>QXTE01000199.1:278108-572415 GCA_003942145.1 Platysternon megacephalum | reverse complement strand
GGGGGGGGGGGGCAGCAGACAAAGCAACAGTGACCTCGCTGTTAAGCTAATGGTCTGTCATTTCTCTCCCCCCCTCGTTGCCATCCCGTGGACCCTGCAGAAGGTAAGTGGTACCGCGGGGTAGGAGACACAAGCTGCTCTCCCTCAGCTGCGGGGGCTCACGGGGACTGGTGGGGGAGCCTGCAGGCTGCCAGTTCTGGCTGGACGTTTTCCTGCAGGTTTCATCACCTGACATGGAGGGGGGCAGCCCTGGGGTGACACCTGGTGCATTGACCCTGGGCTGTGGATGCTACTTAGCCCTATTGGGAGTGGGGATGAGCTGCTCCCTAAGCTGGGGGGGCCATGGGCTGGTTCGTGTTGTGCTCTGTGCTGACCCCAGGCTCGGATCCGTGCTGCCTGTGACTCCGCAGGGCCCTAGGCAGGTCAGACTCTGCCCCACGCCCCAGCTGGTGCAGAGAGCTGCCCACAGCTGCGGGGAGGGCTGCATCCTGCCGCAGGGCGTGCCGTTCTCATGCAGCTGGCGCTGTGGCTCCCCACGGTGCTACTGCAGCTCTGGGAGCCGTGGGGCTGTGGCCACGGAGCCCCTATTGCGATAGGGCTCGGGGTTGCTGGCTGCCTGCCCCCGCTGGCCAGTAGGTGTCACTCATGACCTGCTGCTGGCTCTGATCCTTCTGCTGTGTCCCCACCCAGTCCGCGCTGCTCGCCGAGCTCTTCCCGGAGGAGGGGGACGGCAGCATCGCCCGACCCTCCCGCAGGTCGCATGGGTCCAGGGTGACCGTCCGCCCCGGCAGGAGGTCTCTGCCAGCTACTGACAAGGAGCACAGGAAACCCATCTCCACCCAGGTACCCAGCGGGGCCGGCGTGTCCTATGCCTGATCCTCTCCACGGCGGGAGGTTCAGCCCCTTTAACGCTGCATCGAGCATCCACCCCTGTGCAAACCCCGCCTGGCTTCTCAACATGCTGAACAGATTCCTCCTCCACTCCAGGGAATCTTCCCGGCCTGGCTCTGCCTTAGAACTGCTGAGCCCCTACAAATCCTGCTGGGCTCTGGGGGCAGCCGGTGCTCAGCACAGCTGGAAATCGGGGCCTTTGACTCCCAGGGGAGGGATCTCTGCCCCTGTCAGTGAGATGCTCCAAACCCTTTTGCTGGGTGGTGGGGAGAGCACACCCAAGCACACAGACCTTCCCAGACTCTGCCATGTGCTGGGGCTGGCCTGAGCTGCAGACCCACAGGCTTGGTGGGCTGGGGACTCTGGTTCCAGGCCGCTCGGAGGCTTATCAGCATCCAAAGCACTGAATGGTGCTGCCAGGTGAGGAGGTGGCCTAGAAAGGGGCAGCTGGGTATCCAGGGGCTGCATTCAGGGGTTCCCCCTCTCCCTTGGCCCAGCCTTCAGCTTAGGACAATGGGTCCTGGTGCTCTCTGCTGCCCACCCAGCATTCAGGCCCCTGGCCTGTGCCCATGGAGGGCAGGGGAAAATGCAGCTCGTGGGCCCCCAACCCTCCCCAGGGAATCCAGAAGCATCTTCACTCTGCTGAGGACAAGATCAGAGCCTGCTCCCGAGCCCTGGCTCCCCTCTGGGGCATCCACACCCAGACCTAAGCCTGCTCACTCTGTCCCCTGCAGTTCAAAGCGTCGCTGCACAAGCTCATGGAGACCCTGAGCAGCACCGCACCCCACTACGTGCGCTGCATCAAACCCAACGACCGCAAGCGGCCCTTCGAGTGAGTGCCTGGCTTTGCAATGGGGCGGGGGCTGGGCCAGGGCCAGACCTGCTGTCTGGGGAGCCTGCATCACCAAGGAACTCTTGTGAAACTAGCAGCAATGTCTTCCGTCCCCTGCAGTGGGACCGGCTCTGCAGTGGCAAAATTGGCTGTCTCCTTGGTCCAGTGTGGAGTCAGGCGACTTCCCTGTCTGGGCAACTTCCCTTGTCTGGAGCGGCTGTGCAGCAGGGCTGTGAGCTGCAAAACCAGCGGCCTTGTTCCCATGGGCGCCTCTGCATGCTGTTTTGATACAGTCAGCAAGGAGGTGGCCTGCCCAGCCGTGGGCCGAGAGCAGCGCCAGCCAGGCGTGCTGCATGTGGGATGGCAGATCCGAACTGCGAGCCCTAAGGAACCCTCACTCGGAGGGCGCTGACGCTGACTCTGTCTCTGCTCTAGGTTTGACGCCAAGCGAGCAGTCGAGCAGCTGAGAGCCTGTGGGGTCCTGGAAACCATTCAGATCAGCGCCTCTGGCTATCCATCCAGGTACAGCCATCCCAGGCGTTTCCTGCCTGCCCTCCTCTCTGCCGGAGCATTTGGGTCCCTGGCGCTCGCTAACTCGCCCCGTTGCGTCTGGCTTCTGTCCCCCCCCGCAGGTGGACGTACGTGGAGTTCTTCAGCAGGTACAGGGCTCTGACGCGCCCGGAGGAGCTGATGGGCGGGGACGAGAGGCAGACCTGCCGGCTTGTCCTCGAGAGGCTGCTCAAGGTAGGAGCCCTGCAGGTTGCCGTGCCGGGGGAGAGGACCCTGAATGGGGCAGCAGGGGATTAAATTCTAGGTCCTCGCTGCTACTGCACCCAGCCTTTCCTGCCACCCCACCTGCTCCTCCGTGCCCCGCGGGGAGCTGCCTGCTGGTGCACCCGGCCGTGTGGCCTTGATGGGCCCTTCCCTCCTAGCCGTGAGTCACTATTGCAGGAAACAGGTGGTTCAAGTCCATCTGGATTGTGCCATAGCCTCAGGCTGGGGGTGTCTGGGGCCTGCGTGTGCTGCAGTCATCGGTCCCCTCTCGATAATGGGACTAGCCTGCCCAGTGTCCCACTGCTCCCACGGTGTCCTAGAGACTGGCAAAGGGCGCCCGGCCCAGAACCCTCTGCCCAACACAACCTGCTCCCGCAGGAAACATCAACTCAGCCGAAACCCACCAACTTCCCCGTGGAGATGGCGCTGCATCACCCGGTGGGAGGCGTGGTCCGGGTCCCCGGTGTGCCCGGCTCCCTGGTAGGGCTGCCTCACCCCAATCCATGCACCAGTCTGCCTTCCTGACGAGCAGCTCGTCCGAGGAGTCTCTGGCCATGGAGCCTGCCTCATAGAGCAGGGGTCCCCAAACTGTGGGACGTGCGCCCCTGGGGGTACATGAGGCCTCTCTTGGGGGGCACGTGGGAGAAATTGTGTAATGGTGGATTTTATTTATTGATTTATTGCATTTTCCTAATAGGCTTCTCAGACAAAGTTTAAAACTGGGAATTTTTTGCATAAAATACGGTACATTTACTTCAAGCCGTACCAATGAGAACAGATCCAGGGCAACGCTGACGTCCAACGCCCTCCCCTCCAATCCCTGTACAGCGCGGGTTCAGTTGCCCAGCTCAGAACTTAGGGGTGTTTTGGGTTGTACCTGTTTGTGCTAGAACTAGATCTGTACGTAACCGTGGAAGCTGGGCCAATGGCTAAAGCCAGGCAGTGTGAAGAACACAGAGTATCCATGATGAGAAGGGTGTGGGGACATGGGCAGCTGGCAGATCTGGAAGGGGGTCTGCATTGAGCAACATCTGGGAGCCTCTGCCATAGAGAGAGGGCACGAGAGGCCCCTGAACTACAACTCCCAAGAGGCATTGCAGCAGCCTTTCCAAACTGGAATATTAAGGATTTTGGCTGAAATCCTCAGGGTTTTTTCCCAACCAGCCCTGGGCATCTGAGCCCATGGGTGCGCCGTGTAGGCCGGGTGAGCTCCTGCCAGCTGGTGCTGACTGTGCTAAGCCGGCGTTAGCTTGGTCCCGTGGCCAAGCTGAGGGTCCCCGTTCTCTGGGCAGGCCAAGGCCTGTCCCGGTCTCTGCGTGCTGCGGCTTCCTTTCTGCCCAGGCCGGAGACGGATTCAGTCCCCAGCTCTGCCAGTCTGACCCTGAACAGGCGGTTTATCCTCTGGGGACCCGTGTGCCAGTGATACCTCCCAGCATGCAGCTCGGTGTTGGGAGTGCTGCAATTGGAGGGGCCGATAGGTGTCTAAAGGGTTAATACCCCCCTCTCCCTGGGATGATCTGGATGCTGCAGCCCCCTCCTGTCAGCTGTGGGAGGAGGGTCTGTCCAGCCAGGCCCTGGCGCCAGGAAGGGCCCGCACAACGCTGCTGCTATCCAAGCCTGGAGCATGGCGCACCCATGGCTGAGTTCGCTCCACTCCGCCCCATTGTACTTGCCTGGTCCTGGATCTCACTATCCTCTTCCCACAGGACCCCAGCAAATACCAGTGTGGGAAGGGCAAGATCTTCTTCCGTGCTGGCCAGGTGGCCTTCCTGGAGGAGCTGCGTGGCAGGAGGCTGAGAGCAGCCTGTGTCTTCATTCAGAAGAGCCTTCGTTGCTGGCTGGGGAGGAGACGCTTCTTGCGTATGCGAGCTGCAGCCATCTGCCTCCAGCGCTTTTCCCGGGGCTTCCTGGCCCGGAGGTGAGAGGCGATGCCCACGTCTGCTGGGTTGAGCCAGGCATTCATGTGGCTCTGCCTTGGCATCATCGGGCCCCTGGAGACCCATCTCTGGGCACCCTTTGCTGTACCCAGCCGCTGGAACGGGGCAGCTAAGAGCCGCTGATGCAGAGTGTCTGGCTGGCAAACAGCATCCCCAAAGCTACAGCAGGTGGAGGCCTAGGTGGGGACCCGGAGCTAGCCACGCTCCACCCCAGAGGTGGCTGCATTTCAAAAGCTACTGTAAAAATCCCATGTTTCTACTCTGGGAGCAAGGAGAAGCTGGTGCCAGGACAGCAGCAGCGATTGGGTCTCATTTGGAGGTGGGGGGGGGGGGGGGGAATGGGGCAGTGNGGTGGGGGGTCGGCCTCAGGACCTGGTGCTGGGTCTCTGCTGTGGGGGTCTGCAAGGGACTAGGGCAGACCCTGGGTCTGTGCTGCTGGGGGTCGCTCTGTCCCTGGGGGGGGTAAGTTCTGCTGCCCTGCCCCAGTGGGCTCTGGCTTCCCATGCCCAGCGCCCGTTGCCCTTTGCGCAGGCTCGCCAGGCGCCTGAGGCGGACCAGCGCCGCGCTCACCCTGCAGAAGAACTTCAAGATGGCCCTAGCCAGGCGCTCGTACCTCCGCACCCAGGCAGCAGCGGTCACCATCCAGGCCTTCGCCCGCGGCATGTTCGCCAGGCGCCTGCACCGCCAGGTACCAGCCCTGCCCACAGCCACGGGGTTGGGGATCCACTCGTGGCGGCAGCTTCAGAGGGGGATGTCCTGCGTGTGCTCCCAGTGCCCAGGGGGTGCAGCCCTTGGGGAAGGGGGTACTGATGGGTTACAGGAGCCCCAGGTAATGGGGGGAGGGGGGGCTGGCAGGTGCATCCTGGGATCTGGAGGGAGCCCCCTTGCTTAGCATCCCCCTCTCGCTGCAGGCTCTTGCCACAAGGTAGAGCCGTTACCTGTTTGGCTCAGCTCCCTGTCCTGCATGTGCAGGGAGTGTGGGGCCTTACCTGGCAGCATGGGGAGGGGGTACCTGTGGGCAGCCCCCTCCAGCCCCAAACTGCAGGCAGTGTGAGCAAGTAGTGCTGCGACTCCAGGCAGGAGAGTGATACACCTGCCCGGGGTGTGGGGCGCCTGGTGGCCCATTCAGGGTGCTCGGGGACAGCTCACCTGTTGGGAGCTGCCCCATCCCCACCCTCAGGAGTGGCCAGGTTCCTAGCAGATCTCGAAGGTGGCGTGCGCGCCTCGGCTCGGGGGATCTGCGTTGTCGTTGTGCTGGCTCATGTGGGTCCAGTGCCCAGTGGGGCTCGCACTGGAGCGGCCCACGCCCCACACCTGCCCACAGCCCCTCTGCGAGGAGCAGGCACGGGTGTAGGCAGAGTCTTAGAGCCATGCCTGGCCTCACACAGGTGCCGACTTTCACTTTTCCAGCTGGGTGCTCGACTGAGTGGCCCTGCCCCCATCCCACCCCTTGTCCAAGGCCCCCCCCTCTCCTCCTCCCCCCCCCATGTGCCCCACCAACACTTGGCCTCTTCCCACCCCTGCTCTGCCCCCGCAAGTGCCTCCTGCCCACTGCCAAGCAGACGATTGGGTGCTGAGCACTCCCAGAGCACCCCCAGTTAGGCCAGGCATAGGCACTGACCATCTCCTGGGTGTCCTCGGAGGCCGGCAGCCTGCCTGCAGCACTCCAGGCTGCCAAGTGGAAGGGCAGAAACCCACAGAACCAAATTAGAGCTGGGGGGCGAAGGGGGGAATTCGATGCCTGGCTCTGGTCTTGTCCTGGAGTCCAGGCTTGGATCTGATCCCAGCCAACCGCTCCCAGGGCCACTGGGGGCTTGTGAGGTGTGTGTGGGGGGGCGTGGTTCTGGATCTGCCTTGGAGTAGTCGTACCAAATACCCCCACACTAGAAAAATTATTCCAGCACCGGTCTCTAGCAACCCTTCTGCCCCCCAGGCTCAGGTGCAGGATAGAACAGTTGCAACAATGTCCTCTTGTCCGCTCCCCGGGGGCCACCGAGTGCCTCATTGCAGGTGGTCGCGAAGCAGGGCTCCTATTCTCCCCGGCGTGTGAGGCAGGGGGTGCACCGTTGTCCCTAACTAGCGTGTTCTTGGCTCCCTTGTGGCTGCTATTTGTGCGAGGACGTAGCTGCTGGTGCTCTGGCCGAGTTTCTGCCCTAAAGCAATGGGTGTTGCCCTAAACCTTGGCTGCTCTCTCCCCAGATGGTGGCAAGCCAGAAAGCTGTTGTGATCCAGAGCGCGGTGAGGGGCTGGCTGGCTCGCACCAAGTACCTTCGGGTGCGCGGGGCGGCGGTCTATCTGCAGTGCTGCTGCCGGCGCATGCGGGCTCGCAGGGAGCTGAGACGGCTCCGGATCGAGGCGAAGTCGGTGGAGCACTACAAACAGCTCAATAAAGGCATGGAGATCAAAGTGATGCAGCTGCAGTGCAAAGTGGATGAGCAGGTGGGTGGGTCGGCTCCTCCTGCCTCCCCAGAGCTACAGGGGGATTCCTGGGCCTCGAGCGTTGGGATGAGCCTTAAAGCCAAGGTGCTGATTGCTCACGGGCATGTTTGCGAGAGTCCTGGGGAACTGCGTTCTGCCTTGCTAAGTTCCCCTAGAAGTCTACGTTGGATCGTTGTCATCTCCTCAATGTTCCTGTGAGTTGTTAAGCAGTAGCCATGCTCCACTCCAGAGGTGGCTGCATTTCACTGCCTTGATACTGTACAATCTCAGATCCGTCTCTGCATGTTGTTGAGTATACACTGTGTGCTGAGAAAAGGTGCCTGGGGGAAACGCTGCTCTACCCTTCCCCTGGGAAGCACTGTCCATTAGTGCAGCCAGACTTCGGTTCTTTTCCGTCCCAGCAGTACCCGACTTCCTGCTAGTCCCTGGAGACTTGGATCGGGCTCTCCTGGCAGAGCAGGATCCTGGACCTCTTGGCTCAGGACAGATTTCTAGTTCTGAACCCACCTAACTTCCTAGGGCTCAGCCCTCGGGCGGATAGCGCAAAGCGAAGGTGCAGGGAGTGAGGCAGTGCAGATGGAGCAGCTGGCTTTGTAGGGCTGGAGGAAGGCTGCGAGCGGCAGCGGCTTTCCCTGCTCTGGTCTCCTCGGGTATTTCATGGGGCACCTCGGGGACTGAGTGGCTCTTGAGGGCACCACGTGCTCATGCCCCGGCAGCCTTCGAACCTCTCTTCTCCCCACCCCTCTCCTGCGTGACCCAGCGGATGCTGCTTGTGTAACTTCCTTGCGGTGCCTATTGTCTGCCCCCTCCCCCGCCCAGCGGCATCTCTGGCTCGGCTCGTGCCCGGCACGCCGTGTTCTGTCGCTGAATATTTACCAGCGGGCGCCGCCATCTGTCTGCCTCCCATGTCTCGCTGTTTGCTCTCTGCTGGGGAGGGGCTTCCACGAAAGCGTTTCTTTAAATCGAACCTGCGTCCCAGATGGTCTCCGGCCTATGTGGGTAAACCCCATATTGCTGCTCTGGGGTGGATCGGGCGGCCTGGAGAGCTGGCATAGGGGCAAAGGGGACTTAGGAAAAGCCAGTACACTCTTGGGCCAAACACATCTGGGGTGGGGCAGGGCAGCGGCCCAGGATCTCTGACAAAGGCTGGCCCCAGGGGGGTTCCTCTGAGATGTGCAGAGCCTGGGAACAGAAGGTGACCCAATGCCAAGGAGCAGGCAGGCCAGGCCCAAGGCAAGGGGAGTCCCACGTATAGGAAAGACCGGCCTGTACGCCAGGGCTGGTAAAGCAGGAAACTGGGAGCCAGGACTCCTGGGTTCCGTTCTCAGCCCTGACACTGAAGTGGTGGGCCTTGGGGAAGTCATTCCTCCTCCCGTGCC
Organism: Platysternon megacephalum; assembly: GCA_003942145.1. Taxonomy (NCBI): domain Eukaryota; kingdom Metazoa; phylum Chordata; order Testudines; family Platysternidae; genus Platysternon; species Platysternon megacephalum. The sequence goes on along the minus strand of QXTE01000199.1, from coordinate 564,163 downwards.
TCAGTTTCCCCAGAAGTGTCCTGGGGCTGACCCCGCTCGGGTTGGGGGAGGCACTGTGGATAGCACCTCACTTCCTGGGGATGATGGAGCAGCCTGGCGGGATGAGGCCAAGGCAGCTTCTCTGGATTCCCCTGTCCTGGTTCCCTGCTGTTTAATGCTCGGATAGGAATCACCCAGTTCCTCCCCTGGGACCCTGCAGGCCTGAAAGGGCTCTTGACTGCTGCCCCCCCACAGGCCAGGGAGAATCGGAGCCTCTCGGAGCAGCTGTCGGCACTGAGAGCCTCCCACAGCGAGGAGGTGGAGCGGCTGCGCAGCGAGCTGCGGGGGCTGCGGGAGGACAAGGCGCAGGAGATGCGCATCCGGGAGCTGCAGGAGCAGCTGCAGCGCGTGGAGTCGGAGAAGAGCAGCTCGGAAGGCAGGCTGGGCCAGAAGATGGAGGAGCTGAAACAGGTGCGGGGCAGAGGCAGGGGTGACCCTTGACTGTCCGGCTAGCCGGCAGCCAGCGAGAACACTGAGGAGTTAAACGTCCCTTCCTTAGACCTGGTCCCAAAGAGCAATGATCCCACCCCAGTGGTTAATGGGTGTGACTCAAACCCAGCACTGAGCATACGGGGCAGCTCCAATAGCTGGCAGCAGTAGTAGGCTGGTTATCCTCTCTGGATCAGCCATGAGGGGGAGGTGACGTGAGCGTGCTCCTTGCTAGTGTGTTGCAAAGGCTCTGGTGACTTGACTTAAGCTAGTCTATACATAGACTTGGCAGGAGTCGGGTTTTTTAATCGGTAAATGTCCCTGTGCGCACAAACCGTCTCATACGTCCATCGATATTCGAAACGTCGACAGCCAGAAACGCTGCTTGACATTAACCTTCTGAAAGCAAACGCGGATTATTTTTTGTATATCTGACGTAAGGAGTTGACGATTGGGTTCAAGTTGTAAAGCTTTAACTCTCGGGGTCTCCGCATTGTCTGATCCCCTCCCTGCCACCGAAGTTCCCACAACGCTTCCATTTTTTATTCAAATTTTCAGAACACTTAAACCCTTGATGCTGCCCATCAGAAGTGAAACTGTCAATAAATCTCCCACGCAGGGGCCTGGCTACTCTCCAGGCCCCCTGGTTGGCTGGCGGGGTAGAGGAAGGACCGGCTCTGCAGCCTGTGATGGCCCCGTGTGAAAGAGCCTGCCTGGCCTCTGACCCCCAGAGCAGGTCCTCTCGCCCCATAGCTCTGGACTGGTGTCAGGGTCTGCCCCCACCGCCCATCTCTCTCTCTCTCTCACCCGCCAGCGCCTGACTGAGCTAGAAGCCATGAAATCCAATCTGAAGGAAGAGAAGGACGCTCTAAACCAGCGGATCATGGAGCAGTCACAGGAGCTGGAAGGTAAAACCCCGCCCTGCCCCTCCAGTCCCCGGCCCCTTTGCACCCAGCACAGCAGGAATCCGCTGGGGGCTGAATTCTAGGGAAGCCCAGCGCGTGGCTCCGGCTCTGCTCACCGGGCGGCCCAGCTCTGTCGGCAGGGTGAGGCTGGCAATTTGTGACTGCACTGGCAAGCATGTCAGACTGCTCTGTATCTGTACTGCCTTGAAGGGGGCGGGGGATCCCTGCTGCTCCTGTGCTGAGCTCCCCAGCTTTGTGCACATGCCTGCAGGCATTGCTACAATCCCCCGAGGGAGTTGGAGCCCCACAGCTAGGCACAAGTGTCTCGTGGGGAGGGTGACAAGCCCCTGGAACGAGCTACCAAGGACAGTGCGGGAGTCTCCATCACTTGATACCTTCAGACCCAAGATCAGCTGCCTCCTGGGCTGGGGCGAAAGCGTTCGGTTATTGGGCTCAGCGCAGGGGTAGCCGGGTGAAATTGGAAATGTTCCAGCCTGGGGTGTGCGGGAGGTCAGACTGGGGGATCGAATGGTCCCTTCTGGCTTTAACTCACCAATCTGTGAATCCAAACTTCCCCCCTTATGGAATGTGCAGCTCGGAGGCCAGACCATGTGTAGGCCATTCCCACCAGCTCTCGTGTTCGTGTAAACCCATTGGCGTGGGGGAGGGGAAGGTGTCAATTTCATAGTGGGGGGGGTCATGAGACCCTGTCGTCACAGGCCGCTGCATGTCCCACAGATCCCCCGTGCTCCAGGCTGGTGGTGGGTGGCATTGCCAGGACAACTTCCCTCCTGGCCCTGCCCAGGTGCCTAAGCCCCAGCCTCTCTTCTATACAAAGCTGAGCCCCTGGTCGGCACTTTCCAAATACCAACCAACTGAGCTGCAAAGGCAGCTCCCGGCCACGCTGAGACTGGCCCCCAGCTAGGTGGGCTGGTTACTGAGACGGGCTCCTGCCAGTCACTGCCCCAGCTCTGTGCCCAGCCTCGTCCCAGAGGTGAGGTCTAGTGCGGCCTGAGCCTGCCCGCCCTGGCGGCTGAATCCATGGGCCCGCTGGCCATGCCGCGAAGTTCCCAGCTCTCTCCTGCTAGGCCCCCGAGCCGGAGGAGATGTTTTCCAGGGGCAGCGCAGCATTGGCGCTCGGCTGCCTAAGCCTGAAGGGGAACCAGCCCTGTCGACGTTCCTCCCCTGGCGCCTGGGCTCCCACACAGGGCGGTCACTGGGCGGGGAGCAGAGCCTGTCCCAGGGCCAGGCCTGCAGGCAAACGTTCCCCTCTCTGCTCTCCTCCTCCCCGCCCCCTGCAGACCAGCTGCGCCGGCGCGTGGCGGCGGAGAGCCAGGAGCTGCGGTGCCAGCTGGAGGGGGAGCGGGCTCGCTACCAGGACCTGGTGAAAGAGTGCGCCCGCCTGGAGCAGTGCTGCGAGAACCTGCAGGACGAGATGGCCTTCCACAAGGTGAGCAGCACGGGCTGGGCTGACACCCCGGGGAGCCAGGCGAGGGGTCACAGGAAAGCTGTTGCTGAAGGATTCTCGCATGGAGGCCAGACGGGCAGGACCGGGTGGGCAAGGAGCCTGGGGGCGGGTGCCTTGCTGGTCTGTGCTGTGCCCACTCAGTCCCAGGGCTCGGCCGTGGCCCTGGGGTCGATCTGTGTTCTCAGCGGCAGGGCGCGGCTCTGAACAGATCTGCACCATCGGCGCGAAGCTGGCTGGGGCTTTCGAAACTGCGAGGAGCCCAAATCCCAGTGACTCCACATGGTGTCTGGCACCCAGACACCTTCAGCTCTCTGGGAAAGTCCCAGCCCGAAGCTAAGGTCACAGCTGCACCAGCCACTTCTGCCCTGCTCCCCTGGAGATCAGAGGGGAACGTCTCTCCGGTTCCCATGGCGGGACTCCCAGGCAGGCAGCACATCCACTGGAGGACAGAGGCACCCCGCCCCGTATCTGTCACCACTGGGCTAGGGAGCGGTAGCACGTGCCCACTCAAAGCTATTGATGTGTGGTCCGAGCTGTCTCCCCTGCCTAGTTCTCCCCATGCTGACCCTGCTGCCCATGCCCTAGCCCCCCCTGTAACAAGGACTGGAGCTTCAGCCACTATAACGCACCCTTGTACCTTTCCTCCCCGCTCCAGCGAACCCCCAGCCTCCAAAGGTCCCCTTCGTCTGACAGCATCCTGGACTCCGAATGCAGCTACCCGTCGTCTCTGTCGACGGCGCCGTCCCGGGATGATGCCGACCAGCAGAGCGAGGTGAGACACTTTCACATCAGCCAATTGGCTTTGGTGCATGGCTCTGCTGCCCTGACTCCGGGTGGGAAGCCGAGCGTCTGGGCTCTGGAACGAGCCGTGCTGTGGTTTGCATTGCCCTGGGCTGGGTACAGGCAGGGAGCGGGGAAGTCCTTTCTTCAGAACTGGCCAGCTGCCTGGGACCAGATGCTCCCTCTCTGGTCCGTGCCCCCCTGGCATCCTGTCTGATCCCTGCTCCGGATCAGCCCAGTAAGAGCAGCATGCCCTCCAGCCCTTTGCCCCTCGGCGGCGGCATTAGCACCCAGCTGCCAGTCCCGTTGGCACCAAACTCGGGCCGGGAATCGTAGCAAGGCCCTTCTGACTGGGTGGGCTGCGCTGGTGATCTCGTTGATTCAGCCCAGTTAGTGCCTGCAAAGACGTGGCCTTTGGCTGGCACCTGTCGCACAGGGCTCTGTGCGCCTCCTGTGGCGGAAACCTCCCCTCCCGTGTGAGGTCTCGTCAGCTGGGGAAGCTGCCCGAGCTCGCAGCTTGGTGGTAGAACCAGGAATAAACCCTGGCGTCCACTCCCCTGTGCTGCCTCCCGGCAGACGTGCCCGGCGTTCCCGTGTGTGCGACTGGGCTAACTAGGCCGAGCTGTGCTGCCGCCGTGTGGTCAGATGCCAGGCATGCCCTTTCTGCTCACTCCTGGAGGGTGCCAGATGGGGCATTCGTGGTGAGTTAGTGCAGAGCTTGGCGTCAGGCGCTGTCTGCCCAGTGCAGCCAGATGGCCCAGTCCGAGTGGGGCTCGATGTCCAGCGTCCGACACACCAGGGATGGTACTTGAATGCATCTCCTCGCCTCCTTCACCCGCGCCTTCCTCCCCACAGTCCCTGGACCAGGAGAGGGGCCGTTGGAGGCAGAGGCACGAGTGGAGGAGGATCAGATCCGACAGCCCTCCCTCCTCGCTGGACGACGACGACGGCCAGGACCCCTACGAGAAGGCTTATCTCCTCCTCCTGGGGCAGCTCAACGTGGTCACCGAGGACCTGGCCAGGACCCGTGAGGAGCTGCGCAGGGCCAAGGCTCAGCTGGCTCACGAGAGGAAGCCATTTGAGATCTTCAAGCGCCGGGTGAGATTCTCACCCATCATGTCCCTCGCTGCAGCAGTTTTGGGGGTGGGGAGGGGCCTGCTGCCTGAATGGCCAGGTTCAGTCTCCTCATTCTCCCCAGCAGAACATTGCAGAGATCCTGGGGTTGAACAAGAGCCCGGAGAAGATGACCGAGGAAGACTCAATGATGGAGGAAGACTTGAAATATGCGTATGATGCTGTCCGGGTTTCCAATAAGTGAGTCTGTTTACAGACCTGCTTACCCCACTCAGTGGTCTCAGCCATGTCTGGGTTTTCCATAATGCTGCAGTGGAAGGCTTAAAAACCACCCCTGGGGGCACGCCCTCCAGTGGCAGATGGCCCTGGGGGAGCAGCAGGCTGTCTGAGGTTGCAGGGACGCATTTGTGGTGGAGAGGCGAGATGGGCTTTGGGTGGCAAGAGCCAGGTCAGAGCGCTGATGGTGGGAGGTGCATGATTCAGAGTGTGGGGATTTCAAAAAATTCCAGAGTCAAGTCTTCTGGGTTCTATTCCAATCTCGGCCTTGACTTGCTGTGACTTAAGCAAGCTGCTTCAACCCCTGCCTCAGTTTCCCTAGCTGTAAAATGAGGGAAACTTGCCTGTCTCACCCACGGAGGGGCATAGAGATTTGTGAGGCCTCACCAGCCTGGTGAGCCGATCGCTGGTACCTCCGAGTTATTGCCCTTCCTTGCAGGCTACTCGAGAGCCAGCTGCAGGAGCAGCAGCAGCAGCACGAGCAGGAGCTGGAAGGTCTCCGCCTGGACGTCTGCTCCCTGAAACAGCTGAGCAAGCAGCAGCAGAGCCTGATCCAGGACCTGCAACTGCATCAGGAGGAAGACGGGCTCCAGCACCAGATCGTCCAGCTGAAGAGAGAGAACCTGGTAAAGGGGGAGTGGGCCTGTTGAGATGGGGGGAGGCGGGCGGGTTGGGAGCATTGCATGGCTGAGCATGCAGTTAAAGGCTCGCTATGTGGGCAGGCTAGGGCTGGTGCTGTGAGAAGGCTGATTGCTGCTCAGCATGCTGGGTAAACGCCCTGGTGGAGCGCAGCCCCCGCCTCCCCATGCTGGCTCTTCGAGGGCGCATTGCATGCTGGGACTTGGGCTCCATGGAGGGGCCATGTGCCTATTAGAGACGACAGTAGCTGGGGCAGCATTCTGGCCAGCTGCTTTCCATCTGCTGCAAGGCTGTCCCGAAGAGGTCTTGCTGCTGGCTGGGAGGGTGTATTGGAAAAAGAGGGCCCCCCCCAAGCACCAGGTGAGGCCGGGGGTGCAATCTCTGGACTCTCCTTTCCCCTTGTGCTCCCCAGGATCTGGCGGGGCAGCTGGAGAGGCAGGAGAAGAACATGCTCAAGCTTCGGAAGCAGCTGAAAACCTCTGTGAAGCAAATCCAGGATCTCCAAGGCAGGTGCCTCCTGTGACTGGACCGGCCGGGGGGCAAATGTCCTTTGTGGCTGGTCTAAAGGGGGGTTCTGCTCCCGACCGCATCCCCCAGCCTGGACGCAGCAGCTTCAAGCAGAAACGCGGCTCTGCCTCCTCACCGCAGGAGCAGAGGGGCCTGAGCTCTAGCTGAGATGGTGAGGGGCCCCGGGCCTGGGGATGGCACTGCCAAGCCCTGAGCTCGAGGGCATGGGGCCCCTGCTCCCCCAGGGCCTGCTCAATGGGACCCGCTATGCCAATGAAGGCAGCAGGGCAGAGGTGACCATCCGCGCACCATGCGCTCTGCTAATGCCAGTTTGAATGACACCCCCCCCTTACCTGCCACGGGGCATCGCTACCCATCTGCACGAGAGCACAGCAGCCCCCTACATAGCTGCCAACCCCAGAGCAGCGCTACCAATGCCTGGTGAACTGCAGAGTCCGACTCCCCTGATTCAGTGTCCCCTTCGCTATTGTGGGGTTCAGAGAGCAAGCACCCCCTACTAGATCTGCCCCTTTACAGCACTGGCCTACCCCCAGAGTGGTCAGAGGAGGGAGCTTTGCAGAACTGGGTGTGCTCTTGGCAGCAGTTTGATGGAGAGGGAGCAGGAGAGGGAAGGTGCTGGCTGGGTTTGTAGGCAGCTGATTAAAGCTGGTGGGTGCCACGGGATATTGGACAGTCACAAATTAACCCTTCACTTGCTCGCCTCTTAATTTGCCCACTGCAGCTTTACAGGGCTGCCTGGCAGCATCCATCCGGTTCGCTCTCAGCCCAGTGGGACGGACCGCCTTGGGCCCAGCTTTCCTGGCAGGGTACGGGCAGAGGTGGGACCCCCAGTCCCTGCCCCACTTGGGAGTCAGGTTACATGGCCCTGGGTCCAAGCAGATGCTCTGACTCTAACATCCTTCCCCTGTGCAGCAAGCAGAGAGGCCCGGTTGCTGGAGCAGAAGGTGAAGGTTGAAGAGATGGAAAGGCCCCTTGATGATGCCTTTGAGGGCATGTTGGGGTGCAAAGCAGAGGATGAAGGGCGCCTCATCAGGACCATCATCACAGGTGGGGGGCTGGAGCCCCACGGGGAGTTGGGGCTGAGGGTCTGTCTACACAGCAGTGCAAGTCCTGGCTCAAGCCAACCCCCCCTTGTGTCCACACATTGTGTTCACCATTGGCTCGAACCTCAGGGCCCAGGCCCCTGCAGAGCTGGAGGGGCTGGGACTTTCCTATCCCCAGTGGCTTGTGTCTAACAGACAGACGCCCTTGCGGGCCATCGCGAGGCCAGTGCGATGCTGAGCAGCATATGCTGAGGCATCAATCACGTCACGCGCGCTCGCAGCCGCGGGGTGCCGGTCTCGCGGCCGCACCTGGAACACCGCGTGCAGAAAGGCTCATGGGAAGGTGCTCACAGAGCAGCAGGCTGGGACTGATGTGAGGAAAGATGAAGTGTGGATTGCTTAGCGGGATGACAACCGGGGAGGGAGGTGCCCGAAGAGAATCTGCGCTAGGAGAGGTAGAAAATGGCTCTGGAGCTGGGAAAACGGCGAGGTGCAAAATCGCTCGATGGAAAATGGGGACGAACTTCCCCTTTCTGAGCCCCTCCCGGGGAAGGATCCCTGGGCAGGTGCTTTAGGGCATTGGGCTTCCCAAGCTGCTCCAGAGCTTCCACATTGCGCACGCCTTTCTAACCACGCTGACATCTCATGAGGAGCATCTGGGAATGGGACATTCCCCATGGCCCGTGCAGAACTTCACTAAGCTCCTCTGCTATGTTGCCCTCCACTGCAGCTCCCCTTTCCACCCGAACACCCCGCACGCCTCGTCCCATTCATCCCAGCCTCCCCGCATGCTTTTTGCCCCCGGAAAAGCAGCCAGTTCTGGGGTAGAGCACATCAGTGCCACACAGGGAGTGAAGAACATTGTATCCCTTTGAAACCCGAGGGTACTGCATGTACACTGGCAGAACACCTGGGGGTCCAGCCAGGACCGTGGGGGCGAATGTGCCGGTTCGGATCGAGCTGTGGGCTATAGAATGACGGTGTGTGATCAGTGCTTGGTTTGCTGTCCGGTCGGGAAGGCACATGAGGTCGAGTTGCCCCCTTTAATGAGGGCAGGGACCCTACATGGTAGCAGGCAGGGAAGGGGTGACTAACAGACAGCTCTGACTTTGAAAGGTGATGGGGGTTTCCTGCCTGCTAATTCGGGTTCTGTTTATTTGGGGTGGATGGGAAGTCTCCAGCCCCACCCCAGTTAGTGCTGGGCCAGGCCCGTGGTGGCTCTGTGCTTATGAGCAATGACTGAGCTCTTGTGAGTAGGCAAAGCGATTAAATCCAATCTGCCCCTGCACGTGCCCATGTGGGAGAGCCCAGAGATGCAGCCGTAGGGCAGGGGTGTGTGTGCATATTAACTTCCATCCGGCTGCCATGAGACCGGAGGGCGACTGTCAGCGGCCGGAGGCCTCCTCCCCAAAGGCTGTGTAAATAACCTCCGTCAGCAGACCTGCAGGGGACAAGCAGGAGCCTGCTAAGGGCGAACCCAGGCTGGCGAGGAGGGGAAGGGGGCTGGAGCAGGACAGCACCTGTCTGGGCCAGATGTCGGCTCTGTCAATGGGGGCGGGTAGAGTGGCTGTGCTGATGGCTGGGGGGGCAGAGATGAAGCCCCAGCATGGGGAGGGACGAGCAGAGGGGGTTGTGCCTGGAGAGGTGCTAACAGGGAGGGGTGATGGTCCTGCTGCAGCTTTGGGCTGTGCTCTGGCCTGAGCTCAAGCTGCTTGGCTGAAATGAAAGGGGCGACTGGGCCTTGGGATCCGGGCTCTGTCCGGAAGGTGATGGGGTCAGAGGACGTATTGCTGAAGTTAGCAGGAGCTTTGCTCCTTCAGGGGAGGGGAGGGGGCTTGAAATTGGGGCACTGAATGCAGGGCCTGTCTTGTCCCACCTGTTGCTTGCTATGACCCCTCTGCTCTGTAGGCCTTGCCTCCTGTAGTGAGGACGGCAGCTCCGGTGAGGCAGGCCCCAGCCTGTGACTTGTGGCTCGGACCTCAGGCTCCCGGCTGTCGAGGGAACAGGCCATCCCGGACTCACTCGTCCCTCTTCTCGCCCTGCAGATTTCAAACCGCAGCACAGCCCCGGTGCCCTCCCCGGGCTGCCGGCCTACGTCCTGTTCATGTGCTTCCGGCATGCGGACTCCGGCCATGACGAGCACCGGATCCGCTCGCTCTTCACCGCCGCCGTCAGCGGCATCAAGCGGGTGGTGAAGGTACAGCGGCGGGGGGGCAGGCCGGGCGAGGGGGCGGGGGGATCGTGACCCCTCTGTAATCAATCGCTGGCTTGCTGAGGGGCTGCCCTCAGACACTGGCTCCCTACCGCTGGCGTGTGCCCCCCACCCAACTGTTCCATCTCACCCTTGAGCTGCCCAGAAATGCCCCCTGCAGAGCCCAGGCATGTCCTTGTGTGACCCCGGGGGAGGGGCCAGGGATCTGTGATGCCACCCTCACGAGGGTGCCCGTCGAGCACGGCTTGGGGCCCTGGGGCTAGAGGCTGGTCTGCATAGCTGCTCTGGGCCACTGCCTGGCTTGGAGGGGGAGGAGGCCTCGTCCTGCAGCAGCAGTGCTCTTACGCACGTGGGGTGGATTGGGGGTTGTCTGGGTGGGGATCTGGGAGGAGCAGATGGGTGCCCCGATGGGGAGGCGCAGGCGAGCAGGGCAGCTCCCCGGGGTCAGCCAGTGGGAGCCTGAGGCTGCTGGTTTTCTGCCTCTGGCCAGAGGTGGCCGCAGTCACTGAGGGTGCCCCCACTGCTCCGCTCCACTCCCTGGGCGTGGGGCTGCCAGCAGGGAGGGCGGGGCTGCTGCTTCCTCCCCCTCTGGCCCCCCCATGCAGAGGGAGAGGCCGGGGGTGTCTGGGGGGCAGTGGTTGGAGGAGATGGGGAGGGGGAGGTCTTGCTGCCCCAGCAGGGCATGTGGGGGAAGAGACCTCTCGCTCCCAGTGGCTGGGGAGAAGAGCAGAGGCCGGCTCTCGCTGCAGTGTCGTCCCCTGTGAGCCGGGCCTGGGCCTGAAAGGAGAAGGGAGCAAACACTACCACTGATGTGATATTAATCCTTGTCTCTCAGGGGCTCCTCTGCAGGCTGGCAGCCCCCCAGCCTGGAGCGCTGGGCCCTGCAGAAAGCACAAGCTCTCGCTGGCCAGGCCATGCATGGCGCCGCTTCTCCCTGCAGCTGCATTTGTCTCTGGCAGTGACTTTGGAGCCGGTCTGGGGCAGTGACTGCTCCTCCCCAGCACTGGCTGCATCAGGGCTCTTACTGCCTCTTAGCAGACGCTGCTCCCTGGCCCCCCAGTCTGCTCCCTGATCGGCAGCCACCCGTAGGGTACATCCCGACTACCCTGATAGCTGGGGCCCCACGGCGCTGTGAGATGGAGGTCGCTGGTTCTGGCCCAGCTCGAGCCCCTCCAGCCCCAAGCTGCTATGCTAACTTGGCCGGGAGGGAGAGGAGAACTAGCCACACTCCACAGGTTTGGTAGGAGAAGAATGGGCCCCGAGGAACCCAGGAGTCCTAGCCATTCTCCAGTGCCTGGCTGAGCAGCAAGGGCTCTGAATCGAACCTGGGCCAATTGGTTCAGCTCACCTGGAGCCTGGCTAGAAACGTGACGTCGTCAGAGCTTCCTGTGGCTCAGGAAGCTACTTCCCAGCCGCTGGCCGGGCCCAGCAGTGCTGGATCTCAGGCTCGTCCTAGCCTGTCTGTACTCCCGTGTCTGTCCAGCCCTTCTCCCGTTCGCCCAGCGCCATGTTAAAGTCGTGCGCCGCAGGCATTGCGGAGCACCATGCACCTCGGTCACCTCGAGTTCCGGGCAGAACAGAGAAGCAAAATCAGGGCACCGAGCCAGGACGCCTGGGTTCTATCTCCGCTGTGCTGCAACCGCCTGGTCACCTTGGGCAGGTCCCTGCCCCTCTGGGCCTTAGTTTCCCCACCTGTAAAATGGCCTGAGTCAGGAAGAGCTTTCCAGCGCCAATGCCGCTTCTGAGCTCGTGAATGTGAATCCCAAGCGTCCTTGGGCTGGCTGCCTCTCCCTGCAGCGCCTGTCTGTCTGTGCTGGGTTAATGAGGCCCCACCCCTGCTCTCCCTTTCCAGGAGGGAGTAGGGGCTCTGACCCGGGGCTCTGCCGAGTAGGCTGCTGGGGGGCAGCAAGGAGGAGAGGCTGGGGCCTGGCTGAGTTGGAAGGGACCCCTTTGCTTGTACAGCAGAGTTGCCATTAATTACAGACCTAAGAGTGGCTGTGGGGTCCCTCTGCTCAGCTGCCCCTTGGCTCTGTTGCCGTGGTTTGGCTAGAGGATTCCCAGATGGGATCAAGGCATCCTCTCCCCAAGCAGGGCCCTGCCTCTTGGGGATGGACTCGGGGCATGTGGGGCTCGGATCCCCTGCTGTGGGGGTGCAGAGCTGGAAAGGGGTACTACCACCGCCCTGCGCACCTGAGCCAGTGCTGCAGGAGTCCTCCAGCTGTGTGCTCTGTGAGCAGGACCATGGCTGCCAGCTGTGACCAATGAATCAGGGTCTCTGGAGCAGGCCCAGGGGTGACTGGGGAGCCCAGATGCTGGTTGGCCTGTCGGGGAGCAACTGTAAAATCCAGGCCTCCCAAGGCAGCCAGGGGCACACAAGGAGGGGCTGGGCTGAACACAGCCATTTGTGTCTGCTGAGTGGCCTCCCGTTCTGGCCCTCGCACTGATTGGTGGGGAGGAGGGGCTGGCATGGGTTGCAGACCCCCAAGCAGCGGCTGGCTTTGCTGGTGTGCCCACGCCCTGTAGCGCAGCTGCCTGGCACAGTCTCCTCGTGCTCCCTGGAGTTTGCAGAGTCTCTGCCAACGCCTGGGCCCCCCACCCCGCCCTGATGCATCGCTTTGTGTCTCCCGCTCGTAGAAGCACAGCGAGGACTTCGACGTGGTGGCGCTCTGGCTCGCCAACACCTGCTGCCTCATCAACTGCCTGAGACAGTACGGCGGGGACCAGGTGAGGGCACGGGGCCTGCTCCAGCCTGGGCCGGCCTAGCCTCCCTCGGCAGCGCCAGCGGCCCTGAACCCCCGGCTGGGGGCTGCAGAACAGATCACAGCTGGGAAGCAGCGGGCATGGGGCTGGCACCCCTGGGGTAGTAGGCTCCCCCCTAGTTTCTTCTGAGACCAAGGTGGCGCTGAGTCAGTCCTTGGCGCCGGCTTGGCCCACTGTTTGCTCAGTGGTGGTTTGCTTCAGTTTCTCTCCCTTGGGGTCAGTCGCTCCAGCCCTCGGCCTCAGGCAGGATCTGGTTGGGCCATGGTCTTGCTGCTCCGATGGATGCCTCCTGGCTTACACCGCCCTGCGTGTACTGGCTCCTGCCATACTGTGCGGCAAATTGCACTTATTGAATTTCATCTTGCTGATTTCACACCAGTTCTCCAAAGAGCTGCCTGTAGGCAGGGAAAAGTCAAACGGGGGAATAACCGGTGAGGCAGAGGCACCTGGGACTAGTTCTGGGGGCCACACTTCAGGGAAGATGTGGATAAATTAGAGTCCAGAGGTGAGCAACGAGAATGAGAAAAGGTTTAGACAACCTGACCTTGGAGAGAAGCCGAAAACTGGGCATGAGAAGAAGAGCTGGGGGGGTGGGAACCTGATGTGTTGAGGGCCGTTACAAAGAGGAGAGTGATCAATTCGCCATGTCCTACCTTCAGTGGACCAGGAGTGATGGGCTTAATTTGCAGCAAGGGAGAGCTAGGTTAGATATTGGGAAAATCTTTCGAACTCTCAGGGTAGCGACGCTCTGGAGGGAGGCGGTGGGATCCCCGTCCCTGGAGGTTTTTAACAGGCTGGACGAACACCTGTCAGCGATGGCCTAGGTTTGCTTGGTCCTGCCGCAGTGCAGGGGGCTGGAGTCTGACCTCTCGAGGTCCCCACTAGCCCGACATGCCTACGATTCTATGGTGAACCACAACCCAGACCCTCTGGCCTCAAACTGAGCAGTAGCTGCTGGCCTGGGGCGGGGTCTCTTCCTACCAGCAAACCATCTACCCCCGAAGGGCTGAGAAGAACCCAGCCAGATCCCCTCCATGGAAGCCCCTGAGACCAGCATCCTCAGGGGATGCTCTGAGCACTAGAATAGGATGCCTGGGTGACCTTGGGCCGGTCCCACCAGTACCATGGGGATGCTGGGTGCTGCTGGGTGCTTTACTCCGCCTGCCTCGGGGAGGGGGGCAGGGGAGCTTATGGTGGTGGGGACGGAGTTGATCTTTAGTCACTGACCTGTCAGGTGCGCCGAGATCCATGGGTGGGAAGGACTCTGGAGGGGGGACGCGTGCAGTGGATGCTGGGGTGGGTCCCTATGCATGGCTATCCCAGAGCTCTCTAGAGCCCAGGGAGCGGCTCTGCCGTGCTCCAGCACCCCTCAGTCCATGTGGTCCTAGAGTCCGGCCATTTGCTCTCTGCAGAGCTACCGGCTGGCCAACACCCCCAAACAGAACCAGCACTGCCTGAGGAACTTCGACCTTGCCAGCCACTGCCAGAGCCTGGGTGACCTGGCCATACAGATCTACCAGCAGCTGATCCGCGTGGCACAGAAAAAACTGAAGCCCATGATTGGTATGTGCCGGCTGGGCCTCCCGGGAGCGCTCTAGGGATGGGCGCGAGCTTGGTGTGACGAGCTGCCCTCAAGGGGTGAGGGCAGCAGAGAGCTGGCTTCTGGCTCGGGGCTCGAGGCGGGGAGGCCGTGGCTAGGCCTGGCATAAAGGGGCCACTGTGGGCTGGGAAGACCTGGCATCTGGCCCCCTCAGTACAGACTCAGAGGGACCCGTTACCTGCCAAGTGACCCTCTGGGATTGAGGGTGGCTGGGGCAGTGACCTGTGGGGGGAGTGAGGAGATACAGGGCAGGGGGGACGGGCAGGTCCCTGCTCTGCCACCCGTGTGAGCCGCTTGGCCCTCAGGGCTAGTCTGGGGCCGCTCCGAATGGCGGCGGGCGAGGGAGCAGGCTGCCCGGGCGAGGGAGCAGGCTGCCCTGGCAGGAGGGGCAGCCCCCTAAGCCCAGCGCCTGCCCCCAGCAGCAGGTGAGCAGTGGGGTCACGGGGCATGCCCAGGGGGCTGCCCAGAGATCAGTGCCCAGGATGTACCCAGCCCCCATGAGGAGAGCCATGGGCTGAGGGGATGGCAGGGCACTGGGATTTCAGTGCCCGCTGGCCAGGCTGAGCTCAGCCTCTCTCCCTCCGCCCTGCCAGTCGCCGCCATGCTGGAGAGCGAGACCATCCAGGGCTTGTCGTCGGCCAGGCCCCCCGGGTACCGCAAGCAGCCGGGGGCTCCCGCCCACACGCTGGACTCGCTCATTCAGCAGCTCAGCTCCTTCCACGAGGTGCTGGGGAGGCACCAGCTGGAGCCCGTGGTCGTGGGCCAGGCCTTCCGGCAGCTCCTCTTCACCATCAGCGGCATGGCCCTCAACTACCTGCTCCTGAGGAGGGACGCCTGTTCCTGGAGTCAAGGCGTCCAGCTCAGGTCAGTCCGTCCCCTCCCACCTCCGGCGGGGCTCGGCTGCTCCCCCCTCAGGCTGGTCTTGGCCTGGGGAAGGGAGACCCCGGGCTGGGCCTAGAGCCGAACCTGCCACCACCTGGACTCTCCATCCAGGCTACAGCCGCTGCCCGGGGTTTTGTACGTCCTAAGCTGGGCTCGGCCTGCGTGGCCCAGGCCCCTCCTCCAGAGCATGGGACTGGCAGCCGGACCCTCCGGAGCTCTGGCTGACTCCCTCGCGGGCATAGGGCTCATCCCACCTGGCCGGGGTGTTGGTAGCGTCTGTAGAGGGGGAGGAAAAGCTAGAATTGCCAGGCTCCTATGGTGCCATCAGGCCCAGCTACCGTCCAGCTCTGCCCCCCATCACTGGTGGGGCACCTCAATCTGACGGCATGTATCCTCCTGAGGGTAGTAACCCCCCGGGGAATTGAGTCCCAGGGAAGCTTGCTCTGCCGGAGACCTCAGGCTGGACTTGAACCCAAGTCGCTAGTGTCCTACCCACTGGGCCATCCTTCCTCCCACCTAGCTGGTTGGGAGTGGGGCTGCTCAGCTCTTCATGGCCCTGTCCCGCGATTGGCAGTTCTCCGGCTGGGTCGAGCCAAGCTGTGCCTGGCATAGGGAGTCCCAGCTGGCCGTGGGCCCGCGAGTGTCGGGGGGGCTGCGTCCTGACTAGTCGGGCGGGGGGAGAACTGGGCCCAGCCGAGTGGGAGGGAAGATGATGCTCAAACTGGGGCCACCCGCTCCATTGCGTGGGCAACAGGGAGCCTCGTCCTGGGCAGTGCGGAGCCCAGGATGGGGCTTGAACCCGGGACATGTGGATCTAAAAACATCCGCCCCTGGGCTGAGCGAAGGAAGACACGAGTTGTCGTGGCTTCCGTCCCCAGTCCCGGCACTCGAGGGGGACCGAGCCGCGCTGGATGCATTCCTAGCGCTGCGGCCGCCAAGAGCCACCCTGCTATGCGCTGACTGACGCCCAGGCTCCCCCGTGCCAGCCTCTGCAGCCGGGGAGGCCTCCCAAGGGGCTGGGCCTATGGCTGGAGCGTCTCGGTGGCTCTGTTCCAGGTACAACGTGAGCCAGCTGGAGGAGTGGCTGCGGGCCAAGGGTCTCCAGCAGAGCGGCGCCATGGAGGTCCTGCAGCCCCTCATCCAGGCCGCCCAGCTGCTGCAGGTGAAGAAGACGACGGAGGAAGATGCTGACGCCATCTGCTGCCTGTGCACGGCGCTGTCCACTCCGCAGGTAACCGGCTGCTCCAGGAGCTCGGGGGTGATGGGCCACGGGCTTGGTCTCTGCCACCCTGGAAGGGATCGAAGCTCCCCAGAGGAGGGAGTGGTGATGGGGGAGGCAGCGTTTGTTTGGGTAACTCAGGCTTGAGGGGGACACCCACCCCATGAAGGCAAAGCGCTCGGGCTGCCAAGGCCAGTGGCTCTGGGAGCTGGTGCCAGGATGTGGCCCCTGATTCAGCCCCAAGGGCTCCCAGCTAGTGCCCGGGGCTCCTGCTCACTCTGGGGCCCACAGGAGGGCCCCTTTTTCTGTAACTGCCCCAAGCTCTGCCAGCCAGGACCTTGCTTGGGGTCCCTTCTCTGCTCCCGTCGGACTCCGCTTCCTGCCGGCCCTGGCGTCTTTGCTCAGGACTTGCTACCTTGGTGGGCTTGGAAGGGGCCTGGAGCTGGGGTGGCTTGAGGCCATGGGCAGGGCTGGAAGGGCCCTTGGACAGACTGAATTCCCAGCCTGGCTCTAGCACCATCCAGCCCCGTCACCGCTGCGCTCCCTCCTTGCAGATCGTGAAGATCCTGCGGGGCCACACCCCCGCCGCCGGGCTGGAGGAGCGTGTCCGCCCCAGCTTCATAAGCAGCGTCGAGGTGAGTGAGCCCCCCCCCCCCCCGACTCAGTGCCCCACTCCTGTCCTCCCTTGGCTGTGGGGCAGGGGAAGCTTTATGCTTTGTGGCGACCCCAGGCAGCCGGGCGGAGTTGCTTTCGGCTGCTGCTGGGGAATTGGGGCTGAGATGGCCGGGTGCTTGAGCCAGCCGTGGCTGTAAGGAGGGGGTGGGGGGCTGGACTGGGGGTGGGGGGTGAGAATTGCTGGAGACTGGATTGTTTCTCCCCACACAGAACCGACTGGCGGACCGAACTCCGGCCGGCCCCTGCCAGCTGCTGGTGGACACGGCTCACCTGTTCCCCGTGCACCTGCCCTTCTCCTGCTCTCCCGTGCAGCTGGATGAGCTCCGCATCCCTGACAGCATTAACCTGACGTTCCTGACCCGGGGCTGAGTGACGCCGCGGCGATGCTCCTGGGGAAGATGTGGTCTCACAACCGTGCATGCAGCAGCCCGGGCTGGGGGGTACTGGCTGCCGTGCCCTAGAAATGCCCTTTTCCTTGGAGCCCTTTTCCAGCGGCTCAGGCTGAAATTTCAGGGTGCAGGCACCGAAAGGACCGCTCCAGAAACGGCCCCTTTTAAAATTCAAAACTCCGGCAGGAATTTCCTCTCGGAAATGTCCGCATGCCCGGCACATCCCTCCCCGCTCCGAGCCCGAGGGCGTTTCGCAACGGGCCCTCGGGAAATGCTGTGCAGGAGAGTAAAGGTGCCTCCCTCACACGCCCAGGTCCGCACGCCAGAGCCGAGCGGGGCAACGCGGGGCGCCCGTGCTGTGGGCTGCACGATCGCTGACTGACTCAACTCCCCTGGAACTGCAGTGCTCCCTGGCGGGGGGGGGGGGACAGGTTTACAGCACTTAGGGAAGCATCTGAGCACGTGGGAGCAGGTTTAAAAGCATGTCCTGAGTGTGGCTGGCTGGGCAGGGAGTCCCCATTGCTGCTGAGTGGGGAAGCAGCTGCCAGGTGGAGCCAGGTTAGGGGCTTGTCCCCCTTGCTGCAGGCGGCTGCTCTTGGCCCAGTACCCACTGGGCATCCATGGGTGTCTCTGGGGAATGCTGTTCCCCATGCCCTAGCAGCTGAGGGGGCAGGGAGAGAAGCCAGGCCTGGGGGCTGCCTGCCCAGCAGCTGGGGGTGGGAGGTGAGCTCTCTTCATACGGCCTGTGTTCAGTGAAATGCTTTTTTTTTTTAATTGTGTGAAGTGAATAAAAGTCTCTTTAATAATAAGCTGGAGGCTGGTCTCCCTCTGCTTCCCGCGGGCCCCTTGCGAGTCGCCGATCTCCGTGCCAGGGTGTTGGGGGTGAGGCTGTGCAGCCTCCCGGGCTTTCCAGCAGGGGTAGCATTGGGAGCTGTGCTCTAGTGACGGGCCGGAGGCCACCTACCAGGCTGGAGCGTGACTTGAGACTTCTGAGAAGGGGAGAGGAGGGTTTGGTAGGCGCTGCAGATACGAGTCACAGGTGGCCTCCAGCAGGCCACAGGCTGTGTCCCTTACCTCAGACACCGGCCACCTTGATCCTGGGTGTTCACAGGTCCTTGGATGAAAATCCTGATGGAGTTTAGCACGTGTCCGACCCCCCCCAGGCCAGGGAACGTTTTCCCCACTTCCAAGGCGAGAAAACTGGAGCAGTGGATGTGTCTGTGGTAGAGCAGGGCCGGGAACCCAGGTATCCTGGGCTGCAATAGGGGCCTACACGCTCCATCCCCAGCTAGCACCTGGGCCTTCCTCTCTCTGCTTCTGCTTGAAACTTCCTGGGGTGCTGGGGCAGAACACGCAGGCTCCCCTGCCCCTGTGTTAGCGCACTTGTGACGAAGTGGGAATGTTGTTAATGTTTCCTCTGAATGCTGTGTGGGTGCCTCAGTTTCCCCTATGCAGTTCTTAAGCATCTAGTGGTGGGATAAGGGTGTACGATTGTTGCAGAGCGAAGGGCCAGTGTACATAAATGCCTGACACTTTGTCTCCTGGCAACTGATGGCCTGGGCCCCTCCTCTGCAAAGGTGCCAACTGAAGGTGTTGGAGACAGAGGTCAGGTGACCTCCTGGCCCAGGAAGGAGACAAAGCCGAGAGGAGGAGGGGCTGGAGGGGTTTTCAGTTTGGAGCTGGCTGGGGAAACGGAGGGGGGCCCAGATGGGGCTCTGGCCCCCCTGGGGCCCCAAGATGGACCTAACTGAGGGGGCCCTGTTGTCTGTACCTGCAAGACCTGTTAGACCGTGTTCCTGTCATCTAATAAACCTCTGTTTTACTGGCTGGCTGAGAGTCACGTCTGACTGTGAAGTGGGGGGTGCGTGCAGAACCTCTGGCTTCCCCAGGACCTCGCCTGGGTGGACTCGCTGTGGGAAGCGCACGGAGGGGCATATGCTGAATGCTCCCAGGAGAGACCCCGGAGGTGAAGCCATGTGAGCTTCTTGCCCTGAAGACAGTCAGCTCCGAGGGAGAGGAGGCTCCCCAAAGTCCTGACTCGCCTTGTGGGGAGCAGTTCCAGAGCATCGCCCGGGGACTCTGTGACAGCACGGCATGCGGGGCCATCTCGCCCCCCTTCTGCCCCCTTGCAGGGGAGGCTGCTTTTCCTGGGGGGGGGGGGGGGAGTGGATGAAATCGTCATCTGTGCAAAGTAAACTCCCAGCTGGGGCTGAGCGAGGGCAGCATGGCTCCCAGCGCTCCCGCAAGAGGAGCGTTACCTGGCAGCCCTGGATCATGGCCTGGATTTAGCAACAGCCTCTGTTTGCCGGATGTGAGCTAAAGGGCGCTCTGGCTGGGAGTGAGGGGGGGGGGCCTCAAGCTGTAGAGGGGTCAGGGCCCAGCTGTCCAGTCCTTCCAGGAAAACTTCTACCCCCAAAGCAGTTCCTGCCCCTGCCCAGCTCCACACAATCACACCTGGCCTCTCCTCTAATGGAGTCTGTGAAGATTTGCTAGGGGAGGGGAATACTCTTACCCCTGTACTTCAGCTCAGTAGAGTCCAGGGCTTATGGGTCTGGGGTGTGTGCTGTACCCTCCTGGGGCTGATGTGAGAGCACCAACCCAAAACCCGTGCAAGAGAGCAGCACTGCAAATTCCCTGGTGCTCGTGCCATGGGTGGCCTCTCCCTTCCGGGAACAGCTGGGCAGAGACTTTGAAGGTTCATAAGAACCAGGGCCAGCTCCAGCGTTTTTGCCGCCCCAAGCGGCGGGCAAAAAAAAGAAGCCGTGATCGGCTTCATTCCTCGGCGGCAATTCGGCGGCAGGTCCTTCCCTCCGAGAGTGCCCCAAGTGCCTGGAGCTGGCCCTGGTAAGAACAGCTATACTGGGTCAGACCAATGGTCTATCCAGCCCAGTGCCCCTGAGGAAATGAACAGAACATGGAATCATCAAGTGATCCATCCCCCGCTGCCCATTCCAGCTTCTGGCAAACACCATCCCTGCCCATCCTAGCTAATAGCCATTGGTGGACCTGTCCTCCATTAACTGATCTAGTTCTTTTTTTGAACCCTGTCATAGTTTTGGCCTTCACAACATCCTCTGGCAAGGAGTTCCACAGGTTGACTGAGTTGTGTGAAGAAATACTTCATTTGTTTTAAACTTGCTGCTTATTAATTTCATTTGGTGACCCCTAGTTCTTGTGTTACAAAGAGTAAATAACACGTCCTTATTTACTTTCTCCAAACCAGTCATGATTTTATAGACCTCTCTCATATCCCCCTTAGTCGTCTCTTTTCCAAGCAGATAAGTCCCAGTCTTATTAATCTCATCATATGGAAGCTGTTCCATACCCCTAATCATTTTTTGTCACCCTTCTCTTTCCTTTTCCAATTCCAATATATCTTTTTTGAGACAGGGCGACCAGATCTGCACGCAGTATTCAAGATGTGGGCATACCATGGATTTATATAGCGGCAATATATTTTCTGTCTATCTATCCCTTTCTTAATGATTCCCAACATTCTGCACATTGAGTGGATGTTTTCAGAGAACTATCCACAATGACTCCAAGATCTTGTTCTTGAGTGGGAACAGCTAATTTAGACCATCATTTCATGTGTGTAAATGGTCCGACTGGGTTCCAAATTCAATCCCTCGTCTGAAGGGGTCATGTTAAGCCTGAGACTGAAGAGGCAAACTCTGTTCCTGGGCTGGGTCACTGCCCGCCTCTGGGGCATGGGCACACGTACCAGGGCGCTCAGCGGGATGCACTTTGGGAGGCAGACGCGGCGGCCGGGTGTGCTTTTCTTTTTAATGTCAGTTATAATAAAATTATTTTACAGAGCCCAAAAAAGTCAAAATAGTGCAAAACATCTCACTGTCATGCATCCATGTTTACCATTGATTGCTCCAGTTCAGGTATGGACAGACACACGGGCCAGCGCTGACAGAGGTGCTACAGGAGCAGAAGTTACGGTGGTTTTAGTTTCAATCACATGCCGACCGGAAGTTCTCGAAGGGGCGCGTCGGAGAGGGAGCCCGGGGACCGGCTCTCGTGTTCCAGTCGCCCTAGGGCTCAGCGGGGGCCGAGCTGGCCGTGCTGCAGGCGGGGATGAGGTCAGTCTGTGCAGGGGGGAGAGGTGGGGAACCGACAGGGCTGCGTCTTGCAGCCCTTTGGGTGGCAGGGCGGGAGGAAAAGGGGTGTAAACATTGAACTGAAACAGGTGTGAGCAGCTACCATTTTGGTCCCAGGCAAGTACTACAAAAAGGTCTGGATGTTGAGGGCGAAGGGGCGAGGCTGAGGTCTGGTCGCCCGGTCTGGGAAAGGGCATTGCAGGACTCCGGCCAGGAGGTGCCCAGGGTCAGCATCCCTAACCAGAGTTGCCATTCCCAGGGAGAAAGCACATCCGCTTTGCCATCAGCCAGGGTGGAATAAACCCAAAGGGAAATCTACCCCCCAGTGCTTGGGGCTCTTCACCCGCCTAGGCCTGCCCCTACTCTGCCTGCTCCAGCACACGGGGTTTCTTTGCATAGCTCCCTGCAGCATCCCCTGGGCCAGAGCAATCCCATGGTCAATCTCTGTTCCCACCTGCACCCGTGTGGGGTCTCCTTGCATCTTGTCCCCTTGCTATGAGCTCAGGCTGCTGTATGGGGCTAGGTCACTGCCCCTTCCCCCCGCCTTGTGTGGGGAAAGGAGCCTATTGCTCCTGGCCTTCAACTCCTTACAGGGCCGGGGTAGAGCCAACTCCCTGCAGCTGCCCTTCCCCACCTCTCAACACTGGCTCAAGGGCTGCTCCTGCCCTGGCCGCACCCTGTGCCCAGCCGGGGGCTGAGGGGTACAGCAGGGCTGTGCTGTTAAGGAACAGGGCTCGGGAGTGAGCCCCCAATCCTCTGCAGTCCTGGCCCTGCCAGCTCCTTGTTCCCAAGCTCCCCCCGGTCCCTGCCCTCTCCCCCCATGAAGCAAACGTCTGCTGGGCAGGGCCTGATGCTCCATGGAGCTTGGCTGCTTAAAGGCCCCTGTCCCTGCTGGGAATTGTCCTATGCTCCGGGAGCAGGGGCTACCCTGGAAGGCTTGTGCCTAAGCAGGGCCCTGCTGGCATTAATATTGCTTTGCCAAGGCTGCAGGGCCCTGCCCCCCTGGAATGGGGTGGGGGTGGGTTTAAGCGGTGGCCTGGTTTCATACACCTAGACGAGCCTGAGGGCTGGGTAAATCACATTGACGTTCTCCCCCCCCAGTCTCCTTCCCCGTCCCTGGCTGCAGCCCACCACAGCGTCGGGTGCTGTGCTGGGCACTATCGGCCACTGCCGGGCTGTGCCCGCTGCCCCATTCAGCACCCACCCTGCAACAGCTGGGTCCCCCGGGGCCCCGTCCCCATCCCTTTCCCGCTGCTCGCGTTTCCCCTGACGCCCAGCGCGTCCGCTTTGACGCCGATTCGGGGGGTTGCTGCAGAAGAGCTAGTTCCAGGCCCCTGCACCCCTCAGCTGCAGATCGTTGGTTGGCTTTGCTGGGGGAAAATGTAATCCCAGGTGTGAAATGGGGTTCAGGGGCTCACCCCCTCCCCCCTTCCTGAGCCTGTGCACACAACAGCCCTTCCTGGCGCTGCTTGGGGGCCCTGGGTCTCGTTACCCCCGACCTTTAGAAGCCAGCTGGGGGTAGAGGAAAGTGGCACCTGTGCTGTGAATTCTGCCGGTGGGGGTGGGCACTCTGCCCTCCTGTGCCCCACGGGAGGGGTGTGTACGGGGGGCTGGGGCAGGTTCGATCTCTTCGGCTGTGGGATTCAAGCACTCAGGGGCCTGTGACAGGACCGAGGGGCCGTCTCCAATCAGCCCCTCATGGCTTGTGACCTTACTCAAGCTCCCCCCTCCCCCAGGCCCGTCCCAGCCTGCACTGGGAGCCCTGCTGGCAGCTTGGAAAACCTGAGCTCCTTCCTGGCCATGCTACAACACTGCAGAGGGCCCAGCTGTCCAGGACCTGTGCCAGGGATGGGGGGAAATGTCTAAATCCAGCTGTGGGGGGAGGATGGGTGTTAGGTGTCAAACTCAGCTTGGCCTTTAGCCCCCAAACCAGCCCTACCTCTGCTAGCCCCCCTGGTGCATCTGGCCGGGGAGGCCCAGCTGCCAGCCCCTCTGCTCAGCATGGGGCTGGGGTTGAAATGAGTTGGGGGGGCAGAGGCAGCTGCTCTTGGCTCAGAAGTGACCAGCCAGTGCCAGGGAGAGTGAGAACAGTGAGTTATTAACGGGGGGGGCAGAGAGTAAAACTCCATATCTATTAAGAGATCAGGAGTGGGGGGGAGGGGGGCAGATTATCCCACAGCGGCTAGTAGTGGTTCTTGCCCCTGTCTCTCAGGTACCCGCTTCTGGCCATGGTCCGAGCCAGGATCCTGCACTGGACTCTGTTCTTGGAGGCTCTCAATGTGCTGCTGGGTTTCCTGTGGGGTAGGGCTGGGGGGTGTTTACAGAGTCAGGGGCAGCTGCCTGGGTTTGGGGTTCCTCTCTCCGGGGAGGGGGCTGGGACCAGGCTGTGCCTTTGCCGGGGGTGGGGGGAGGACTGAGGGCCCATGGACGAGTGAGCAGGGCACGGGGCTGGGGGCAGTGCCCTGGGTTACGAAGGCTGCACCTCCGTCCCCTGCGCCGTGTGGCCGTGGTCGGACGCGATAGCCCTTCGGAGCTGTTGCAGTTGGGTAAAGAACATGGAAAAACCATCTGTATTTACAGCTATTTACATATTTACAGAGCTATCTGCGGGGGCCAGGCCATCCCGCCCCCTCTCCCGGGGCACAGCTCCCTGGTGCAACTCCAACCACAGCTGCCCAGCTGCCAAGGCTGGTACCTGGCAGGGAGGGGGGCGCTGGGGCCTGTGCGTGGAGGCTGCTGGGCCCCCGTTCTGCCTGCGGGGAGGTAGGTGGTTGCATGCCACGGACAGGGACGAGAGGCTGCGCTGGCGCAAGGAGCAGAGGGTTGGGCCTCCCCCTGCTACCCTGGGCCTGGACACGCTGGCTGGGCCCTGCACGGCCTGGTCTGAATCAAGCCCTTGGGGGGGCGCCTCCTGTCACTCGGGCCCCTCGTCAGTGGGTGCCGGGGCTTGGCTCCTGCACGTGGCCAGAGCCGTCACTGCGTAAGCAGGGCCCGGGCGGTGCTGAGTCACTGGGGCTGCTTGGAGTGAGCATAAGAGACGCTGGAGGTTGGCACCAGGGGCCCTGAGCCGGGTTAGCTCTGCCTCGGGCCTGCTGTGAGGCTGTTCTGCCTACAGGATCCGGCCTTCCTGGAGCCGGGCCCGGCTCTCGGCTTTCCGTGACAGGGGCGTGGTGGCTGCAGGCTCTGTCTGGGGCCTGAAATCCTCTGAGCGCAGAGCCCTCCTTTCCCCCCGGCTCAGCTGCGTGCCCAGGGCTCTCCGCTGGGGCCGTGGCAAAGACTCTGCCTTTAGGAGCCAGCGGCGCCCACCCAGGCCTATGGGTCCCATGCGCTCGGGTCTGCTAAATCAGGACGTGCTGCCCCTGGGCCTGGCCCCACTGCTCTGCCCCTTCCAGGGCTGGGCGTGGCAGTGGGTGAAGCTCGTCTGACCCCCTGGCCAGCGGCGCATGTGGGGGCGGGCAGGGCTGGAAGCTGCAGTGCAGATGGGGATGGGGTCCCATGAGGTACCCGCGTTCCCGGCTGCCGGGAAGGGATGGGCTTGGTTTCCATCTGCGAGGCATGGAAGAGGGCGGCGTGGTCCCCGCAGGAAAGCGACGGCATTGGCACTCTCCTGGGTAGAGGAGGGTTTTCACTCCGGCTGGCAGCGCAGGGCTCACAGGGCCATGGCTCGGCCAGCCATGCACAGCGGATAGGGGGGCTCTTGGCACAGCCTGAGCCCAGCTGTGCCAGGGCGCGGATAAAGCCCACGCACCTCCCCCCGTGCTCTCAGAGCGGCGCTGGGGAACAGGCGCGAGCCCTGGCCCTGCGGCAGAACTCCGAGCGCCCCTGCAGCCAGGCCGGGGGTGGCAGGAGCTCTCCTGGGTGGGGGGCAGCGAAGGGTTCAGGGCCTCAAGGACCATCTCACGGCGCTACGTGCAGAGCAAGCAGGGGCAGGGATCTTTGCCCCACTGCTTTTCAAGCACCCTGGGCCAGTGTGGGAGCACCCCCCTGCCCCCCCCGGACACTTGGCACGAATCATGGGCTGGGAAGCAGGGCTGGGGCTGGCAGAAATATTTTGCCTTTTATCCTGTAAAGCGACCCAACCTCCTCGGGTGCCTCCCCTTGTCCCACCTGCTGCATCGAACTCACTTGCACCCCACCTGCGGCACCATTTTCACTCCCTCTCGCCTCCACCGGCCGGCACCCGGCGTTCATTTACTCACCTGCTCCCCCACGCAGGACGGCAAGGACAGGCCCTTGCCCCTGAGTCTCCCCTTTACTGCTCCTTCTCTCCCAGGGAGGCTACCCTATTTCAGCCCCCCAGCAAGGGCTGCCTGCGGGGAGGGGGGGAGATGGGGTTTGCACATCCCTGTCCCAATGGAGGCGCTGCCTGGGAGGGACGCTGGCTCTGTGCCTGCACGGTAGGATCCTATTTATAACTGGGAGCGGGACCAGTTCCTAACAGCACAAGGCGCTGCCTCTTCCCAGCTGCGCTGGTCTCCTGCCGTCTCCGAGACCGCTGGGGAGGGAGGTTAGAGCTGGGATCCTGGTTCCTTAGCATGACGCCGCCCCACGTGTGTGCAGCCCCGTGGCAGGGACCTGGCAGTGGTCCTGGTTCACATCTCCCCTGCCCCGCTTTCCTGCTGGCACCCTCCTGCTGCTGGCCTGGGTGGACAAGATCGGCCCCAGCCCTGCTGCCTGGCCTCACACTAAGCTGCTCTGAGCCACCTGCCCAGGGCTTGGCTATTCCTGACTCAGCTTGTGGCACGCTCTGGCCCGTGTGTGTCCTTAGCAGCCACGCTCCTTGAAGGGAGCCTGGAGGAGGAACCAAGGCCCCGGCTCAACCTCCCTGTGCCCATTGCTGCCTGGCTCATCTCTATTGCCGAATGAGGTTGCCATGACCACAGGGCGGTTTGGACATGTGATGCTGCCTCCTGCTGGAAGGAATCAACCTACTCAACAACGTGGCATGTCCTCTATACTGCTACCATCTAGGGTGATTCTCCTGGAGCTCAGGGACGAGTGGAGGGGGGGCTGGGATCTAGCCTTGCTTCCCCTTGGAAGCTGAGGGCAGCGTTGTGCCAACCTTGCGGCCATACTGGGTGGCTCACGTTTGTTCAAACGCTCCTGCCTCACGGTCTGCTCCAGGCCTCAGCTTCTGCCTCTCCCAGCATCTGTTGTGACAGAAACAGGTTTGGGAAGAGGCGCGAAGTCCACCCCTGCCAGCAGTGAGGGCAGCTTGTGCTCCCTGGGGGTTGCATCTTCCCTGCCCCATGGCAGCCGGGGCAGTGCCCTTGAGCTGCAGCCCAGGGATGCAGGGAGGGGCACAGAGTGCCTGCTTCGATCCTTGGCACTGGGACGCAGGCGCCTGCTTGTGGCAAGGGCTTCCTGGAGGAGGGGCTCCCTTCCCTAACCGGTGTGTGTGTGTGGGGGGGGGGGGGGGGGGGGGGGGGGGCGCCGGGGGGGGGGGGGGGGGGGGGGGGGGGGGCGGCCCTGTATGGCTTTTAGGGGGCGGGGGGATGCTGTAGAAAGGGGGCAGGGGGGAGGGGGTGGTGGGGATGTTGTACACCTGCTCAGGCCCTTAACTGCTGCCTTCCTCGGCCGAGCGCGTGTCCGACTTCAGCTTGACGAACTCCTTGGCCACCTCGTCGTTGTTGCGCTGCGAGAGGATGCGCAGGACGGTGAGGCCCGTGTCGTCCATGTGGATGCGCCGGCCCAGGGGCAGCCAGCAGGCGCAGCTGCCCCGATGCACGATGTCCTTGAGTTGCAGCACAGCGATGCCCACCGTGCGGTCCTCCCGGGCGAAGCAGTAGTCCTTGACACACACCTGCACCTCGTAGCACTCGGGGCCCGTCTCACTGCTCAGGGTGCTGCGCGGGAGGGAAGGGGACGGACA
The DNA here is from genome assembly GCA_003942145.1 of Platysternon megacephalum. Taxonomy (NCBI): domain Eukaryota; kingdom Metazoa; phylum Chordata; order Testudines; family Platysternidae; genus Platysternon; species Platysternon megacephalum. The sequence continues at coordinate 537,264 of QXTE01000199.1, read as the reverse complement.
CGGTTACCGGGGCGAAGCAGCCGTGGGCTGGGGGAACTGCAGGAAGGAATGTGGCTCGCAGGAGGGGCAGCGCCCTGGGACGCTGGTGTGACGAAGTGGGAATGTTGTTAATGTTTCCTCTGAATACTGTGTGAGTGTCTCAGTTTCCCCCGTAATAACTTCGTATAGCATACATTATACGAAGTTATACGACTGCTCCGAGGGAGAGGAGGCTCCACAAAGTCCTGACTGGCTTTGTGGGGAGCAGTTCCAGAGCATCGCCCAGGACCTCCGTGACAACTGGTGGCAGCGGTGGGATGTACTGCACCCCGTGAAAGGCACTTCTTGCAGTAAGTGATTGGGGAGCAGTAAAACAAAGGGGGGATAATGAGGACCAGCCGTGCTGAAGGCTCAGAGAAGGATGGTTTCAGGGGGCAGTTAACCTCTGGGAGTGTGTGACCAGCGAGAAGGACTGTAGGAGTAACGGGGTTCCCCCTGAGGACTGCAGCGAGCAATCTCAGGGGCGGAGGAGCCTGCCGCTCAACCCTGGGAGAGAGAAGGACTTTTGCTGTAACAGGGTTCCCCTGGGGATTGCAGCGAGCGGTCGCAGGGGCGGAGGAGTGTGAAGCTCGACCCTGGCAAAGAGGTGGTGACCACGAGAAGGGCTGGCACACTAGGGGTTCTTCCTGGAAACCGTGGGGGCGCTGAGAGCACACAGGCCTGTGAGTCCAGAGCAACTTGGGAACAGTGAAGTGATGGCCTATCACCATCTCCTTAAGAAGGACATTGTAACCCTGTGCAAAAAGCAAGGGATACGCATTGGGAAGTTCACCAAGGCCCAGTTAATCGGGCAGCTGGAGGACGAGAACCGCTCTAAGGAGCAGATTCCTGACCCAGCTGGGGCTACAAGAGGATCTGGAAGCAGCAGGAGCAGTAGCCCGGCATCTCCACGAGTCTGGTCCCCAACCAGACGGGGGTCTTCACGATCGGGTTCCCCAGCAGGGGATCAGAGACAGATGGGACTGGAGCTGAGTCCGAGAGAGCGAGAGGACCGGGAGAGAGAGCAAGAGCCCGAGGAAAAGCTGCAGGAGAAGCAGCAGCAGCATGAACTGGCGATGGTGGAGCGCAGAGGCATAGGGGGCTTCCCAGGGGTGAGTGGGGATAGACCCCGAGGTGCCAGTTCCGCAGGGATCCTCGATACTAAATTGCTGCCCCTGGTTAAGGAGGAGGGGGATGTGGATGCCCACCGCACAGCCTGCAAGCAGGCTGGCGATCTGAACCAGGGGGACCCTGCGGAAAAGCCCCGGTATCTAGCTCCCTTGCTGGGTCCCAAGGCCATAGACACTGTCAGCCACATTGGTGGGGTGGTGGACAGGCTCCCACTCCTGGCCCCGGCCTATATGTCTGCGTGGAGTCTCCTGGGCTCAGGCCCCTCGGACCCCCAGTGGGAGAGGAAGGTGGAGGTCAATGGGGGGACCTGCCCGGGGTGGCGAGACCCTGGGACAGAGAGAACTGTTGTCAGGCCCCGGGGGGTGCAGCCGCAGATGCTGCAGGGCTGTGTGACCTGGGTGAAGGTCCCCGGGATAAAGGTCCTCGCCCTGCCTATGGCCCGGATCCCTGTGCAGACCCAGGAGGGGTCGGGCTGGCTGGTCGTTGGGGTTCTCCAGGATACCGGCTGGGAGGTCCTGTTGGGGGGTGACTGTGTCTCTTTGGGACAGGATCCAGGCCCCGCTCCTGTAACAGCCAAGGATTTGAATTTGAATCCAGGGAACCAATTGGCTAAGATGGAAATGGTCAGTGAAAATGCAAATGACCTGGGTGGCAGGAGGGAGGGGCTGCTGGGCTCAGGGTCCCTGCCTGCCTGTGACCAGCCCCCGGGGGCTGAGTGTGTGGAAATGCTCCCCGCCCCCCTGCACACCGGAGAGGGGGCTCACGCTGGCTCTGATGCTGTGACCAGAGCAGAGCGCTCACTGCCTGCCCCCACTGGGACAGCCAGGGCAGTGCTGAGCACGGTGGGAGCTGAGACCCCAGCTGAGTGGCGGGACACCCAGGCAGGGCAGGTCGGCTGCCAACCAGGTTTGCCTGGTCCAGGCGTGCTGCTGGGAAGCGATTACACAGCAGGGAGGAAGCTACCAGGGACCGGGCTCAGGGGGGCTGTGACCCCAGGCCCAGCCAGCGAGAGGGAGCAGGTCCCACTCCCTTCCCCAGCAGCTGATTTCCAGACCGAGCTGCAGAAGCATCCCTCCTGGGAGAAGCTGAGGGAACTTGCTGGCCACAGCGCTGCAAAGCCCCTTGGGGAAGGCTGCAGGGACAGAGTCCTGTGGGGGAAGGGATTCCTGTACCGGGAATGGGCTCCCCAAGGGGAAGTAGAACTGGGGGGAATCGGGAGGCAGCTGGTGGTGCCCCAGGAATCCACAGGGTTCCTCCCTTTCGAGCTGCTGCATGGGAGGAGAGTGAGGGGACCCCTGGACCTGAAAAGGGAGGATTGGGAGGAGAAGGGGGAAGACCCCCTGGTGGATCTCTTCCCTGAGGTGGGAGCCAATCTCCCCATCAGGTGTTCCCTGTTCAGAGTCACTGGGAAAGCAGCCCAGAACCTGGAGAGAGAGGTCAAGGACATGCTGGCTTTAGATGTGATCCAGCCGTTCAACAGCCCATGGGCCTCACCCGAGGGGCTGGTCCCCAAGGAAGACAGGATGGTCTGGTTTTGTGGGGACTACCGGAAGCTTAAAGCCATCACCGGGTCCGATGCCTACCCCATGCCTAGGCCTGGGGAGATTCTAGACAAGCTGAGGGGGATGGAGAACTTGGCCCTGGCGTACATCGATGACACATGTGTCTTTAGCCAGACCTGGGAGGAACGTGTGTCCCAGGTGAAGAGGGTGCTGGGCTGCCTCAAGGAGGCAGGACTGACGGTAAAAGCCGAAAAGTGCAAAGTGGAGATGATGGGGAATCCATGGGAATGTTGCTGGGTTCGAACTTCCCCAGGTCACTGGCTAAAGTGACCCCGCTCAGTTCGGTCTCGAAGGGGGGAGAGGTGTGACGAAGTGGGAATGTTGTTAATGTTTCCTCTGAATACTGTGTGGGTGCCTCAGTTTCCCCTATGCAGTTCTTAAGTATCTAGGTGGTGGGATAAGGGTGTATGGTTGTTGCAGAGCGAAGGGCCAGTGCACATAAATGCCTGACACTTTGTCTCCTGGCAACTGATGGCCTGGGCCCCTCCTCTGCAAAGGTGCCAACTGAAGGTGTTGGAGACAAAGAGGTCAGGTGACCTCCTAGCCCGGGAAAGGGACAAAGCCCAGAGGAGGAGGGGCTGGGGGGGGTTTTCAGTTTCGAGCTGGCTGGGGAAACGGAGGGGTGCCCAGACGGGGCTCTAGCCCCCCTGGGGCCTCAAGATGGACCTAACTGAGGGGGTCCTGTTGTCTGTACCTGCAAGACCTGTTTTAGACCGTGTTCCTGTCATCTAATAAACCTCTGTTTTACTGGCTGGCTGAGAGTCACGTCTGACTGCGAAGTGGTGGTTGCAGGACCTCTGGCTTCCCCAGGACCCCGCCTGGGCGGACTCGCTGTGGGAAGCACACGGAGGGGCATATGCTGAATACTCCAAGGAGAGACCCAGGAGGTGAAGACCTGTGAGCTTCTTGCCCTGCAGACAGTCTGCTCCGAGGGAGAGGAGGCTCCCCAAAGTCCTGACTGGCTTTGTGGGGAGCAGTTCCAGAGCATCGCCCAGGAACTCCGTGACAGCTGGTGGTTGCCTCTCCCTGGCAGCTGTTGGGTCCCCAGGCTACAACTGCAGGTGCGTGGGCAGTGGGGGTTGTGCCCCAGCCCAGCGTGGCCTTCTCTGGCTCTGAGAGGAGGGAAAACGCTGCTGGCCGCAGGGCGAGGTTCCCAAAGGCTGGCGGAGCCGCAGCTGTGGCCCAGCTTAGTAACAACCCCTTGGCCCACGTGTCCTGCCGCGCCTAGAGGGACCTTGAGCCAGGGCTGCTGCATGTCCCTGACCCAGCCGAAATGGGCGCTAGCGAGGCCAAGGCTGACCCGAGGGGCTCTCCACATGTGTGCGGACGCGCTGCAGTGCCATTCCGCTCCCCCGAACTGCAGCCCCCGGGGCCCAAGCGGTGAGGGGAGCCGGGCCTACCACTCCCCCCCACCCCCGCCCCTTTGGGCCTGCTATCAGCTGCCATCGCAGGGACACGCCCCTGCCATGCCCCGGCTAAAAACTTCTTACCAGAAACCAAACCTGGTGCTGTGAGCGCTTCAGTGGAACAGCAGCTGGCTGAATAATTAATTGTAACTAATAATCACTAGGGAAAAATGGCAACAATTCATAGTGATGGTCATGTTTCATGGAGTCTGACTCCAGCGATGGCGGAGCAACAGGGGGAGAAAAAATTCAATTTTTTTGACTTTGGAAACGGTGCTGCAGTGCCTCATGGGAGCTGTAGTTCAGGTGCCTCATGCTCCCATTCTACTCTACAGGCAGGGCTCCCCGGCTGGACTACAACTCCCACGGTATCCCTCCTTAGAGCGAGGAAGCAGAGCATCATGGGAGCCCCAGCCGTGGTGACTCATGGGAGAAATAGTTCAGGAGCTTCATGCGCCCATTCTCTTCTATAGGTGGGGCTCCCTGCCTGGACTACATCTCCCATAGTGTACCATGGTCTCCCTCTTGGCGGGAGGGAGGTGGTGCATCATGGGAAATATAGTCCCAGTGCTCTGTGCAGAACACAGACCATTTTTGTGAAAAAATTTCATTTAGTCGAAAACCCAATTTGCCATCAAAAATCATCTTAGACAGAACATTTTTGACCAGCCCTCGGTGGCACTTTGAACAGCAAAGCGCCCCCTAGTGCATCAGCTGCCTCAGAGAGCAGCACAGCCATCACTGAATCACCACCTCCCGTGTGCAGCTCATTTTCTGCTGCAAATCCCAGCCCTGCTTTGCTCATAAAATCTTGGTCTATCGGGGGAGGGGGTGGAACTGAAATGTGTGTCAAAGCCACTCACAACTGGAAGCTTTCATTGTATTTGGGGGCCCAGCTGTTGTTCTTGGACTTGGTGGCAAATTTCCTCTTCTTGTCGCTGAGATGGGGCCCGATGATGTTGACCTCGATGAAGGGCCGGAAGATGCCGGACGTCTGCCACTTGAGGTCATTAGCAGCCACGACTGCGAGAAAGGAAAGGGTGCGTCAGCTGGTGGCTTGGGGCCATGGGGAGGATGGGGGGCACTGGGAGGGCCAGAGGGAAGGGGGCAGCCCAGACCAGGCAGTGCTGTCTGCTCCTGGCCTTTGGCAACTGAAAGTTCAATTGCTGAAATGTCAACGTGGCCACAGGTGACTCACTCCTGCCCATCCCCCAAGAAGCTTGGCGGCAGGGCAGCGTCCTGGGCCGGCCACAGAGGGCTATTGAAGGGGTTTGGGCATGTGCATGTCCCCAAAGAGCTGGGAGGGTACCCCTGGCACCCTGCCTCCCCCCGTGCTCAGAGCGCTGGGCATGCCCCACGCTGGGTACCAACCTTTGACGGTGACTTTGTGTTCCCCGGTGCCAGGGTGAGTGAAGAGCTCCACGTGGATCGACACCTCCCCGACCGGGTCATCCACGCCAGCTCCTGCTCCGCAACGGCAAGGCAAGGTGTGAGCCCCCCCTCCAGCCAAGCACACAAGCCAGGCCAAGTTGGGCCCACCCTGCTGGAGGAATCAGGTCACCAGCTTGGGCTGAGCACCTCAAAGGCAGAGCGGAGACAACTGCTCATGGCTTCCCCCCCGCCACATGTTCAGCAGCGTTTTCCTGTTTCCCCTTCCTGCCCAGTGCCAGCGTGAGCCAGCTGCAGCCTTCCCCTCGCTCCAAGCAGGGCCCCGGTGAAAGGAGCACGCTGGGTGTCCCATTGTCCTCGCATGGCTGGAGTGTCTCCGGGGCTGTCGCTACCCCGGTGCCTGGATCGTGCCTCGCACAACATGAGGCTGCTCTCGGGTTGCACGTTCAGGCGCGGTGCTAATGCCCGCGTCATGGCTAAGTTGCACCCGGCAAGGCAGTGGTAGAACCAGGCCTAGAACCCAGGAGTCCTGAGCCCGCACTTCCCCCGCTCTGCTGTGCGGCGCCAGACGCCCAGGCAGCCCTGCGCACGCGACAGCCCAGCCCGCAGAGGCACCGTCTCCTCGCTGCCGAGGCTGAACGCGTCGCCTTGCCAGCGCAGTCAGAAGGTCGTGCAGGAGCCAGCGCCCTGCCCGTCGGCCGGGACAGGAGGGGGGTTCGTGGCTCTTTTCGCAATGAACCGTAGAAAACAGCAGGGCCCAAGCTCATTGCAATAATAAAATCGCTCTGTTATTGAGCCATAATTCACAGGTGGCAGCTCATGGCTTTGGGGCCGGGCTGGGCCGGGCTTCAGACCCTGTAGCTCATCCAGGGGCTGAGGCTGGGCCTCTGGGCAGGACTGTGCATGAGGCTGAGTGAGGGCCAATTACAACGTTTTGTTCTTTTCTAATGAGTCCCTGGGAAGAGACTCGAGGTTGGGCTCAGCGAATGAGGCTGCTACATCCCCACCTGCTGCGTGGTGCCCCGGAGCGGAGGAGGCTGCCCCTGGGGCCGGGGGGCTCCTGTCCCAGAGAGCTACCAGGGGAGAGCTCTGCTAAGGGGACACAGGCAGCCCCGGAGGCGGAGCGCTCTGCTGAGCTGTGGGGGAGAGTCCTATGGGCTAAGCTGAGCCCACCCGTCACGTTTCACCGGGGGCTGCTTGGATCCATCAGCCTAGATCCCGCCTGATTTTTGGCAGCAGCTTCTCCTTGACGATCCCAGTCACCTCCAGTAGCCCAGAATGCCACAGTCCCAGACTAGCAGCGCACAAGCTCATGTGACCTGAGCCCACCAGCACCTCCCCCGCCCATCCCCCAGCTCCCCCACACCCTCTCCTACCCCGCAAAGGCTGCCCCCCCCCCCTTACCCCACAGGCAAAGCCTGACCCACAAGATGGCTCACAGTCCAGACAGGCTTCCCTGGGGCTCTGCATGCAGGTGGGGGGAGGGGGAGGGGAGAGAGGCTGGGGGCAGGTGCATAATGAACAATTCAATCCAACTGGGGGGGTGGGGGGGAAGACATTTAAATGGTGGCGGGGGAGGGAATCTTCCAAACCATCACGGAAAACAACCCCGGCCGGAGAAGGAAAGGCTAACGCGGGAACCGTCCTGTTCGGCAGGGCTTGAGCCTGATGAGCAAAGACCATGGATTGCAGAGCCGGAGTCCCTCACCAGCCCCAGCAGCTGCCTTTTAGCCGATCCCGGCTCAGCTCGGAGTCGGGGGAGGGGGAAGGACACCCAAAGGGTCTGCTTCCAGCTCACTGGCCCAATGGGAATCCAGCTGGGTCCCTCCCTCCCAGGGATTAGGGCGAGGTACAGCCGGCTGGGGGGGGGGGGGGGGGGGGCAGAAAGAGGGGAGCAGTGAGACAGCCTTTGAGGGGGTCTGCACTGAAGGCCCCCCCTTGTTGGGGAAGGGGCCACTCTCAGCCTCTATCCCACACAGCCACCTTGCTCATACACACAGCGTGTGCCCTGAGCCCTGTAACCTAATGGCCAAATTGGTGCATGGTAGAGGATAACAGCCTACTACTGCTAACAGCTACTGGAGCTCCTCCTGTAGTGCAAGTGGTAGAGGTTTGTGCTGCAGCACCGAAGCTGCTGGATTCTAATGACCTGTGGTGGATGGGAGGTGGCTGGCACATACAGCTGCATCGCAAAGGTGGAGGTGATGGGCCCCACTGCTGCTCCAAAGGGGGTGGGGTGAGGGGGAACCTCTCTGGATCCATAGCCTTTGGCCCCTGCGTGCCAAACAGATGCACTCGTGTCTCTGTCTTTTCCCTCCAGATCTGCACCAAACTAAAACAATAACCCCCATTCCCCACGGCCCCCCGGAGTCACATGCTGAGACTCGCTCAGTCCATAAACCGAGGGAGGGAGGAGCGACCATCTCTGTGCTCAATGCAAGCATGGGAAACACACAACGCACTGACCCCTGCACCAGGCCGAATGGCACCAACACACGAGGGCTGGAATGCAAGTGGCGGGGCCAAGCTGCATGGGGGGGGGGGGGAAATGGGGCAGCCCCACCCCCGCATTCTGATGCAGTCATTCCACTTGCTTAAGGCGGGCAGGATTTATTTGCACCCGGAGCAAGGCTAGTAAGAGTCTCCGTGAGGCTGGTGAGCCGCTGGCCGCATCTGGACCCCCTCGGCTCGCTTTGGAGCCCGGTGTTTAAAGGCTGAGGCTGGGCTGGCTCTGATCTCCACCTCCCACACCCTGCCCCGGGCTCCCTTTTCTCCCCAAAGGTTTGGATCCATGGAGGCCGGTGGCTGAGGCTCAGCAGCTGAGCTCCAGGAGGGAGCTCTTCGCTACAGCCATCTCATCGTGGGGGGGGGGAGACCTCGTCCGGCTCCCCTTCACTTCCCACCCACGTGTGAGTGCTGTGAATGCCTGCGCTGGTGGGAGAGGGGGGTCTGAGCCCTTGGGTCCCTGGGATCAACGCCCAGTGGCCTAGATTCACAGGCCAGATGAGACCCCTGTGATCAGAGCACAGGCCTTAGAACGTTACCCACTGATTCCTGCATCCAGCCCATAGCTTGTGGTTGAGCTAGAGATCTTCGCTAGAGACCCCCAGTCTAGGTGTAGAGACTCCAAGCGAATCCCTTGGTAGGCTGTTCCCGTGGTTAATGACCCTCCCTGAGGCCACCTCCGCAGCAAGTCAGTGAGAAACACCAGGGCTGGGTTTACCCTCAGTTAGTTGGCAAGTCCACCCACTTCACTAGGGCAAGTGCCGACTGAAGGCCAACTCTCATCGAGTGAGGTGCCTTGGAGCATCTGGGCCTAGGAGTCTAGCCAGCGGCCAAGAAGGGACGACTTGAGGGGAGGGGAATTGGGTAGAAGTGCCCATTTGTGGAGCTGAGGGAGGTTTGGGGTCTGGCTGGAAAGAAAGACACAGCCACCTCCTCTCTCCCCATCCCCAGCGGCTTTTAGAGCAGGCATTCCCCAGCCCTGAATGAACAGGCCCCCATAAGCCACGTGACACCCCCCTCCCCATCCTCCCAGCTCTCCAGGCCTTTGCGCCCCGATCGGGGTTGGAGGGACTGTTACTAGCTCTGGCCGGTTGGAGGTGGGGGTGCTCAGGATGGGTGCATCAGGGTTCGGAAGTGTTAGACGTACCCTTCTCAGGATAAATTTCTTCACTAAGGGTAAACCTAATACCTTTTCCACCATGGACTAGTAAAAAGGAGAGAGACAGGGAAGAGAGAGGAAGGAGGGACAAAGAGAGAGAGAAAGAGCACGTGTAAGGGAAGGCAAAGGGGAAACATTGAAAAATAGGGAGGAAAAACAACAGAGAAAGAGATCAGATCTCGCAGACAGGCGCCAGCTGTAGCTAGAGAATCCAAAACAAGACGTTACAGCGACATTGTGTTAGACAGCGGGGGGCGGGGGTGTGCTGGGAGCAGGACACCTCCAGGAGGAGGGTCTGAGCAATTTGGGGCCAGCGTTAGCTGGGGTCCCCCGCGGTCTGTGGAATTTGCCAGCAGGCATGGGCACTGCACTGGCCAGGAGGGGGCTTTTTTCGCTGCATTGTTACTCCCGGATCCCTGGTGCTTTCATACAGGTTGTTCCTGCCAGCTGGGGGCTAATTAGCACCAATTGGGAGGGCGGTTCTGTGGACACCTGTCCCACTAGCAGATGAATCACACGACCCGCCACCAGTAACGAGTCACTGGAGCCCTGTGGATGTACATGGCCCTTGCCAAGGGGGAGCGGGCAGCATTACTATCTCCCAGCACAGCCCCTTCTGCACACCCCGCTCGGCCACCAGACGGGAGGCACAGACAGGACAAACGCCCCACCACGCCTGCCGGTGCCCATGCGGATGGAGCAATGGCACACACTGGAGGGCCTGCCTGCGCTGTTCAGCACTGTAATTCCTTCTGCTGTCTGGAGAGTCCCTGACTCGGTTTCCCCATCCCCCCGTGGTCCGGGCCAGGGGGAGCTCCCTGTGCTAACCCGTGCTGGCGGCTGTGGCCTGGGAGAGGGACTGCATGTGGAGCTCCCAGTGACACAGCAGGGTTAACCCCTTCCGAGCTGGGCCCTGCACACGGGGTCCATCCCCCAGTGCTCCTGGGGCACACTGAGAATTTTATTTAAACATTTTTGGAAGTGGCCAATGAGTTGGGGCGCCCGGCTGGAGGCACCTGGGGCCTGATTTTTGGGGGTGCTGGTGGCCCATAATGCCAAAGGGAGCTGGGGGGCTCGGTGCCTCTGACAATCAGGCACCAGGCTGAGCTCCCAAAAGCTGTGGCACCCAAACCAGTGGCTACCTTGGGAAGGCCCCCTCCTGCCCCAGCGATACCTGTTGGCTCCCCTGGGCCTGGAGCCCGGGCATGCAGGACGCAGCCAGCACAGCTGCTATTCCTGGGAGTCCCCCAGATTCCCCTGCTGCGTGTGCTCCGTAGGTGCATGTAGCACTTAGAAAGGGGCCAGGCTGCCAGCCTGGGGGCTCCCGTCCCTCTCCCTAGCGGGTGGCATAGCAGTGCCAGGGCAAAGATGCCCTGCCACCGATGCCCCCTGCCCACCAACTCTCCAGCACCCCAGGCAGGGCAGCGGAAGGGCTGCGTCCTTTGTGTGCTGATGCCCCACTGCAGCTCGAGTCCTATTTCACTGCTACCCCAGGAAGAGCAGGATGCACCCACAGCAGGTGCCCTCCCCACAGACATGCCCGGCACGCCGGGTGGCACCCAGTGTACTGGGCTGGGCCAGTGCCCCCATCCCGGATGCACCCGGGACATTGGGTGGAGGTACCCAGGACACCAGTCAAGCAGGTGGACGCAGCGGCTGTGGCAGCCCTTGGCGGGCGCTGCGCGAAGGGAGCCGTGGTGTCTCTTACCCTGAGACGACTGAGTCTGCACGAAGGTTTTGATGAGCAGGTCGGTGGCCTGCGTGTACAGAGACAGGGCGTAACGCAGCGACTGCAGGTCGGGGCTCTTCTCCAGGAAGGTTTTCTTCAGCCCCACGCCTCCCGCATGGAAATATTGCTGGGGGGACGGAGACAGAGGAGACCGGGTGAGGAGGGAGCCATGTGGGGTTTCTGGGCACGGGTGGGCATGGCTGGACGGCTACCCGAGGAGCCAGCATGGTGGGCAATCTACTGTGGGCACAGTCCCAGGACACCCCGGCAGGGAGGTCTCCGCTTCTCGCCCGTGCCACGGTGCTGTCATGGGCAGATGGGGCATCCTGCTGCAGTTCCCTGGCTGGATGGTGCGGGCACCTCATGTCTCCACTCCCAGAGAGGAGGGCTTCGCCAGACTGCATTTATCCCACCCGTTGGCAGGAGGGAAAGGTGGGCAGGCAGCCGGCCGGGTGCAGGGGAGACGGCACAGAGTTACCTTGATGGTGTCCAGGGCCAGCTCCACCACGGCGCATTGCTTGGGGGTCAGGCTCTTGGCCTCCTCACGCACCATGTGGTCCTGAAATGAAGGAGTCACTCAGTGAGAGCCAGGGCTGTATCACGGCAGAGCCCAGACGGTGTGCCTGCCTCCTCCCCGCTCCCTCACGAAGCTGGGGTGACAGGTGACTGATGTCTCTCAATTACTAAACCAGCTCCTTTTAATGGTGCCTAATTAGCCTGGTCTCTTGCTTTATATTAACACCGTCTCTGATAAGCTAAAGAGACGTCCAGGTGCTACTGCTTATATCCCTCGTTACAATCACTGGCCACTTGACCTCTGGGGAGGAGCCGCCTCACCCAGCGATTAACTAGACCTGCGCTGCCCCATTCCTTTTACCTTCAGTTTGGACAGCTGCCCCAGCTCCTTGGCCGCATTGAAGATCATCTGGGTGCCCTGCAGCGCACAGGAGAGAGAACAAACGGCCGAGAGGCTTGAAAGCGATCCTGCCCGGTGCTGGCTGGGCCCACGCCCAGCCACTAGTGCCCGGCGGAGAGACCGGCTGGCAGGGGATCGCAGGGCAGTGCGGAGGAGGGTATAGAACGAGGGGCGAGGGATGTGTGTGAATAGTGCCCTGTGGGTTTCCCTGCATTCATTTCACCAGCTCCCCCTGCCATGAGCAGCCAACGGGCTGGGGCTCCGCCCGGCAGCCGGCCCAGCCGGCATGTGAAACAATGGACTCACCTATAGCTGTGTCAAGGAAGCAGCGAGTTGGCAGCTCTCTGCCTGGCAGGGGCCCCAGGCCCCAGCCGCTGCTGGATAGCCCCGGAGACGTTTGGGACTCACGCGGGCTGATGTTAATGAACGCCCCCGGAGCATCAGTCCAAATGATTTGGGGGTGTGGGGGGGGCAGCGCCCCTCCGCCCACTGGCCTGGGAGCGTGCAAGGTGCTTGTCTTCCCTCCACTGCACGCGGCTCCGGCTCCCCTGCCTACTCCCACTGCAAGGAGCTCGCACCCTGCCCAGGGAGGAGCTCCCCGAGGTGCACTGGCCTAACCCGAACCTGAGCTAAGCCCCATGCCCGACTCGCTGGTTACAAAGTAGCAGCTGCTCTCCCTGGCACCCCATGCAGGCCCCCGATGGCTGCACTGGCCAGGCAGGACTCCGGGCCGGAGTCCTTCCCTCCCTGACCTGCCGTTTGCTGCTGGGATTTTCAAAGGGGGCCTAAGAGACGAGCCCTGGGCCCCCTACCTGGATGGCTCCCCAGGGCCCTCGCTCACCTTCCGCACCGACTGGCCTACAAGGTGCCATTCAGCCCCCCAGCGTGTCTGAGTCAAGATCTGACCCCCTGCTGCAGCATCCCCACCCCGGGTCCTGACTCGGACGTGCCTGAGTCCAATGTTTGCCCCTAACTCCCCAGGGCCAACACGTGGGGCTCAGGGTGGGGGCGGGGGAGGTGAGAGATACAGTCTGACACCCACCTCGCTTCCCCCCTCCCCTCCGTCCCCACAGAGAAACGAGCCAGAGAGGGCAAAGGAAGAGAGGACGTTTGAACAGGAAAGGAGCGAGAGCGGGCGACGCGGGGCGGAGACACACAGGGGCTGGGAGGCGACACACAGGTGACAGGTTCCAGACTGGAGGAGGAAGGTCCAGCTTGCTGAGTTTTCAGGGACCAGCCTGGGCCCCCTGGGAGCCCTAAGGGGCACTGAGCGTCCTGCCTGCCTCCCCGACACCAGTTCTGTGCTATGGGCTCCCAGTGCCAGCTTGGAGCAGGCACCCCTTGGCCATGCGCCAGTCGACAGGTTCATCAGAGCTGGGGCTCGTGAAAGCTGACATCCCTGGGGGGGGGAGGATCTCACAGGGGAAAGGTTCCCCCCCCCAGTGCCCCTTTCAAAGGGCTGCTCCCCTCAGCCCCTCGCAACAAAGGAAACCCAGCCCAGCCCAGCCCAGCCTGGGGGGAATCAGGCTGCGCCTGCACGTGGCGGGGTGGGAAGGAGACGTCACTGCGCTTGGGCCCAGTTCACGGTCTGCAGGGCCCAACGGCAACAACCTCCCTAGCGCCTCCCAGAGCCCTTCGCTCCCCCCAGTGACTGACAAACCCAGCTGCCCCTCCAGTGCGCAGTGGGCCCTGTCCCACGCCGCAGTGGGGCAGACTAGGGCACCGCCCGAAAGTGGCTCACACTGAGTCAGAGCCGGGAATGACTCCTGACCAGGGGCGGCTCTAGCTTTTTTGCCGCCCCAAGCACGGCAGGCAGGCTGCCTTTGGCGGCGTGCCTGCGGGAGGTCTGCTGGTCCCGTGGCTTCGGCATACCCGCCACCGAATCCGTGGGACCGGCGGAACTCCCGCAGGCATGCCTCCGAAGGCTGCCTGACTGCCCCCCTCACAGGGACCGGCAGGGCGCCCCCCATGGCTTGCTGCCCCAGGCACGCGCTTGGAGCGCTGGTGCCTGGAGCCGCCGCTGCTCCTGACCCCCAGTCACCTGCTCTAACCACTAGGCCTAGTCCCTCCCAGAGCCAGGCAAGAACCCAGGTGTCCTGACCCCCCGTCCCCTGCTCTAACCACTAGGCCTAGTCCCTTCCAGATCCAGGCAAGAACCCAGGTGTCCTGACCCGCTGTCCCCTGCGCTAACCACTAGGCCCAGTCCCTTCCAGAGCCAGGCAAGAACCCAGGTGTCCTGACCCCCCGTCCCCTGCTCTAACCACTAGACCCCACTTCCTTCTGCAGGGTTTGGATTGGTGGGCGAGCAGGGCCTAGCCCGTCAGCAATGGTTCCATAGCCCTTGTCAGCAGATGGGCCCCCATTAACCCTCCTGTGCTGGCCTCACACCCCAGCATGCAGCAGAGAGCTCGACAAGCCACTGTCCCGGGAGGGGCACAGGATGGGGCAGAGGGGTGAGAAAACAACAGCACGAGGCACAGAGGAGAGACAGCAAAACCAAGCAGGCTTAGAATAAAAGCGTCTCCTTACATCTGTGTGACTGGGCAGCTTCACCCTGCTCTGGAGAGAGAACAGCATGGGATATAGTTATCAGCGTCAGCAAAGCGACCCGGCCGAGGACGGACCCGCCCCCCGAGCACCTCACCAGGGCCAACACCACCAGCCCGAGCGGGATCGGACCCCGTGGCCTCACCTCTAGACGCAGCAAGAGTGGGGCCCAATTCTTTGCTGGGGTAAATTGGTGCTGTCTGTGTTGGCGCCAGGGCACGCCAGCAGAGGATCTGGCCCATGGTGCTCCACCCCCGAAATGACTCCGCTGGCTGCTTGCAGACTTTAGGAAATACCTGTGATGAGGCCACCAGTTCTCACGCAGCCCCACCTACAAGAGTGTGATGGGAGCTCGCCCTGCCTTCCCAGGTGGCAGCTGCAGGAGGCAGTCTACCCTGCCCCCTCCCCATCACAGGTATTATGGGGCTCCGTTTGCTTTCCTGGGGTGAGTAGGGGGAAGCACCTGATGACGATACCCTTCCAGGGTCTCCAAGCCCTGTACAATGCACTAATCCACCAACCTCCCACTACTTGTAGCCTTGTTTTACTACTGGGGAAACTGAGGCACACAGCAAGGCCATGGCTTGCTCAAGATCACATGGCAAATCAGTGGCAGAGCTGAAAAGAGCCCAGGAGTCCTGGGTCCCAGCCCCCTGCTGCTTCCCTCCACAGCCCACGGGCAGTGGTTCTGTCACTCACTCTAGGGAGCTGGCTAGCCAGGGCTGCTGCTCTTTAGACAAAACCCATTGCAGGTGGGCATGAAAAGCCGGGCCAGGACTGACCTGCCCCTGCCCCAGTGAGAGGCGCGATTTACCACCTGGGCTACAGCATGCTGGGCAGAGCAAGCGTTTGGAGGACCTGGATTTCTGTGCCCACCTGGAGTGGACACGTCTTGGCGTTTGCTCCCATGCACAGCGGAGTCCCACAGGACTCCTGCCTTCCTCGCCTTGACGCTACAGGTCACTTTGCAGAAGCAGCCACCGGCTAGCCGGCCTCAGGAGCAGAAAGGCTCCCCCCACCTCAATATGGCATCAAATAGCCCCTCTGCTATGTGCGCGCGCACACACACACACACACACACACACACACACACACACACACACACACACACACACACACACACACACACACACACACACACACACACACACACACACACACACACACACACACACTGCTCCACAACTGGCCAGTTTACTACAGCAGACAGCAGCTCACTTCATAATGGCCTTGCCTGCCCCTGCCGGCAGACCGGTCCCTGCCCGGGCGTGTGCCGCCCGGCTCTCTGGAGGTGCATCGGCCCTGGCATTCCGCAGAGGACGGGCTCTGCTGCCTTTCCCCCAAAGCCCCAGGGTTCCTCATTCTCCAGGACTATAGGAGCCAGACCATGAAATCCACAGGAAGGGTAGGGCTGGGCTGTGGTACAGCCACGCAGACGCCTTGCTAGTGCCACAGCTGGGCCGACCCCCCTGCGGCTCATCTGACCTGCAGCAGACCTGGCTCTCTGCACCCACCTGCTCTGCTCCAGTCTCCCCAGGCCACGGGCAAGACACTGCCTCCCCAGCCTGGACGCCACATGCATGGGTATCCCCCGCACACCCGATATACACAGACGCACCCCAACCCCCTCCCCCCAAAACACCTACCCGTGTAACTGCTCATGCACACATACATCCCCGGGCAATACAGACCCAGACAGCACAACACACAACTACACCTCTGTACGACAACGCACACACACACAATGCACATCCAGACGACACAACATGTGAAGCACGACACCCAGGGCCCCAGGCAGTAGGCAGCCGGGTCTGTCTCTGCTCAGCAGGGCTGGCTGGGGGAGGGGGGTGGGGCGATACACGGCTAGCGCAGACAGTCAAAGAAGCCAGAGGGCTAGTTACCTTCTCTGTGCCCTTGCCGTGTTTTCTCAAGAGCGTCCCCTGCAGAAACAACGTCAGAAGTCGATCAATGGTCCAGAGAGGTGTGAGTGTGCAGGGGTGTGTGTGTGTGTGTGTGATCATACGCTGGAGGGGAAGGATGCACTGACTGACCCCCCCAACACACACACACCTCCATCCTCCTTCCCTCGCAGCCCAGGGGACTTTGGCAGCTGGGGATGCACAAGGGGAGGGAATGCCAAAGGAGGACATATGGCTGCTTCTCGCAACCTTCCCGTCCTGGGCTAGTCCCAGGCCTAACCTATGACCGTGATGGTGGGGGTGTGTCTGTGTGTGTTGGGGGGGGGGCCCTCAGGCACCTCCCCAGCAATCCGAGGGGGAAGCCTAGCACCCGTTTGAATCCCAAGCAGCTTGGCAGGAAGCTCGGCACACAGCAGCATGGCAGGGCGGCTGTGCGTTCTCGCCCCAAAGCCTTGGCAGGATGGGCGCGGATTGGCATTGAAATGGGCCAGGCCCTGCCCTGGGAGCCCAGCTGGTGTCTGCCCACAGGGGCCCTTCCCTGCAAGCGACAATACCTTGCCCGTCACTTGGCCTTAAGGCGGTCAGGCGCCTAACTCCAAGGGATTCACCGCCCGAGGCCAGGCCCCAGGTGTCAGACTCCACCCTGCCCCCTGCTGCTCGGGGAGGCTGACGGGTCTGTGGGAGTGGGTGGAGTGGATCGGGGGGGGGGGCACATCCCACCTGCCTGCTAGGCCTCTCCCACTGTGGGCCCCTGGAGGTGAACGTGGCATTGGACACAGCAGGGCAACAGTGCTGGGTGATGCTGCTTTTACAGCCAGCTAAAAAGGAGGGGAGGAGGCAGGGGTCCCAGCTGGTGAAGGAGGAGGGGGGCATGCCCATTCCCAGCAAAGGGGCGAGCTGTCAGATTCCTGGAGGAGTGTCCTTCGAAAGAGGTTTCACAGCACGGCTGGGATCATGCAAGACACCACAGCTGAGCTGGCGGAGCAGAGAGAGGGCAGTGGGATGGAGTGGGGAGGTGGGCATCCAGGAAGGACAAAAATCCCCAGGCGGGATGGGGGCCCAGGAATCCACTGCTGTACAGTGGGGGGAGCTGGAGAAGCCAAGCACCAGAGGTCACATCGCCCTTGCAGGCACCCTGCCCCGAGTGGCCTGCCCGAGAGGCGGGGACCCAAGCCGAAGGCGGCCTGCACTAGGCGTTCTTCTCTCCGGAGCTCCCTAGCAGAGAGCAGGCAGGGGGCCCGTGGCCATGCTGTAGGTCAGGTACCGCCTGCCTGGCCTCCACTCAGGGGCTACCCCATCTCGTGCAAAGCTCCTCTTCCTACCCTAGTGACGGCGAGCCCCAGACGGACAATGGCGAGGCGCTCGGACACATGAACTGACAGTCTCGGGGGAAGGATCAGCCCCGCACCGTCACCATCTCCTCAGCAGCTGAACAGCTAATGCCACTATTTGGTAGGACCCACCCAAAACACCAAGGGCGCTCGGCCTGCTGGCTGTGCCTAGAACTGGCTGCCTCTCCAGGAGAGAACTAGGCTCCGTGTCCAGAACTGGGCTGGATCCCACACCGCAGGGACTGAACCTGAATAAGCGGCTCAAACGCCAGCGGAAAGAAAAGGGGGCAAGGGGGGAATTCAGCATGGCAGGGGGCCGAAAAAGCTGCCTAGTCACAAAACAATATTAAGGGCATTAAAATGCCTGACCCTGAACAGCCCTTCGCTAGTAGCATTTCCGACGCCCTCGCAAGCCCCGGACACTCACCACTAGTAAAGAATTCAGCTCCCACTTCCCCGGGTGACAGGGCTGCGCACTGAGCCAGCGGCAGAGCGTCCCGGCTCCCAGGCCCCTGCTCTAACCACTTGAGGCCATTGCTTGTGAAACGGAAGAACTGACAGTGCGCTTTGAACAGGCACCGATGACTGAAAAGTCAGGTGGGTGCCGGGCCTTCTGAACACCTGCTCAGAGTACAAATGCATGTAGGGCACCTATTTAAGTGCACTTGATTCACTCGCAGTGATCCTTCGCTCAGTAATAACCCCTAGGAGAGGCCTTACATTTCCAGTCAAACGCAGCTCAGTCTCATCACCCACCTAGGGAAACCGAGGCACGGCGAGGGGCAGTGCCTCGCCCAAGGTCAAACGGACTGTCAGTGGCAGAGCGCGGAAGAGCTGCCAGGGAAGCCTGGTTCTCACTCCCATGCTCTGAGCAGCAACCTAGGCCTGAAACACGCTGCTACCCGTTTGCCTTCCCTGCACCCCCTGGGCCAGGAAACGCAGAGGGGTTCAGTGTGGGATTTCACACAGCCCCTCCCCCCAACCCCATCCCACTCCGTGCTGCTCTAAACACCAGCTGGACTGCAACCCTGCAGTGCCTGGGGCCCCCAGGTTCAAGGTTCCCCCCCCCCCCCAGCCCTCTCTGCATTGCCCCACTCCCCAGACTCACCCCCTTCTCCTAAAGGACAGAGAACAGACACGGGTTGCTAACTGAGACCAAAGGGGCATCACGCCAAGCCCCAGAAGAGGATGGAAAGGGCTCTTTGTTAGGAGTTGCAGGATAGAGATGGGCCATTACTGGGCTGCTTGGGCCAGGGAGGGAACCAGCCCCTTAGCCCCAATGCAGCACACGGCAAAGAAACCCACCAAAGCCCCTGCCAAGGGGCGTGTGGGCACGAGAATGCAGGTCCCATCACGGCCTCCAACACTAGGGCACCAGCCTGCTGCCGAGGCTGGTCGGAGGGCGCTGTCCCTAGGGACCCCACATCTCTTCCTTTCACCCCCTTCTCCCTGCCACATTGTCCCCCGACCGGATCCAGCCCCGGTGTTTCCACGGCGCTGCCTGGCCCCTGGGGGACAGGCTCGCCCTACAGATCTGGGCACAGCAGGCGGACGAGGAGCAGCTGAGCAACAGGGGCAACAGAGGTGGGGTCACTCGGGGAGGGAGCGGAGGGGGGGGCGGGGAGGGGGCGCGGGCAGCCACACAAGACAATAACCGGCTGAGATCAGAACTGACACACAGCAGACAGACAGACAGACAGACAGGGAGCTGCCGTACTTACAATCATCTGCCATTGTGAGGGGAGCGGAACAATTGGAGAGAACAACCGTCACATGAGTGTCACGCCTGCCCGCCTCCCCTGTCCCCCACGGCCGGCCTCACCACCGCCAAACACCGGGCCCACTCCCCCCATGCACCCCCCAGGAATAACCCCCCGGCAGACCCAGAGCTCCAGGGTGCAAGGGGCTGAGCTGGGGGGATCCCCGACGATGGGGACTCTGGAGAGGGGAGGATCCCCAGTGACGCGGACTCTGGAGAGGTGACTACAGCAGACCAGGAATTATAAAACCAGCAGCAACCAAAACATGCCCCCTCCCCCATATCGCTGTCCCTCGCTAACGCCACAAGCACTCCCACCCTGCCACCGTTCCCTTCCCATCCCCCCGCTCTGTGCCCCGCCGTCAGAGGGCTGCAGACAATGGCGGCCATCGCACAGGCTGATCTCCCTCCTCCCCATTTCTTTTCGCTCAGCCGGTGGGGCCCAGACACCAACTCCCGGCCCGGCGCTGGTGCTGGCTCTGGGGAGGGCAGGCTCTCTGCCCGAGGAACGGGGATAAGGAACTCAGCAGGAGCCGTGCAATGCACACGTCATGGTGGGGGAGCCCTGCTGAGCAGGTCATTTCGTAGCGGGCAGGGCCAAGGGATGATTAATGACCCCAGCTGAGGATGGACCAGGCCAACCTATCGCATCTTCTCCATCTCGGTCCTACCAGGCTCCCTGCGCTGGGGAGCATGGACTTCCGCCCCAGCAGCAAGGATCCCCCCGCCCCTTCCGCTGATGGGGCCTTATTGAACCTTCAGAACAATAGAGTGTGTGTGTGCGTGTGTGTGTGTGTGTTGGGGGGAACCAGGCTGGTCCATTATGGACTGGGACATCCCACTCCGGAAGGGGTGTTCTCAACCTCACAATAAAGGTCTAGGAACAAAAGGAAAACACCGAGCAATCTAACCCCTTATGAGGCCTTTCGAATAAATCAGCCCTTGCCCTTGCGTGCCAGAGGCAGAGCCCCCTGCTCCTCAAGGAGATAAGCCTGTGGCCATGGGCAAAATCCTTCTCTACTGCTCACAAGCTGTAGTTAACAATGGCTGAATCACTGCCGTTCATTCTGAAAATGCTCAACACTCGTCTTAAACTACCATAGCCATGCAGGGCTCACTCAACGCTAGAGTGCAGCCGCCTCTGGAGTGTAACACGGCAGCTGTTTAACAGCGCACAGCAACACTATGCAAGGGTGTAGTCAGGACGTGGAGAATTTCAGATCCAAGTGAAAGTGCAATGGGGAATCACCTATGCCGAAACTCAGCAGCATACTGGGGTGAACCCCCATGGGCTTCCAAAATGCACCCTGGGGTCCTTAACAAGCAAACTCCAGGAGGACAGGACTCCCTGGCCTCCCACTGATCAACACTGACCTCCAGCCACCACCACACCCTGCACAATTCTGGGGTTTTCTTACCGGTCCCCCAGATGCAGACAGAGCAAGCTGTGCTCTGGTTAGCTGTGACAAGGGCACAGTCTGCGATGCCAGCGCAGCAGCCTGCCTAGTTCGAGGGCGGCTGAGCTAAATGCATGCGGGGCTGACTCACGGCGGTGCCGCAGCTTGGCAGCGGAAAGCATCCTCTGATGCCGAGTGAAGGAGATTCCATGGCATTCTGCTGCCTGGGTGCCTGTGACTCATGGCACGGAGCTGTCAGGTCTCTGATCACGTTTAAATGGCCCCTCAAAATATCCCCGCCATCAGCTTGCTGGTGAGACAGTTCCCAGCAGTGGCAGCGGAGCTGTCGGAGTGATTCAGGAGTGGCAGAGAGCAGCCGGCTGGAATGCCAAAACACGCCTCCGAGAGGGATTTGTGCATCTGTCTGTGCAGATCTCCCCGGGGAGCAGCTGTTAGCCCCTGCGGCAGGCTCCCCAGGAGTGAAAATCTCCCATTATCTGGGACACTAAAGCTAGACTAGGAAATTCCCCTGCAAAAAGCTTCATTAAAGTTAAGTGGATGGGCCAGCAGCCTTCTCAGGAAACCTTAGCAGCGTGTTTCCATTGAAGGGGAAACCTGCCCAAATCCTGCAGAACGCCTGGAAATTGAAAGGAAAAGCTCCGGTCAAATGGGGCAGCAGGCCCGGTCCCTCTGGAGTCTCTGGCCTCAGTTCTCAGTCGCTGCACTTGGGATCAGAGGGAGGGGGAATTAAGGGGACTTTAAGCCATCTTTGCACTTCGGGGGGCAGTTCAGGGGCTTGTCCAGCCCCCGGGGTTCATTAGAGCAGTTCGGCGGCGTTTCCTGACACTGCTTCCCATGGCCCTGGAAAGCAACGCCCGGCTGGAGGAAAGAGCTCCCTGGCTCTGCCCCCAATCCATCCCTTGCCCCAGGGCTGCGAGCACGGCCTACTCCAGGGGCATCTCCATACCTACCTTACGGGCCCTTTATTCAACACGTGGAAAACCTCAGAGGCCCCCAGGAATCCCCCTGCAAATGCCCCCCCCATCCCCTTTCCTTCCCCACCCCCGCCCTCCCGCCCAGGGACGACCCAACCCGATGTTCTCTCCCCCACGCCCTCTGCCAACCTCGCAGAGAGGCCGATGCCCAGAAGCGCCAACGGATGCTAAGAGGAGCCCCCTTTGCCCTAAGCAGCATGAGCAGCTCTTGGAGAGGAGACAAAGTCAGGGAGCCGTGCTCAGGGGGCAGATCAGGGTGCTCCCCTGCCTGGCATCCCACACTGAGAGGAAGGGGGGCACCATGGTTTTGCTTCTGCTCCATGTGCCAAGGTGCGCCGTGCTGTGCCCCATGGAGGGCCCCTCGCTGCGCACGCTGGGCCGGGGCAGAGGGGTGAGGTGGGGACACGCTGCTCCAGCCAGACCCTTATTCCC
Source organism: Platysternon megacephalum (assembly GCA_003942145.1). Lineage (NCBI taxonomy): Eukaryota > Metazoa > Chordata > Testudines > Platysternidae > Platysternon > Platysternon megacephalum. Next base: position 515,069 of record QXTE01000199.1, on the reverse strand, counting down.
AGGTGTCGTTCGGGGCATTTCAACGCTGGGGGAGTCCCCCCCCCCGCCAGAGTGATCTGGAAACGTCCTGGGCGGGGGAGGGTGGAGCTGAGCCTCTCATTCCCCGACTGAGCTCTGGAGCTAGCGAGCTCAAGCGCGCTCTGGATGAAGCTCCGCCCCTCTAAGCGCGCGGTGCCCAGGCTCACGCGGTGCCAGGCGCTCCGGAGCAGACCGCCTCCAGCTGAGCTTCCGCCACGGAGCGCCCAGGCGCCAGGCCTGCCCATGTGCCCCTCCCTCCCTGCCCACCATGTCCCGACTCCCGCCCCCCAGGGCTCACCGTCTGGTCGGTGAGAGGCGGGAGGACGATGGTCTTCTCCATGGTGTTCATCACCAGCTTCCAGAGCTCCTTCAGCACCCGCTTCAGCACCGTCTTCTCGCAGATCTTGGCGAAGAGAGTCAGGCTGGGAACAGAGCCGGGCAGGGAGAGGATGGACTTGGGCTCTGGGCATGTCACCCGCCCCTCTTCTACAGAGCCCCTACACACACACCCCCCCCCCCCCCCCCCCCCCCCCCCCCCCCCCCCCCCCCCCCCCCCCCCNCCCCACAGCCCCTACACACACACACACACACACACACACACAGCCCCCCCCCACGGCCCCTACACACACACAACCCCTACACACATACACACAGCCCCCCACACATACACACACATACACAGCCCCTACACACACACACATACACAGCCCCTACACACACACAGAGCCCCTACACATTGCTACACACACACACACACACACAGTCCCTACACACACAATGCCCCTACACATCGCTACACACACACACAGAAGCAGTCCCTACACACACAAAATGCACCTACACATCATTATACATACACACATATACACACACACAAAGCCCCTACACATCGCTACACACACTCACACACACCATGCCCCTACAAACCCCCCCCCACCCCAAATGCACCTACACATTCCTACACATACACAATGTCCGTCCCCCCCACGTTCTCCAGGACTCTACCATAGACACGCCCCCCCCCCCCAACTCCAACACCCTCAGCCTGCGTGGGCTGGTCCTGGTGCTCCGGGCCCTGCTCCCCCCTGCCAGCTGCTGGGCACGTCTGACTCCTGTGCTCTGCACTGGTGGCTCCTTCCCTCCCCTGGCGGCCGAGGGCCCACCCTAGCCCTGTCCCAGCCTGTGCAGGGACGCCAGCCGCCCGAACCCCGGTGTCCCCATCCTCTGGGCAGGGCTCTGTGCTACCCAGGGAGCAAAAGCAGCACCCGACACGGGCTCGGCCTTTTGCCAGTCTGAGGTCATGGGGGCGGAGGGCTCACGGGGAGGTGACAGGGGAAGAGCAGGGGGGACATGCCCAGGGGCAGAGACAGGCTGCACACCCTGCACTCACTTGCTGTCCAGAAGGTCCATGATGGGCTGAAGGACGTTGTCGGCGTCCTGAGCGACGCTGCTGCAGGCGCTGGCGGGGACGTTCCCGGTGCCCTTCACCTGGCTCAGGATGTCACCCATCTGCTTCACGCACTCCTCAATGTGAGGCTGGAAACTGGGCACCACAGGGCGCAGGCAGCTCCGTGAGCAGGGCGGGGAGCCCCTCGCCAGGAACACCCTGCTCCAGCGCCTCCCTCCCACCCCCTTCCCACTGGTTATGGGGAATCTGCCCTCTCCACAGCCACAGGCTCCGGGGACCCCCAGCCCTGCAGGCTCCCCCCCACTCCTGCAGCCCCAAACCCAACCGTGACCCTCAGGGCTCAGACCCAGAATCACTACACACGGAGCCTCTTTCCGAACAGGAGCAGAGCCTGATCCTGTGCTTTGCACCCGAAGATTTATACCCCTCCCACCAGGCCCTCTCCCCGGCAGCCCCCGGTCCCCTCCGCCTGGCGTACCTGGTGGCAAAAACTCTGCTGAGCTCATCCAGGACGTTGTTGAGTTTCACCTGCAGCTCCTTCAGGATGTCGCTGGCCTCGGCGTCCAGCTGCAAGGGGGGACGTGCCTGGTTAACAGACAGACTGCCCCTCTGCGGGCAGCGCTTGGCACTTGGGGGCTGCGCAGGCCACGGGAGCCCATGGTCCCCAGAGTACTCCCAGAATGCACTGGGCAGCAAGGACCGAGTCCGGCTCGGGTGGAAGCTGGCATGAAAGCCGGGCGAGGACAGAAGCTGGCCACGGATCGCTGGCGGTGTGCTGGCTCGCTCACAGCACGGCAAGACGGCACTCCTGCCCAGGGGCCAGGAGCCAATGCATTGCCATGCCCTGGGGGCCAGTGATCCCACCAGACTGGGACGTACCACTGCGGAGCCTCACTATGGGGCCCGGTGTATGGAAACGTCCCTTTAAACTTCGGGGCATACCCCCTCCAGGGGTCCAGCCGCAGGAGAGAGCAGGGCGCCCCGGTACAAACCTCCTTCCCCCCCATGGCTTCAAACATCTTCTCCAACTGGACACGGAGCTGCTGGATGTTGTTCATCAGGATACAGGGCTAGAGGGGGACCAGACGGAGAGGTGGTTAGCGCGGGACGCTTACACCCTACTGGCTGTGATCACAGCAGTGGGGAACACAGCAACAGCCAGACCTGCTCAGACCCAAGGTCCTGTCTCTGCTAGTGGCCAGCAGGCATGGTGGGGTAGGCTGCCCCACATCCGATCTCCGGGTCTCTAGTAGTTAGAGCCTGGCTGAAGCCCTGAAGAATTCATCATCCACCCCCCAGCCAACACTTGTGCTAGTGTTAACTATGAACCCTCGGCCGTGTCTGCATGCCTGAGCCCGGGCGATTTCACTGCCCAGGTGGGTGGGGACCTCCCCCGTCTCCTTAGCTCATGTTAGAGATGCGGGGCAGAGAGGTCACAGCTCGGCTGCCCCGCCTGAGGGATCTATAGCCACATTACCCACCTGGCTAAGTGGCCATATGCCAGAGACACTGAGCCCCCTCAGTGCTCATTAATTTCACGGGGGTTGGGGTGCTCAGCACCTGGAGACCTCGCTGCAGGATTTAGGGGCCCAGCAGAAGGCCTCCAAACTTCGGCGCGAGAGCTGGAGAGTCCCCTGGAGAGTCGGCCGCAGAGCAGGGGGCAGATGGAGATCTCCCAATTCCCAGAGTTATTGGGGGGGATGGCTCGGGAATCCTGTCCCAGGGGGGTGAGTACATGGGTGGCGGGGGAGGTGGAGCAGTCAGCGTGGGAGCGTTTTCCAGAAGAGGTTTCTCAGCCCACATGACTTGAGGGGAGGGAGGAGGGGAGGGGCTCCGACCTGAGCCAGCAGCTCCATCTCCATTCACAGGAGCCCCCAAACTCCGCATCCCACCTTCATCCAGCTCCCCAGCTGCACTGGCCTGCCTTGTGGTGCGGGTGTGACACGCACAGGAGAGGCCCAGTGCTCCCCGGTCATGGCATCCAGCTGGATTTCCCAGCTCTCTGGCCCTGCATGGAAACCCCAGGGGCTCGCTGGCCGGGGGGCAGGGTCACTGTTCCACCCATTCGTCTAGCCGACAGCCTGACATTTTAGACACTGGGCCAAATCCACCCCGTGCAGAACTCTAGCGAAGCCAGTGGAGTTACGCCACGGGGTGAATTTGGCCTGCTGGCCCGAGGATGCAAACTCCCCTAGAGTGTGCAGGTGGGATCTATCTACCACCCAGCTGGCCTGACAGCGGTGCCTTCAGAGCCCCAGAGCCCGCTCTGAGCTGGGGGCGGGTCTGCCAGTTCCATCCGAGTCAATGGAGTGACTCCAGAGTCACCCTGGTACGACAGAGCACTCTCTCCCCCAGGGTCTGACTCCACTCTCATTTACACCAGCTTTACATCACGGACCTCAATGGACGCCGGGGCAAGGACTCCTGCTTTACACCAGTGTCAGTAGGAGAAATGGGCCCTCCCATATCTAGAGACCCCTTTGCGGGATTAAAGGGAGCGTGTCTCATGGGTGAGGAACGGGGCTGCCCTGCGACGCCTTTGTACGCCCGTGCATGGGAATGAGGGCGTGGCTTGTGTGGGGGTTGGATGGGTGTGTAAGCATGCGTCCGTGTGTACCGTGTGCCTGGCTGTGCCCACACAGCAGGGTGAGCTGTGGAGCTGGGAACCGGGTGCAGATCCAGAGCTCCCCAGACTCTGGCGGGGTTTCGATAGGATGGGCTCTGGTTCTGCCCACTGGAGGGACAGGCTGGCAAGTTCAGAACCCCATGTGGATCCAAAGTGCCCCAGGGGTTCGGAGCCAGCCTGGCAGAATCACTCCTGGGAACGGGTGCCCCAGAGCATCTTGCAAATAGCAGAGATGGGGCCTTTCAAGGCAACCACCGGAGAACAGAAAGGAGAAGAGGGAGGGTGCAGAGGAGACGGGCACTAATTGCTTCCGGGGGGGCGGGGGGAGGGTCTGGTGGCATCGGTGGCATGGCGACACCACGGCAGAGACTGGCCCCGCCAATCGGAAGGCAAGAGAGCAAGGCAGGAGGAGGGGATACGTCACCACTTTCTCCTTCTCCTTGGAGCAGTACAAAGCGAAATCCTTGGAGATGATCTCGGCGTACTGCAGCAGCACGTTGCTGATGGTCTGCAGGCAGGAGAGGCCAGGCCGGGCCGGGGGCAGAGCAGAGCGAGCGAGTGGGGAGCGCCGGAAGGGGCGAAGGAAGGCAAGGCAAGAGAAAAGGAAAGGAACGAGACTGTGAAATCCAGATTTGGTCTGAAATAAACTGCCCGAGGATCGCTCTGGGCCGACGAAGCTGCAAACTGAACTCCAGGGAACAAAATGGCCCCTGCTGTGTGTCAGTGCTGTGCACAGGTGTGACTGTCGGGGTGGGGGGCACGTCAATGGGGATGCTGCCACCCCCCCATTCCCACTCTTGGCCCCCCACAACTTTCTGTTATACAAGATCTGAATTAACCCTATAAAATCCCATTCCCTGCCCCCACACTGCCCAGGAGGGGGCGCTGGAGATAGGTGTGGGCAGGAGGCACCTCCTAGAGCTGCCGTTCCTCCCCAGCACCAGCGCTTCAGGTTTCCATGGCACACGGAGGGGCCCTGGGACAGGAGCACAGTCCACAGCTCTTTGGTCCAGCCGAGGAGAGGCGATGTGCTGACATGGGGCAGGCGGCACAGGGCTCAGCTCCCTGCCATGCTGGCGTCACTCCGTGGAAGTCAGTGGAGTGACCCCGATTTACCCATTGTGAGTCACGGGAGTCTCAAGCCTGCAGCGGTTAATTAATCCAGGAGCTAGCGAGCCTGGGGTAACCGCAGGGTTTGCCTGGGTCCAGCAGCCTCAACAAAGAATCCCCTTTCGTTACAATACGGCCCAGTCCTACGCCTTCTCCACCATCGGGGGCACTGCAGTCCCAGGTGCACGGCTCTGGTACTGGCCAGGTTAGCGCCATTTCCACCTGTGCAGCATGTTGGCACCTGGCCGATTGAACGGGCGCAGATGCTGCTCCAGCTGAGGTCTTGCTCTGTTTAAGCTGGGACCATTGTCATTCCGGGGTGGGGATCACAGCAGTGTAAACACGAGGTTGGACCCAGCATGTGCCCTGGCCCCTCCTTACCTTGGCGAACCTCCGCATGTAGTGCCCGACGATCTGCGGGTCGGGGCACTCCAGCTTCTTGATGATCTCAAAGCTCTGGTTCAGCTGGGAGAAGACGTCCACCACGGAGCAGGAGAAGAGAGCGTGCTCAGAGGTTTGCTGGAACTGGAGCAGGAGACAGAGGGGGAGCAGAGCATAGGAAAGAACGGGTTATTTTCTGGGCTCAGAGCTAGAGCCTAGGGCCTGGGTGATGTCAGACGCAGCTGCTGTGCTGCCTTTACGTTCTGCCTTCATCTGAGCATCTCAAAGCATTTTGCGAAGGCAGGTGAGTATCCCATTGTATAGATGGGGAAACCGAGGCACAGAGCAGGGCTGTGACTGACCTAAGGTCACACAGGTGTCAGGAGCAAAGTTGGAAATAGAACCCAGGGGTCCCTATTCCCAGTTCCCTATTCAGATCAAGGCTTCTCTCTTCATAAACCCGGCTGCCAAGCTTGGCTTCCTCCAAATGGCCTGGCCCTGCACGTTCACGCTACCAGGCTCGCTGGCCATGTGCCTGCTGCTGCCTGGTTCAAGTTGGAGGAGCCTCTCCTGCAGCATGTCCAGCACTGCCCGGCCTGGCCCGGCGGGGACCCAGAAGTGCATTGGCAGCAAACAATGAAAAACAGCTGGGGGCGGGGATTAACTGGTCTCTAACCACGCGTGGCCTGGGTCCGACTCCTGTTCTGGGGGATGGCCTGGGTCAGCTCTCCAGCTGTCACTGGCTTTGCCAAGGTGCCCGTTACATGGCACCGGTGGGGGTAGGTTGGCTGGTTTCCCACCCCACGGGGCAGAGGTGCTGTGGTGCCGGTGGGTGAAGATGTTTCTAAGGCAGCTCAGGTACTGACATGCACGTGTGCCCCATCTCGTTCCCACGGGGAGGTGGAGCACGACGTACAGACCTCGGGGCTGTCCTGACAGACGGCTACATTCGGAGGGCTGGACGTTCTGCTCACTCCCCCCGAGGGAAACCCCAGTGCTCGGAGGGGAGAACCAGGCTCCTAGAATGGAGACTCGAGCCCACCCTCTGGGTGGCGGACTTCCCTCCGGGTCACTTTTCGGCTCTATACCATACCCCATCCTTCTTGTCCCGCTCCAGCGCTCCATGCAGGAAATCCCGGGACACCTCCTCATTTTCATCCAGCCACTGGATAACGAAAGGCTCAAACCAGCTGGAAGAGAAAGAGACGGTGAGATGGGGCAGCGGGAGAGGGGCTCACGTCCCTGCTCTTTGGACTAACACTCCAACAAGCCCACGAGAGGGAAGGGAAAATAGGTCGGTTTGATGCGCTATGCAGTCCCTGTGTGGTCTGCACTCCGCATCTTGCCCGCACAGACCACACGGCAGAGGGGAGAAGAGGGATTCCCAGCCAGCATCTGCCCTCTGTTATCCAGGGGCGGATCTGGCATTTACTCCACTGGCTTCCAATCCATCGGGCCGGCTTCTCCTCTTCCACCCATGATCCCACTGAGCCCAGGTCTGCACTCCCCGGGATAACACGGGGCAGCTCCACTGCAGGCTAGCGGGACTGCGCTCACGTGGGCAGAAAGACAGTTGTGCCCACTGGCATCTCTGGAGCTGCTCCTGATTTACACCGGGGACAATGAGAGGGGAATCCGGCCCGTGGCCCATCACCCTGATCGCAGAGCAGGAGGGACCATCCGCTCAGTCTCTGGGGGTGCTCCTGATTTACACCGGGGACAATGAGAGGGGAATCCGGCCCGCGGCCCATCACCCTGATCGCAGAGCAGGAGGGACCATCCGCTCAGTCTCTGGGGGTGCTCAGCCTCCCCAAGAGGAGCTGCTGGGATTCAGCACCTGACAATCCGGCCCCCCGCATTCGACCCTGGGCCTGCTCACCCCGCTCTGCCCACAGACCCCTGCCTGGGCCTAGTGCTGCTGCCTGCTCCTCCTTGCACGGGGTCAAAATCAGAAATCAGAATCCATCTCCTGAAGCACACCCGGCGCCTGGCCTCGGTCCCTTCCGAGCGCTTTGCACTGAGACGCACCTCGGCTCTGCTACAGAGGCGGGAGCCCCAGCTCCCTTGGGAGGCAGCTTCTGGGGCCAGGCCCTCCCTGACTGTGCCCCCGAGCACCCTCCCACGGAGCCTTATTAAGCGGATAATGAAGAGAGCCTCGTTCGGAGCCCGGCTGGGAGTGGTGCCAGAGGGGCAGCCGGTCCCCAGGATCCCAGAGGAGGCGGGTGCTGGTTTTCTGTCTCGGCTCGCAGCTCCCCTCCCGTCTGAGCTGCAGATCAGAAACCCACCAGAGCAGGCAGGAGAATGAATGCTGCAGCTGGGATGCAGGCCTGGCGTTTCATTACTGATACCCAGCGATTGATCCCTCGGGCCCCTGCATTTCCCGCTGACGGGAGGGAGCCTGCTGGGACTGGGTAACGCCCGGAGCAGAGTTGGAAAGGCTTCATCTGAAAGGCCTCCGGGAACACGCGGCAGCAGCCCAGAAACCGGCCCTCTCTGGACTTGCCAGGCACAAGGCGATAAACGCTCCCGGTGCCTGCTCAGCCCCAGGGTGACCCGCCCACGATGGGGGTCAGCGATCCACGAAGCGCAGGCATGTCGCCTCGAGCTAATTCCAGCTCCAGCTCCGAGCGCAGCCGGACCCTTAGCGGGGAGGAAGGAGGGTGAGGAAGGGAAGGGGAGGGAGCAAATGGAGGGGTGAAGAACAGAAGGGAGGAGGAGGTCGGTATGACAGAGGCACAGGGTGGTAAGATCCTGCTCCTCCCCTCTCCTCCCTCTCCCCACCCGCTGACTGCAAGGGGAGAGAACGCCCAGTGTTAGGCGTGCGTGGGGTGACTGTATTTGGACACCACATGGGGCTGGCCCAAGCCACTCTCCCAAACCCTGCCCCACCTCTCCCCCGCACAGGGCTGTGCCCTCCCCTCCCCCACACGCAGGGCTCTCGCCCGAGCCCTGCTGCCCCTCCCACATGGGGCTGGCATTGCCGCTCCCCGAACCCTGTCTGCCCCCCATGTGGCTGGCTGTTGCTGCTCACTGGAGCCCTGCCCCCCCAGCCCCCCGCAGGGCTGGTGTAGCTGAACCCCCCCCCCCCAGGAGTGTGCGCCCCACTTGTTTGGCAAAAGTGGGCATTTGTCCCGGTTGCAGTTGGCAAGAGCAAATGGGACAAATGCCCATTTTTGCCAAGGAGTCAGGATGGCCAGGCCAGGGCTTAGAAGAGGGAACTATCCCGGCCACAGCGGGACGTGCGGTCACCCGAGATGTGCGCCTTGCCCAATGCCTCAATCCAACCGCTGAAGGGTTAAATGCACCTGCCTCTCCCCGCTGAGTGGCGCTGCAGAGGCCGGAGTCACCCCCGCCTGGCACCCTGGGCTGGCGTTTGCACCCGGGAGTGTGGGAATGCAGCAGAGCCGAGCGCAGATGGCCGCAGGAGGGGCTGGGCAGCAGAGAACCAGCCCCCGGTTGCACCGCGCTCCCAGCGCCTGGGAACACACGGCAGACACTGTTGCCACCAATGTTCTAGCTTACGCCCCTGCGGGTTTCTTCAGGAGGCCCTGAGACTTGGCCATGCCCAAGAGCAGCTGCTAGCGTGAAGGGCACCGGCTCTGAGCCGGGGGGCGGTGCCCGGCTCCTGGGACTCTTCCTCCTGCTTTTAACTAAAAGGGGTCGTTCGGGAGTCCCCGGCCCCTGACCCGTCCCTGTCAGCCCCTCATGGCTCAGCCCCCCCCCCCCGCCGCGCCAGGACTTACGCGGGGTATTCGGGGACGCGGCTCTTGAAGGCGGGGAGCTCACTCACATACTCGTTATAAAGCCATTTCACTTTGAAGTGCAGGTTCATGTAGTCAGCACTTTTACACAGGCGATGCTTGTCATGCTCTGCAGGGGAGGGGAGAGAGGGAGGTCATGGGGGTCACCCCCCTGCTGCTCATCCGAAGCCCTGCCTCAGGCTAAGCTCCCCGGGACCCATCCTGAGAGGTGCGGGCCAGGCTAGGTGCCCAGAGGGAGGGAGGTCAGGGGGCTCGGTGCAGCGGGAGCTCTGCTAGGGACTCGGGGGGGGGGGGGGCACCCCCAGGCGGGAAACCCCCCTGGGCACNATCCACCTGGGCACAGTGGAGAGCAGCCATTGGCCAACAGGCTGGCAGGGAGCCACAGACTCACTCCGGCCACCACGGTTCCTTCCCAGGGTGGAGTTCGACCCAGCGCTGTGATCCTGGAGGGGCTAGAACAGCTGCCCCCAGCCTGTGAGCGGGGGCGGGGGAGTCACCGCCCAGCGAGAGATGGGCGGGGCTAGAACAGCTGCCCCCAGCCTGTGAGCGGGGGCGGGAGAGTCACCGCCCAGCGAGAGATGGGAGGGGCTAGAACACCTGCCCCCAGCCTGTGAGTGGGGGCGGGGGAGTCACCGCCCAGCGAGAGATGGGAGGGGCTCGCCACCTGCCTGGCGCATTGGGGGAAGGGGAAGAGGCCACTAAAAGGGTGAGGACTGCGCAGCTGAGAGAAGAGAGGCCGGAGGGGGGGATATGACAGAGGGCTACGAAATCATGAATGGTGCAGAGAAAGTGACTAGGGAAGTGTTGTTTACCTTTCGCACAATACAAAAACCAGGGGTCGCCTGAGGACATTAGTAGGCAGCGGGTTTCGTACAAACAAGAGGCGGTACCTTTTCACACAGTGCACGATTAACCTGTGGAACTCATTGCCAGGGGACGTTGTGAAGGCCAAAAGTATGACTGGGCTCAAAACAGAACTGGGTAAGTTCCGGGAGGATAGATCCATCAACCTCTGACTGCCAGAAGCCGAGAGGGGAAGACAGGGGTGGATCATTCCAACTGCCCTACTCTGTACACTCCCCCGAAAGCTCTGGTACAGGCCACTGGGGGAGACAGGACACCGGACAAGATGGCCCATGGTCTGCCCCAGTCTGGCAGCTCTGCTGTTCTTATGATCATGGTCTATAAGGCCCAGATCCGCCAAGGTATTCCCACTGAAGTCAATGGATGGAGGAGCGAGGACGTGGGCTAAGCACCTAACCGGGGAAAGAGATCTGACCGCAGGGGCCCTTTCAGCTAGTGGATAAAGGCCCGAGCCTAACGAAGCCCGATGGCTGGAGGATGAGGCTAGGAAAACACAGACTGGAAACAAGGGGCAAATTCTTAACAGGAAGGAGCAGCTTCCCCAGCTACCATCATCAGCTCTCGGGGTCTTTAAATCGAGCCTGGGCGGCTTTCTGAAGCTGTTCTGAGGTTCAGCCGTGGGTTTGGTAGGAGCACCGGATGGAAGAGGGCAGAGTGAGTCGACAGTGTGCCCTTGTTGCCAAGAAGGCTAACGGCATTTTGGGCTGTATAACTAGGGGCATTGCCAGCAGATCGAGGGACGTGATCGTTCCCCTCCATTCGACATTGGTGAGGCCTCACCTGGAGTACTGTGTCCAGTTTTGGGCCCCACACTACAAGAAGGATGTGGAAAAATTGGAAAGAGTCCAGCAGAAGGCAACAAAAATGATTAGGGGGCTGGAGCACATGAGTTATGAGGAGAGGCTGAGGGAACTAGGATTATTTAGTCTGCATAAGAGAAGAGTGAGGGGGGATTTGATAGCTGCTTTCAACTACCTGAAAGGGGGTTCCAAAGAGGATGGAGCTCGGCTGTTCTCAGTGGTGGCAGATGACAGAACAAGGAGCAATGGTCTCAAGTTGCAGTGGGGGAGGTTTAGGTTGGATATTAGGAAACACTATTTCACTAGGAGGGTGGAGCACTGGAATGGGTTCCCTAGGGAGGTGGAGGAATCTCCATCCTTAGAGGATTTTAAGGTCAGGCTTGACAAAGCCCTGGCTGGGATGATTTAGTTGGGATTAGGTCCTGCTTTGAGCAGGGGGTGGGACTAGATACCTCCTGAGGTCCCTTCCAACCCTGAGATTCTATGGTTCTATGAACAGCCCGCTCCACTGTAGGAACCCCTGGGGAAGGCTCTGCAGGAGGTCTGACTAGATGACTTGGACTCCCTAAAGGCTAAGGCACCGTAGCTAGCCAGTGACTGGCTGCCCTGGTGTTTGCCTGATGCACAGGTCTCCACGCAGGAGAGGAGCCAGGGACGGGGGCTTGGCCCACCCTGAGCAGTGGGTTAATGTTACTATTTTCCAAACTGAAATAATTGCAACCAGCGCAGAGAGGGAAATACGGCTGCGTTTCCCCCGGGAAGAGGCCGGGACTATTCTCCACCCCGGCCCCACAGCCAGCATCATGGTGGATGCCGCTTCTTCCCAATGCCCCTTTCTCTGTTGGGTCTTGTCGTGCGTTAGCTGAGTGTGTACGTGCAGCGCTGCCCTTTGCTGGGTGCATCCAGAGCGGCTCAGCTGGCGTCCTGGGACTGTGCTGTTAGCAGAGACTCTCCGTTAGCTCAGAGAGCAGGGGAACACGCCGCATCCCATCCCCACCGCGGCGGCTGCACGGATCCGCAGCACGGGGACTGCGGTGGAGTTGGGGGTTGCCGGGGCTTTGGTTCGGTGAAACGGAGGCTGATCCCCCGTCACCTGCCAGCGGGAGGCAGAGGAGCGACAAGATGCAGCCCAGGAGAGACTCACCTTCCATTGCATATTTCATGTCCTGAGCAAAGAGGTTCCACATCACCTCGGCGCTGATCTTACCCACGTTCAGCTCCTGGGGGAACCTGGCAAGAAGGGAGGAAAAACAGATGAATCCAACAGCTACAGAATAAATCCCCAAACCAACTGCTTCCGACCGAGAGGGACGGTCTCCCCGGTGCCCCCATGGCACAGTGCTGACCCAGGAACAGCGGCACATACATGGGCCACCCAGGGCTTTTCCCAGGAGGCTCCACGCTTCTCCATTCAGCTCCCACCAGGCAGGAGACAGGAATCCCAAGCGAGGGACAAGCCCAGAGCTGCCCATGGAGGTCTCTCCCCAGGCTAGTGCAGAATCCCGATGGCTCATGCGTCGATGCTCCCAGCACGGTCTCTGTGAACCAGCTCAGCTCTCCGTTTTACTGACACTCCCTGGCGGTGACCGTCCCCCGGCCGGTACTCACTGGTTCAGGCAGGGCGTATAGGAGTTCTTATCCTCTTCAATAATCGAAACAATCAGCGTGATGAGTTTGGACCAGAAATCCAGGTTCTTGATGCTGGGCCCCTGCTCCTCGGGGGGGACCTCGCCTTTCTTTGTCTGGGAAAAGCCCAAAGACAAGGGGAGGAAAGTCTCTGGTTAATCGCATGTGGGAATGCAGGGATTGCTGTCCCATGGGGCACAACCTCCGTTTGGCTTCCAGACGCTGAGATTTTCCTTTGGCTTGGAAATCAGCGATGGCTGCGACCTGCTAGCTCCTTTCCAGCCCATCCTCTGGGGACCAGGACAGGGCTGCTCTGACACAGGCACAGAACCAGGCTGGGGTCCAGTCTAGGGTCAGGCTCCCCGGAGGCGCACATCTCTGCACACGTTTCAGAGTCCTCCCTCTGGCCCCACATGGAGACTCAGGCCCCGTTCTACAACACGCGGCTTTTCTGGGAGAGGCGATCCCAGCCGGCCAACAGGCGCTCCCGGAGACTCCTGTCCCGTGCCTCGCCTGATCCTTAAACGGGGTGACGCTCCACCGAGCCAAGGGGGGCTGCAGAGCTCCCCAGCGTGTGGGCCCCAGAGTCAGACACTAGCTCTGGATCCAAATGAACAGGGAAAGTGCTTAGCTTCAATGGAGACAGGGATAGGGAGGGTGGGGTTCACTATAGGGCTCCTGGGTGTGAGAAAGAAAGAAAGAAAGAAAGAAAGAAAGAAAGAAAGAAAGAAAGAAAGAAAGAAAGAAAGAAAGAAAGAAAGAGATCCAAAGGGAGGATCAAAGAGAAGGGAGGAATGGGGAAGGGAAAGGGATGCAGAATGAAGGGGGGAGGAGAAAAGCTGGGCGAGCAGTGGGGGCCCCATGCTGAACGGCGCTCGCTCTGGGCCCAGTCTTGCCAGCCTGTGATGGGCCATGTCGCCATCCCAATCAGGAGAAGGCAGACAGCTCCTCTGGGCCCAGTCCCCACCCAAGAGCCAGCCGGCGGAGCCTGGTCCAGCGGGAGGAAGCTGGTTACGGGAAGTGGGGACAGCAACGAGGAAAGCTGGCGCAACTGGGAACTAGGAGCTGAGCTTCTCGCTACCCAGCAGCTGAGAGGCTCTGCCCCAGTTTACCAAACGCTCTGATGTGGAAGCGCCTGAGTGCGCCCCCGCCCCGCCTGTCCCACGTACCGGGTCGGTCTGGTACTCGCGGCTGTACAGCTCGTGGCAGTTGTTGAAGATGTACTCGTAGGTGGAGTTGAGACAGGCTTTCACGCAGTCCTTCACCACCTGGCTGGCCCGGGGCGGGCTCTGCAGCTCCTGCACCTGTGGGATGGGGAAGGGAGACATGGCCACGCTTTGCAACGGCCGCCTCCCGAGACGGACTCGCTGCCTGGAAAAGAAAACCCACGTCGCCGGGAGCTCAGGCAGTGCCAGGCGTTGGCTCTTGGCTGCCAGGGAGGGACCCCAGACAGCAGGTGTCACTTGGGAAGCTGCCATGGGATGCATCACAGGCTGCCTGAGTTACACAAGGAGCCTCGCTCAGTGCCCATGTCCCTAGTGCTGCCTGCCCGGAGCAGGACGCCCCCCGGGGTGAGAAATCCCACCCCCCTCTGAGCCGGCAAGGCAGAGCCCTGGCATGGGCCTGCTGTCACTTCCAGGATCTCTAGATGCCATTCAACAGAAGCGCTGTTATTACCACTGAACTCCATGGTGGTTTGTGTTGGATTTCAGGACACAGGATGGGCAATTAATTAAGCTAATTAATATGCGGCACAGCTCCTCAGCTGCATTCTGGAAGCAGAGGGATCCCAGGCCAAGTGGCTGCTCCTTTGGGAGCTGGGGGATCTCTCCCTCTGAGAGGGAACCAGCCGGCAGGCACTGGGCGTTACCTTCATTCGGAAGAAGGTGATGCTAGTTAACAGATCCACCGTCGACTTGAGATCCTGCAGCCTCTCCGGGCTGCTGGCAGGGAAGTTGTTCTGTCAGGAGAGAGAAGATTAGAGGGCCACATGACGGCTAGGAGAGAAAGCACGGGGTACCCTGGCTGAAGTTTCAGAGCTAATGGGTGGTCTGATCACACAATCCTGCTTCCACTGAAACCAGTGGAAAACCTCCCATTTACATCCACAGCTCTCCAAGCTGAGCAGCGCCGCTCCCATAGCTGGGGAAACTGAGGCACAGAATGACTCACCCAAGGTCAGTAGCAGACACCGGGCCTAGAATCCAGTTTCCTGAATCCCCCTCCAGCACCTCATCCACTGGACCAGCCTGAGCCCTGGACAGGCTCTAGCCTGGTGGCAGGAGACTCCTCGCACAAGGGACTCGGCTGCAGGTGATCAGGGAGCAGCTCTGAAGCCCGTTTCAAAGGCTGCTGGCGTTCGTCCCCATCCCCCACCCCGTGTGGGGCTGGTTCCCCTTACCCGGTACATGGACAGGTCAATCCGGAGCGAGTTGTGCAGCTGGTCCAGCAGCTTGACGAAACGTTCTTTCTGCAAAGACACACCCCGGCGCCAGGTAAACAGGAGAACGGGGACCAAAGCCCATTTCCCCACCTCCCCGGCTCAGCCGTTTTCAGCGCAAGGTTGACAGACTGCCCCCCTCTGTCCCTTGGCAGCTACCCCCTGCGGGAGGGGCACCCATGGGGGGGGGGGGTTCAGCAGAGCTGTGCTGGGTGAGGGAAGCGCGTTTACTGACGCTAGCTACCATCTCTGTGTTACACTTAACAGGAAGGTTCAGAAACAAACGTAAACTCAGGAGCAAACTGTAGTGCAGGCAGCAGCTTAATCCTAGCCAGGTTGTCAGCAGCCCCTGTCTGGTGACACTGGGATGGGAGCTGCAGAGCCAGAGAGAACCCCAGGCTCTGTCTGAGTCCAGCAGCTTCAGTAGAGAAGCCCCTTGAGATCCACTGCAGGGGAGCCCGAGCTCTCCTCTACTACGAGCTGGACTGTAAACTGGCCTATAAAACGGGCGCCACATTTCAGGAAGGATGTGGACAAACTGGAGAAAGTCCAGAGAAGAGCAACAAAAATGATGAAAGGACTAGAAAACATGACCTGGGAGGGGAGATGGAAAAAACTGGGCTTGTTTAGTCTGGAGAAGAGAAGACTGAGAGGGGACATGATAACAGTTTTCAAGTACATAAAAGGTTGTTACAAGGAGGAGGGAGAAAAATTGTTCTTCTTAAGCTCTGAGGATAGGACAAGAAGCAATGGGCTTAAACTGCAGCAAGGGAGATTTAGGTTGGACATTAGGAAAAACTTTCTAACTGTCAGGGTGGTGAAGCACTGGAATAAATTGCCTAAGGAGGTTGTGGAATCTCCATCATTGGGGATTTTTAAGAGCAGGTTGGACAAACACCTGTCAGGGATGGTCTAGATAATACTGAGTCCTGCCTTGAGTGCAGGGGACTGACTAGATGACCTCTCGAGGTCCCTTCCAGTCCTACGATTCTATGATGCCACCTTAAAAGCGCCCGAAGTCCTTACTCAGTGAGGACAATGGGAACTTTGCCAGAATAAACCCTAATGGCTGGAATCTGGTCTCATTTACACTGCTGTAAATCTAGAGTAACTCCACTGAGTTTCCTGGAGTCACTCTGGGTTTACACCACAGGAAGGGAGAGCCCTAAGTCAGGGCGTTCAGGCTGAGGCCTTGGGCTTGTGCCCCATCAGCACTCACTAAATAATGGAATACTAATAACTAATAATCATAAGTAAGTAAACGTTCCACTGGCCAACAGCCAGGCTGGGAAAGGGACTGAGCCTGCGTCCACAGCCAGAACGCTCAGCACGGACACGGTTTGCCCGGCCGGTTTCCTGCTGGGATGCTGCCCCAGTGCTGTTTGCAAGGTCTCTCTGTGGGGGGAAGGGATTTGCTAGCGGGGACTTTTATGGGGTTATTCCAGAATTGCACTGGGTGAACAGAGATCAAGAATGGGACCATCATTTTTAACTCAACTAACTAACTAAAACAATGAGGAGTCCGGTGGCACCTTAAAGACTAACAGATTTATTATAAATATATTATTATATATATTATATTATAATTATAATGCCCTAAAAATCTGTTAGTCTTTAAGGTGCCACTGGACTCCTCGTTGTTTGTGTAGATACAGACTAACACGGCTCCCCTCTGATACTTGGTAACTAACTAACTAACCTTTAACATGTTAATCTGTCACCTTTAGAAACTTTCGTTTTAGCTTCCAGCCCCATGTCCCACACACGTGAGTATTCCCCTGAACTCCCCTGGGCTGGTCAACATGAGTACAGTCAAACACAGTCTTTGCAGGATTAGGGCCAAAATGCAAATCTCTCCGAGGTTTGTCCAAAAGCGGACGGGCAGTGGGGAGTCGGGGGTTCTATGGAGTTTGCTCTGAATTCAGGTTTCACCAAGAACTACCAGGGCCGTGCAAAAGTCACAATGGATTTTGGTGAAAGCGTTCGGGATTTCTCTTCGGGCAACTGCCCGCCTGCAAAGATTTGCTTTCTGCTGGTGGGTGGGGAGGTTTTTTGGCATCAAAAGGGTGAGTTTTTATATATGATTTCATTGCGATTTCCACCCGTGGTCAAAAATGGCCCAGATTTCACTCAAAACTTCCAGTGCTTTTTTAAAAGCAAAGTTTTACCCTTTTAGGTGAAACAGTCGCAAATTTGCCAAGAAAAACTGGAGGGTTTTCAAAGTGGCGATCAAGCGGGGAGCACTTGCCCTTTGGTGGTGATGTTTTTGCACGGCTCCTTCTACTCCGCTCCCTTCCCAAGGGGCGCCGAGAAGAGAGAAATAGGAAGCAGAGTTCTACGCACCATAGGACTTACCCCGAAATTGGAAGCAGCAAAGCGGTCTGAGGCAGACACGTTGGTGGAGGCAGTGGTGTGGGCATAGTATGCGTTGATGTTGGCTAGAAGGGTGCTCATCACGGCCGGCACTCCGGGACACATGTATTTGGAGGACAGGCAGGCAAAGTGACTGAAAGAGAAGAGATGACAGGCTGCAAGGCCTGCAGAGTCCGGGGCCGTGCGTGAGGGCCGGGATGCTGCAGTTATGGGACGTGCTGCACGACGGGTCTGGTGTGGTCTGGGTGTGAGAGCAGGGTGCAGTGTGGGGGGGAAGGCCGTGGGATGTAGGATGTGTACGTGCCGTGTGGCGGGTGTGCTTTGTAGAGCATGGGCCCTATGTGTCAGAAGGGGCTGCTGTGTGTGCGCCTGTGCGCAGTGTGGGTTGTGAAGCAAGCAGCGCCGGCTCCAGGGTTTTTGCTGCCCCAGGCAGCAAAAAAAAAAAAAAAANAGTGTGTCAGAAGGGGATAGTGCATAGAGTGTGTTCATCTGTTTGTTTATGTATGCATGGCGTGTGGCTTGTAGAATGGGTGTGTGTAGGGGGTGGTTTGGATTGGGGGGTGGTGTGTGAAGGGTGTGCAAGATGTGTGTGTGAAAGGGGTGTGCACATGCGTGCAAGGTGTGTGTGTGTGAAAGGTGTGCATGTGGGCATGTGCAGTGTTTGTGTGTGTGTGCAATGCGTGTAGTGTGTGTGCATGCAGGGTGTGTGCATGTGTGAAGAGTGTGCTCTGTGTGTAGTGCATGTGCAGTGTGTGTAGTGTGTATGTGCAGGGTGTGTTGTGCAGTGTGTGTATGGTGTGCGCAGTACACAGTGCGTGTAGGGTGTGTGCGTGTGCAAGTAGGGTGTGCGTGTGTGCATAGGGTGTGTGCGTGTGCAGGATGTGTGTGTGTGTGTGTACAGTGTGTGTAGAGTGTATGTAGGGTGTGTGCATGTGCAGGGTATGAAGAGTGTGTGTGTGTGTAGGGCGTGCGTGTGCAGTGTGTGTAGGGCGGGCGTGTTCAGTGCGTGTGCAGTGTGTGTAGGGCACGTGTGTGCAGCGTGTGTAGGGCGTGCGTGTGCAGTGCATGTGCAGTGTGTGTAGGGCATGTGTGTGCAGTGTGTGTAGGCCGTGCGTGTGCAGTGCGTATGTTTGGGAGCAGACTGAGCCCTGCACCTTTCTCTTAAAACCAGAACCAATCTGATGCTCGAAGGCGGCGTGCGCCTCTCCCCTGCCCATTGGGCGACTCCCTAGCAGCCAGCCCGAGGGGGGACGCTGCAGGCTCCATGTGACTGTCTGAACGGCCGAACTCGCTACCGCACCCTGGGCTTGGACTAACCAAACGCTCTGCACCCCGCCCCCCCTTGTGGGGAAAGCAAGTGGACATCAGTGCCAGGGGCTCTTGGAGACGGGGAATCCCAGGCCCCACGCAGAGAGGGACGTTCGAGGCCTTTCTCCCCTCCCGCGGCACAGGGCAGGACTCAGCTGGCGTCAATCAACTTCACTCATTGACTTCAAGGGGAGCTGCCCCTGGTGACACCAGCCAGGGATCTGGCCCTGTATCTTTACCCTTTGCCCTGTGTTAATTTAACCCCTTCAAACAAACAGGGAGCAAACGGGAGAGACGCACGTCATGGCCTGGTAGATGGACTCCACCCCGTATCTCATGGCGAACTCGTCCACTATCTCCTGGGCCGTCTCGTCGAAGTACACCTTCCAGGCATCGTCCCCCTTGGCCTCAGGGATCTTCACCACCCCGTTGTTCTGTATGTCCGTCACGAAGTGGAAGAGGTTCTAAGGCACGGGACAGAAGAGAGTCCTCAGGATCACCGCTAGGAAGGGCTTCAACTGGAGAATCAGTGCGAGTGGGTCTGGGGAGGGATTATAACGCTGCTGTGTGTATCAGAGGCCCGGCACCGCTTAGCGGATGCTGTGAATGGAGAGCTCAGTTCTCTGGCACCCTGGTAAGCATCGGCACCAGGGAAAGTGACTGCAAGAACAGTGTCTGATTGGCACCGGTGCACCTGGTGCTGCGGTGGAGAGTCAGGCTGTAGCTGGGATACTCAGATCCAGGGGCGGGGGGCGATATAAACAGATGCCCTAGGAAGACAGGTCCACTAGCCCTGGAGAGCAAGCTCCCTACACGGTCCCTCCGAGTCCCGGCTGAGGCACGCTGGCATGGGGCAGTGTGCGGCAGGATCAGTGCCCCTGCTGTGCCTGCTCTGGCGAGGACGGGAGCCCTTCGCTCGCTGGGGCTCCCAGACCAGGCCGTTCAAATCCACTTGAAACTTTAAGACATTTTAAAACCAACGTTCTGACGATAAAAGGCAGCAGGGTGGGGTGGGAGCAGCGAGGCCCTGGGGCACGGCTCACCTCGTGCAGGCAGGTATATTGCACGTGGTACGGTGCCACCTTCTCCTCTCCCTTTATCTCCACGCTGATGTGCAGCCGGATGGCTCCGGACACGGCCGACTTGTCCGTCCGCTTGTCTGAGGACAGGAGAGCAGGAAGCAGAGGAAGCATTAGCTCACTGATGGCCCTTTACAACAGCAAAAGGGAGCAGGAAAAGCTGGCCTGGGGGGTACTGCCTGAGCCTGGCACATAGGCAGGCTAGGTTCAATTCCTGGCTATGACCTGGGGGCTTTGGGCAAATCCCTGGTCTCCGCTCCTGTTTGTAAAAGGGGATAATGCTATTCCCTGGGTCTATTCAGCTGTAGCTCTCTGGGGTGAGGACTATCTCCTGCTATGGGTACGTACAGTGCCTGTAGGTGGTATTAGAACCCAAACAACAATGAATTTTGGCGCTTTCATCTTGTCTGGACTCCTGCGTCCAGTTGAAGAAGGATGGAGCCGGTGCTGAGAAGGGCTCCTAGGGTGATCAGGGGAACGCAGGGCCTATCTCACGAGAGAAGACAAGAACCTGCCTTGTATAGCCCGGCAGAATAAAGGCTGGGAGGGGATCTGATTGCTTTCGATACATACGTGGGGGTGCGGGGGACGCCAGGGAGGGAGAGAAACGAAAGGACAGCGCTGGCACAAGAACGAACAGGGATAAATCCGCCCAGGGACAAACACAGGCTGGAGAGGAGACGCAGGTTTCTAACCGTCAGAGGAGAGAGGCTCTGGAGCAGCCTCCCCAGAGGAGCTTTGGGGACAAACGAGCTAGCTGGGGTGAGGATGGAGCGGGATGTGTGTCGGAGCAGGATTATCAGCCAGAGCTGCCTGCACTAGCAGGGACTGGACTCCGGGGCCCTGTGGCCTCTGTCCAACGATGCAGTAACAAATACAATACAATGACACACCGGCCGTGTAAATGATAAATAGCGACAACACACTCTGACTTGCTAACTCTGAAAAGCTTTTCAGCCTTGTTTGCACGGGAATCGCTACATACCAGAGTCGCAGCCACCCAGTGGAGTCAATGGGAGCGGGTCACTGACTGCCGTGGGGGCTGGAGAGGGCCCTAGAGTTGGATATGGACCGTGCTGGGGACAGGGAATTACCTAGGTTGTACCAGACATCCATCTCCCCGCTCAGTGTCCGGACCTCTATGATCGTCTGGCCCAGAAAGTCGTCGGATTCTCTCTTAAAGCGCTGCTTGACGCGGGACTTGATATCGTCGTCCTCGTCCCAGACCCGCACCTTGATCCGATCGGAGGAGTTATGGCATTCGCTGGGATGTGGGGAGGACAGAGAAATTCCCAGAGCAATGACATGAACCAGGTTAGCCTCCAGGAAGGGGGCATTCCTAGCAAAGAACCCCTCGCCCATCCCCCAGCAAAACCCAGCCATTCAACTGGGAGCTCCCTCAGACCCTTGCAGTCCTATCGCAAAAGGCTCCTGGGAGTGCTGGGGGTGGGTAACTGCCCCCGGACCAGCATCCTCTGAGCCTGCAATTCCCCACCGTCGACAGACAGTGCTGGCGCACTTTTTAATTCCCAAAAGGCCCATGCACTGGGCTTAAGTGGGACTTAAGTGGTGCATGGACCTTGTGCAGGCTTTCTATATAGGGGTGAACCGTCCAACTTCATTCCTGACCCAGGAGAGCTGGAATTCAGCCTCCTTGGGCGTCCGGTAGAGAGCGCTAGCACGAAGCTCAGGTGACACAAGGATCTCCTGCAGGAAGGGTGGGAAGATCAAGCATTCAGGTGGCATGAAGCCACAGGACCTAAAGCCACAGGCCGACCAATCCCTCCAGTGTTGTAATGTCCTGGGGGAGCGGCTGTCCCCTCCAAATTCCTGACCAGGGTTTGGAAACAACCAGAAGAAACTGACCCCCGGAGAAAATCCATCCCAGATATAGTGACCCCAGTGCACACCGGGAGTCGGTATGTCTACACAGCACACCAGGAGTCGGTATGTCTACACAGCACGCTAACCCCCCTGCTCTGACTCTGATTTCAGCCCATGCCCCCCTTCGGGCCACACACAAATCAGTTTGACTCAGGTCAGCAAGCGCTCTGGGCCCAGGTCCGAGGACGGGGTTTGGGACAGAGCCCAAAACCCGCTGTGACTTGGTCCAAGTCCTGTCATTGTGCAGTGTGGACGCAAATCAAGCTGCAGACCTGGGTGACTGAGAAGAAGGAACACGCGGCCCCGCGCGCGCCAGGGCAGCCCCGGGGACTAGAGAGGTTGGGCTGGGAGTAGGATGTAACTTACAAATGGAAATTCTCCTCCCAGACTGGATTTAGATTTCCATAGATCGTTTTAGTCCTTTTTTTCGTCTTTCCAACCTGGACAGTAACATACGGGTCACTGGAGCCTGTCTTATCCTTTGCCTGCAGGCCCTGGGCACAGACAACTATAACACAACACACACCCCATGCGCACAGAGGCACAAATGTTTATATGCACACACACGGCACCACGCACCAGCCAGCCCCACAGAGACACAATACACACACAACAGAGAGAACAGATAAAAACAGGAATCAATGGCAGATACAGAACAACCGGGCAACAAATGATTTTCAAATCAGCCAGAGCTCGAAAGAGGAGCCCGACTTGGCTTGGGATCCATTGCAAGGGCTGGATCCAGGCATCCAGCTGGACTGGTGCAGGTTCTAATGGGAATTCACTTCCTTTTGACAAAAGCCGCGCTGGAGACATGTGTTTCCTGGGCTCCCAAAGGGAGGAAAGCGCCCGGTTAATTTCCTCTCAGCTGCTTGCACCTGGCACAGTCTCCGCAATGGGCTAACGACAGCAGAAGAATATCTACCCCTCGATGCACGAGGGACCTGACCTAGCCTGCTGCGAGATCCACAGCAGGGGACAAAGCTGGGCTCCAGAGATCTGCACACAGAGCCCTAGGAGTCGAGAGCCTCATTAACAGGGAGCTGCAGCCCCGGCAGACTTCAGGTCCCAGCATGCAATGCTCTGTCCTTAGCCAATTTCGAGTGGCTCAAGGTAAGCCCTGCAGCAATAGAGCTGAGTGCCTGGCCTGGCGTTCAGAGGGTGGCATAGGGTCCCCATGATGTGCTGAACAGTGCCAGCACCAGCGCCATCACGGTGGGATGGGGACCTCCAGAGATCTCCAGGGGGCCGCGGGTTCTACTCCCCTCCCCCTCTATCAGTGTTGGCTCAGGGGTGCGTGCCCAGAGCTGGCAGGGCACGTCGGCCTGG
Source organism: Platysternon megacephalum (assembly GCA_003942145.1). NCBI lineage: Eukaryota > Metazoa > Chordata > Testudines > Platysternidae > Platysternon > Platysternon megacephalum. The sequence continues at coordinate 492,062 of QXTE01000199.1, read as the reverse complement.
CCCTGCCCCTACCTGTGATGCTGATCTTGGCCGACCACTTGGAGGTGCCGTCCAGCACGCTCTGCTTCACGGCCTTCATCTGCTGGGTGTGGGTGGCTTTCGAGACGGCGAAGATCTCTTGGATGAGCTCGAAGATCTCGGGCTTGTTCCGCTCCCGGATCTTCATGCGGTCCTTCAGCACCATAATGATGTTCTGGGTCCGGTCCTCCGCCCCGTGCTTGGAGCTCTTCTCGGCCGCTCCTGGGGGCGATTGGGAGGGGAGATCCTGGGACAGACTGCCTTTGGGGAGCACTCGCACAGGGGCGGCCCCCTCCCAAGCATTCATTCCGTGCTGGCATTAAAGAGTTAACAGGGGTACGTAAGACCCCCCGCCACCCTCTGGCCCCCTGCATGGGGGTCTGTAAGACATCGAAGGCTTAGGATTTGTGCTCCTAAATCACTTAGGGTCTCTTGACAACCCCCCACCCCAATATCCTTAGAAGCCAAAGGAAGAGAGAGGCTGCGCCCCCTTACTCTGTAGGCAGTCTGCGTTCAGCAGGTCTTGGCACTTCTCATGGCACTTCACCCCACACTCCGTACAGCGCATGCCCTGCCGGGCGATGCCCCACAGCAGCCCCTCGCACTCGTAGCAGTACGTGGGGGTGGTGGCGGTCCACACCTCGAAGTTGTGGGGGGTCGTGGAGGAGATGGGGTAGATTAAGGCTTGAAGGGTCTTCTTGTAAACATGGTTTTTCTAAGCAAAGAAATGGGGCGGGGGAAAGGAAAAAAAGCTCACACCATCCAGGCTCTTGTCTGAGCGGGGCAGGGCTGCTCCCAGCCAGTGAAAGATTAGAGACACAGTGGTCTCCATCCCTCCAGGAGTGGGCATGCAGACCTTCCCCTGCCACAGATGTGCGGCCAGCTCTGGGGTGGGATGCAGCCGCTGCTTAACAGCACGCAGCAACGGGATGGGCAATGAAGGACACCAGAGCAAGTGGGCAGAATGCAACAACCTTCCTTGGGATTAGCCCAGTTCATACCCCAGCTGGAAGAGCTTTAACAGCCACAAGCAGGCTGGTTATTTTTTCCCCTCTGAGAGATGTCACCTCTCACGGCACAGAGCCCCTGGTAACCACCCTGGTTCAGCGCTGACTCAGGAACAAGTAATCTCATCTGCACCGCCTCCCTGCAGCACCCGTCTCTTCCTTGGCAGGGTCCCGTCCCACGGGTGACCCCGCCTGACCCTGCTTCGCTTGTGCAGTCTGACAGGCTCGGTGTCTGGAGCCTGCGACAGCAGAGTCAGAGATGCCGAGGGGGCAGCACTTACTAGCTCTTCGTTGTTTAAGGTGCTTGATGCTAGTGCGGACGTGATTCCGGCTTTCCTGGACTGGACCAACGACTGTTGGAGTGAAAGAGAATCAAACAGCTGTATCAGTGGGGAGGAGTCACAGCCAGCCCCACCCCCCAGCCGCTGGGCTTTTAAAAGCAAAGGTCTCAAGACAAGATGCCCAGCTCCTCGGTGTGGTGGAAACCGCAGCATCTCCAGAACATCTCTAGGGACATGCCCCAGCAGTGCTGGGTCCCTCCCGGGCCCGATGGCCAAAGTACTCAGCAGGCCAGTGGGACGCATTCAGACATGGTCCAGGGCGCTGCTGCAGCAGGGGGTGGATGAAATGACTAGCACGCCAAGGCCACGAGCCCTTTAGGCGTTGCCTGGCCCCCAACTCAGGTGGCCCTCACAGCATGTGGCCAGACAGGACCCAGTTCACCAGCCCGCGTTGGCCTCAATTTTCATCCCCATTCAAACAGTTTGGGGTGGTCTTGACTTGACCTCCAGATCCTTCCCCCTGCTGGCCAGAATCTACAATTCTCTGCCGTGGGAGCTGCTCATGAGCCCGGCAGTTTACATCAAAGCCCCGAATATTTTCTGCAAGAAACAGGACAAGGGAGGAAACTCAGGTGCGAGAAACAATGCAGGACTTACCATAGCCTGCGCGGGAGCCCAGAGCCAGAGGGATGGAAAGCAAAAGACAGTTATATCAGCCCTTTCACACAGGGAAGTCAAGTCCTACTGCTTTCCTCTCTGTCCTAGGGAGTCGATGGGGAAAGAGACGGCACCAAACCCTAACCCACTTCTGGACATTTCTCTGTTGCTTTTCCCCACTCTCAGCCAGGAGTTGGAACTAGCTGCATTCTGTACCTCAGGTATTGCAGGGACCCCCCGGCCCTCAGGTGGTTCAGGGTGGCTGAGTGTGGGCGTAACAAAACATAGGCATAGACCAGAGGAAGCAGGTTTAGGATTCAGGTATGGCTCTGAGCCAGTGATAGGGGTTGGCGGGTGGGGAGCTCTCTGCCACTGCTTTAGGGCAACAGCAGATTCTTCTCTCTGAGAAGAGAGGGTGCATGCTCCCATCTGTATTCATCTGGGCACAGCCGCCGGGCAGGGCCAGCTTGCTTCCTGGGCGTGGAGCGCCTGATTTGAAGCTCAGTGGAGTCGGTGGGAATCTTTCTACGGGGTTGGGGTTTAAGGGGTCACCCAAGGAAGGGAGTCCGGCTGCTACAGAGATAAAGCTGTCCATGGTGGATGGGGATAAAATACATCCCAGTGCAGCGAGTCACCAGGAGGCCACCATAGGGCATCTTCCCCACTGTCTGTATCCCCCTATACAGTGCAGACACCTTCCCGTCGCCACCCAACCCAGGATCACTCCATCACCAGCACAGAGAGACAAACACAACACTCAGCGCAGGGGCATCAGCAGCAGCTTGCCCTCCCGGGGCCAGGGGAGAGCAGCACGCGGGCACCACGCGGACAAGGCAGCAAAGGAACAAGGCGAGGCAGCTTGGGTGGAGAGAAACACAAGGACAACAGAATCCCTGGGGCGGGGTGCAAAGCACAACCCCAACCAAAGGACTGAAGAGGGGGAGGGGAAGGCAAAGGGGGAGCCTAGGTGAGACGGCAACAAGGGGTCCGGTTTCAAATTTTGTCCTTCGTCACCAGCGAAAATAGCACCAAGCAGGCTTTGTGTTCCGGGTGGGGTCTGCCCTGAGGGGAGCTTGACTGGGCTTGGATGAGCCTTGCCACTGCAGTACGCTGTGAATTACAGCAGCGCATGTAACGGTATGTAGTCTGTGAATTACGGGAGGGTGGCACACGCAGTGGCTTATAACCTATGGATTACAAGGGAGCATCGGCTGCAGCAGTGCACGGTCCAGTCAGTAGATTTACAGCAACGCATATGGAGCAGTGTATAGTCTGTGAATTATGGGAGCGTGTTGGTTAGAGAAGTTAATTACAGGAATGCACTGGTTGTAAAGGTATATCCTGTTACTTACGGGCGTGTGTGTGTTGTATATTGTGGTGTATATGGCTCGCTCTAATGGCATGGAGAGTCTGAGTTATGGGACTGTGCTCCATAAAGTGGAATATACACTGTGAATTATGAGAGTGTCCTGAATGCAGCAGAATATGGAGAGACCTGCAGGAATGCACTGGATGCTGCTGTCTGTGTGCTGTGAATTAGGGGAATGCACTCGATGGTGCCATCTACGTGCTGTGAATTAGGGGAATGCGCTGGATGGTGCCGTCTACGTGCCGTGAATTACGGGAAAGCGCTGGATGGTGCCGTCTACGTGCCATGAATTAGGGGAATGCGCTGGATGGTGCCGTCTACGTGCCGTGAATTAGGGGAATGCGCTGGATGGTGCCGTCTACGTGCCGTGAATTAGGGGAATGCACTCGATGGTGCCGTCTACGTGCCGTGAATTACGGGAAAGCGCTGGATGGTGCCGTCTACGTGCCGTGAATTAGGGGAATGCGCTCGATGGTGCCGTCTACGTGGCGTGAATTACGGGAAAGCGCTGGATGGTGCCGTCTACGTGCCGTGAATTAGGGGAATGCACTAGGTGGTGCCGTCTATGTGCTGGGAATTACTGGAATGCGCTGGGTGGTGCCGTCTATGTGCTGGGAAGATTTCCACTGCCCTTGTGAAGGGATCTGGGAACAAAACTAGAAACCAAATGTTACCACAGAAGGACTCGGACTGATGCCCCGTATTGGACAAGGTCCCTAGAACCTCTGTTAAAGAGACAGCACCCTTTGGACCAGGGACCTCCTCTGCACTCTCCGAGCAGGCTGGCTCATTTCCCAGGAGCCTGAGGGGCTAGGGGGCAGACCCCCATGGGCCAGCTCCGCGGAGCTAACGGCCAACTTCCTTCAAGGACAGCAAGTGACACTCCCAACAGGGGAGTCCCTGGGAATCCCGTAAATGTCAGGTCACCTAGTCCAGGCCCCTGCGCCGAGGCAGGACCTAGACCAGCCCTGGCAGGGGTTTGTCCAGCCTGGTTGTAAAAACCTCAGTGAGCCATAACTCAGGGTGAACAGGGAACAGAGGTAGGCCCAGGCCGGGACGCCTGATCCAACCCTGCTCCAGCTCTCCGCTCAGCCCCATCTCCTCGCCAAGTCACTTCGCTTCCTGGCTGATGTTTGAGCCTGCCAGGCTTTCTCCTGCCTTCGCCATGTCTTGGGTCTCCCCCCGCGATTCGTACGCACTCAGCGTCCAAGGGCAGAGTCTCCCAGACGCGGCTGAGGCCATCGCTCTGCTGGATGCCCCTGGCTGCAGGCCCAGCTGCGGGGAGGCTAATGTCTGAATGGAGTTGGGGTGAAATCCTGGCCCCACCGAAGTCAGTGACCGAGCTCCCCTGGGCTTCGCCGGGGCCTGGGTTTCGCTCATCTCAGCACGCCTAAGAAGGGCTCCCGTGGGTCAGCATTGTGGGAGGTGGGCTGGGCGGGCAGTCCGGCAGCGGGGCCGCTGCCTGCTAGGTTTTCGCATGCTCGTTCCGTGCTCTCCATGCGGCCAGGGAGTGACGTGGCGATGCTGGCACACGCACCCTGCCAGGAACCAGGGCCTGCAGCCCAGCCAGGGCGGCTCTCTGTATCGGCTGCCTGACGGGGGAAAGAGGCAGCAGACCGGCTCTTACGCCCAGCAGCAGTTCAGTGGCTGCAATAGCTCCTGTACCAGCCTTGAACCCAGCCCTGCTCATGCCTTGCCTCACCCTTGGTAACCCAGTCCTGACCCTCGGCTCCAGCCTCGGACCCCAGCTCTGATTCCTGGCTACCGACTCCCCCTCTAACCACTGGCCCTGACTCCTGCTCCAACTGCCAGGCATGCCCGCCACACCCCAGTCCTGTGCCCCTCCCTGCCCTGTGCTCCAGCTGCCTCTCCGGGGGAGCCTGCTGGGGCTCGGGGGAGGGTTTGGGCCGGGCGGGGGAGGGAAGGACCGGGCAGGTGATGCAAAGGATGCTCTCTCTTTAACTCGGAAGACCACGAGCTCACCAGATCGCTGACTAGTGGGAGGGATTTGCGTCCAGGCTTAATATCAGGCATGCTGTCAATGCAACGCAGAAACTTTACCGCCGCTCCCCTGCGGTACAACCCAGCCAGCCAGCACCACAGGAAAGAGAACAGAAACACAGCCATGTTAAACGGAGCGAGCGAGGCAAACGGGGCGAAGAGCGCCTGAGCCGGATTAAAGGAGGAAGGGGCCACTGACGGGCGAGCGGGGAGGCCGCTACTGATGCTAAGAGAGGCCCCCTCCCCCGAGTGGCAGCCCCACCAGCCCTTTGGTTAACCCGGCTCGGGCCAGATCCGTGGCGCACTCCAGCGGGGGGCAGAGCAGACAAGCCAGGGAAGCCAGCGGCGTTAGGAGGAGCCTCACCAAATCGCTAACTAGGGGGATTGGCTTTCTCTTTCGTATGTCCGGCATGCTGTCAATAATGATCAGACCGCCGCCAGGCCTGGAAGAGAGACAAGAGTCAGAGGGGGCGGGACAGGGAGACCGATGGAGCCACCCACGCCCAGAGGGGCCTGTGCTCTGCCCAGCGCCCGGCAGGTGTTCCCGGGCTGCATGCCAGCGGAGATGCTCCGCTGCTACTGTGTGCCCCTGCCCTACCTGCGTCCCCGCCCGGCACGGGGGACAGTGGATGGGTCAATGTAGCAGTGGGTCCATTGGCCCCGGCTGGCCCACACCCTGCCCCAACCCCCCTTCGAGCCACAGAGTTGAAGGCCAGAAGGGACCGCCGGATTTCCTGTAGATCACAGCACCAGATCCCACCCAGCTGCCCCCGCATTCAGCCCATCTGTTGTGCCCATTCCTGCCCAGGCTCTCCCCGAGAGACACAGACAGAGGGGAACGGAGCAGGGTCTGAAACCATGCACAAGAGTCACCAGCCGCTCCTGCGATGTCCCCCTCCCCGTCACAGAGACCCTGCAGTCGCACAGCCAGGGAGAGACCCCCGGGACCACAGCTCAGCACAGCAGCAGCTATGCAGCAGTGAAAGGTCCGGGGGTGGGAAGTGGGGCTGGGCAGGGAGACCACAAGCACTGGCTGGGGGCAGGGACGATCCCTCCAAGGGCCTCGCTCGGGGTTCGCGCACACCAGTGCGAACGGGGAGGGACTCACCCTGAGAAAGGGGGTTTACTCGGAAGAACAAAAATGTGAATTTCAGTAAGTTTCGGCCTTTTGTCAGGGGTGGGTCCTGGAACTTCGCTCCCATGCTGGTTTCAACAGAAAATGCTGCGCACTGGGGCTGGCTTTGGGGTTTCTGAGTCAGGGGCAGCATTTTGCCCCCACTGTGCACAGAAGCGAACAAGGAAGCGAGGTGCCCGGGAGCGGATGATCCAGCCCCCGCGGCTCCGTCGGGTACAATCTCCTTTACTGCTACAGCTGCTGTAACTAGTTTGTGCAGAACGTTTTCCCACTACAAACCTCCCAGGTTTGTTGCAAGTGAAACATTTAAGTGTCAATTCGGATGAAATCTTGGCTCTTTCCCGCCCTAAACGTCAGAACGGGCGTTTTTGTCCCCAAGCGACACTCCGAAAAGCGGTTCTTTGGACTGACAGGGCTGCTTTGTTTTGGGGGTTTGAGTTTAAAGCCAGATAAAGCATTTCACGTTGCCTCACCCCGGCGTTTTGCTCGGGGTCGTTGGACAGTTTGCTGTGGCAAGGGAATGACTGGAAGGGGAAATGCAAAGGCTGGTTTTGGTTTGAAACGTCAGTTAGAAACTTGAAATCTCTCAGGGAAAAACCTGTTGGTTTTCTGACCCGCTCCAATAGCTACTTAGCCCAGGCGAGGAGTTCCGGAGACCCAGTGTCACCGCCTTGGGATGGGAGCCAGAGAGAACCCCAGGTCTGCCCACGTTCGGCAGCCTCAGTACAGAACGCTCTTGCCATTCGTCACAGCTGAGCTGTGTGTCTTCTGAGGGACATGGCAGGTGGGGGCTTCTCTGACTCTTTAATTCTGGGTCTCTCCACATAGATCCAGGAGACCAGAGCTCCCTGGAAGCAGGTCCCAGTGTATCCGCCATGGGGGAAGTGTGGCTGATACATCTCCCTGCCTCTCGAGGGATGGCTGGCAGCTTGGCCTCATGCCCTCAGCCAGAGATGTCACTGCTGCTTCATCTCAGCCAGCCAGCCCCTAGGGGAACTCAGCCTCCTCTTCCCCTGGGAAGTCGGACAAGCAGGGCCCTTCCCGAGAGGTTGGGAAGATGGGACTGTGACATGCCGCCCGGGAAGGGGACCGAACGTGGCATGTCCAGAGAGCAAAGGGCATCACACACATCGATGCTTGGCACATCCTGGGCACTTAGAGCACAGAAAGTGGGTGGGAACCTGCTGCAACAGTGACAGCCGGACACACTTGCTCTTTTCTCTTCTTCCTCGGCTTGTTCCACCCGATTCGTTCCAGTGGAGACGTGGAGCAGTTTGCTGGCTTGGGTGCTGCTGGGGGCTGGCAGATCTGCACCACCCTCCCGTTGCAGTAACTGACCTGTGCCCAGTGGAACGGCCTACGGAAAAGGCCCAACTCTGAAAAACGGACCCACTGTGGCTGTCGTGGGCTGGGGAGATGTATCCCGTTCCATAGTGCTCCCCGCCCCACAGGGCCACTCCATAAGGCTCATGTATCCAAGGTGTCCCCCACCCCAGCCCCCAACGCCAGGGAACATCAGCATTCCTCCTGACAACAGGCTCAGGTTTTGCAGATGCCATGGGGCTGGAAGACAGAGAGATTTCAGGTTTGCCCGGTTACTCACCCGCCTTTAAACCACAGCGACTTCGCCTCGCCAGATCCTTCTCCCCGGGCCTGTAGGACAGACAGACAGAGTCAGCGCCGCCTCCCGGACACGCAGGTAAGCCAGGGCAGGCAGCTAGCGGGGGTGAGCTACAAGCAGCAGATTTACTGGGGCTTCCCTGTGCTGAAGAACAAGTGCTTGGAGACACACAAGGAGCGTTGAACAACAACACACAGTGCAGCAGACATGGGGGGGCTCATGTGGGTCGGGGGACAGGGAATAAAATATATTAGAGAGTCCGGAGATGAATGAGCAAAATAACAGCTGCATTTAACCAAGAGCTAAATTCAACTAGATGAGCAGGAGAAACAAAACGCCCAGCACGCTGGCCATGCAGATTCGAGCAAGGAGCTCTGTTGCCGAGGAGTTTGACAAAGCTGATTAACGCGTTGCTGGTAGCACAGAAACTACAGAGGCCATGTGCTGGGGGAATCCGGAAGCCAATGAATTGATCAGAAAAGTTTGACTGGTCTGTTCCATCCAGAACTCTTTTGGAAGATGTTGGACTGGCAGAGTATATGGGATGCTGAGTATATCTGGGATGGGCTGTTGCAGAGGGATGTGGGTAGAGACCAGACATCCATGGAGGACTTTGCTTTCCCAATTGATTTTTCACTTGCCAAGACTGGGAAAAAAATCTGGGGGCGCAGCAGAGCCTGGGGGAGAACGGGAGCAAACACCAGTGACGGCCCCTCAGTGTGGCACCCCGTCCTCCCCACGCCCGCACACACACACACACACACACGCACACGCAGCACGGGTCCGGGTTCAAGCGAACATGCTTACCTGCATGCGGGCCACCGCCCTGCCCCGCGGGGAGGGGAGACGCGGCCACAAGGGCCAGGGTGGTGAACAACTGAAAAGAGAAGCAGCAGGGGGGGGAATCGACGCCCCAGGGGGGCGAATCCGGAACCAAAAGAAAAAGAAAAGATGGAGGATGGAGTCTAAAAACAGAACAAAAAATGGTCAACTCAATAAAAGCGACGGGGGGTGGGGGTGGGGGAGGGAGCCACGTGGACAGATCAACGTCTACATGAACCAGACACAGCCGGGAGTGAGCTCTGCCGGGTCGCCTGCTGCAGCGCTCCGCACTCTACCCTTCTCCTGGGGAAGAAGTCCTGCTCGGGGGCTAGGGGAGCGTCTACACAGTACCCGAGCTAGCCTGAATCCGGTGAGCGCAGCGGGCAGCCAGCACCGCAGGGGCTTCAGCTTGGGTAACCCAAGCCGAGTGCAGACTCCGGGTCCATACTGGACCCGCTAGCCCACTCCGAAGCCTGTGCGGCGCTGTCGTCACGTAGCCGTGCCCGCTGGATTCAGGCCGGCCCATGCCCACCTTGTGCTGTGTAGATGTAGCCTGAAGTGCCACGGACTTCACTGGGAACATGCAACTTCAGTGCTTTGCTGGGCAGGGGCTGAAGGGCTGGGCAGGTGCATGCGGTGATACAGGAAGGCTCGCTCGGCTCTGCCCAAAGCCCCCTCTCCTGACTTCCCCCAGCTCCCCTACCCCCCATCTTGGCACTCCAGGGCCGTGCTCTGCAGGTTCTAGTTAGATGAAGAAACCTCCTGCTCCTTTCCATGGAGGGTGGCTTGGCCAGTGCTGCCCAGCTGACGGCAAGGAGGCCCTGAGCCCATGATCTCTGGCAAGGGCAAACGGGAGAAGCTGGGGGGCTTTCACCCTCGGTGGGGACCCACCAGGCCCAGTGAGCCAGGGCTGCACAAGGCCATGCCTTTGCTAACCCCCTCCCCACAGCCCCGGGAGTCGTCTCCCGTCCGATTCCAACCCAGGGCTGCAATGGCTAGGGAAAGTCGTCAATCTGTCTTGTCTAAGTCCTCTTTGGACAGGTCCCTGCCAGCCCCCCGTCGGCTGGTGGGGGCAGGAGGGCGCACTCACCTCTTGCAGCTGCATGCAAACCTTGTTGAATGCTCTTAGCCAGTTGGCCTTGGCTCGGGACTTGGCATCCTGGACTTCCACATCCTCCCGCTCTCTGTAACTGGACAGACAGATCAGGCATTTAGTGGGGCCTCACTCAGGGAGGGGGGGGTCAGACCCAGCCCGGGGGATGGCACCCAGCCAACTTACATGGACACCCATGTCTGCAACTTTCCCACAGAGCCAGAGTGTTTGATGAAAGCATCTGGCTCCGGATGGTTGTGTGTGTGTGTGTCCCCGTCTTGCTCTGTGTGTGTGTGTGTCTCCGTCTTGCTCTGTGCGTGTGTGTGTGTGTGTGTCTCCGTCTTGCTCTGTGTGTGTGTGTGTGTGTGTGTCTCCGTCTTGCTCTGTGTGTGTGTGTGTGTGTGTGTGTGTGTCCCTGTCTTGCTTTTTGTTTCAGCTGTTTAGCCAATGTTGCATGAACTATTTATTTCCAGCTCACCAGCGATGGGATCTTCAGCAAGCCTGGAATTCACTGGGAATTAGCTGAGCATCTCTGCAAAGGCAAAATGCCCTTGTGTGACGAAGTGGGAATGTTCTTAACGTTTCCTCTGAATAATGTGTGGGTGCCTCGGTTTCCCCTATGCAGTTCTTAAGTATCTAGGTGGTGGGATAAGGGTGTATGGTTGTTGCAGAGCGAAAGGCCAGTGTACATAAATGCCTGACACTTTGTCTCCTGGCAACTGATGGCCTGGGCCCCTCCTCTGCAAAGGTGCCAACTGAAGGTGTTGGAGACAAAGAGGTCAGGTGACCTCCTAGCCCGGGAAAGAGACAAAGCCCAGAGGAGGAGGGGCTGGAGGGGGTTTTTCAGTTTGGAGCTGGCTGGGGAAATGGAGGGGTGCCCAGACGGGGTTCTGGCCCCCCTGGGGCCCCAAGATGGACCTAACTGAGGGGGTCCTGTTGTCTGTACCTACAAGCTCTGTTTTAGACCGTATTCCTGTCATCTAATAAACCTCTGTTTTACTGGCTGGCTGAGAGTCACGTCTGACTGCGAAGTGGGGGGTGCAGGACCCGGTGGCTTCCCCAGGACCCCGCCTGGGCGGACTCGCTGTGGGAAGCACACGGAGGGGCATACGCTGAATGCTCCAAGGAGAGACCCAGGAGGTGAAGCCGTGTGAGCTTCTTGCCCTGAAGACAGTCTGCTCCATGGGAGAGGAGGCTCCCCAAAGTCCTGACTGGCTTTGTGGGGAGCAGTTCCAGAGCATCGCCCGGGGACTCCGTGACACCTTGTCTACCCATCTTTTGCTTTGCCCTCCAGGGCATGGCACTGCTGACACACAGTCTATGGGAAGGCTGAGAGGTAGAGCTTGCTCACCTCCCTCTGGGCTGGTAAGGGAGAACGGAGTGGAATTGAACGGGATGTGGTATCCAGAATCAGACATGAGCCAAAATTAAGCCGTTAACACAAAAAAGTGAGATGCAAAGGGAAGGGAAGTGATTTGGCTGCAAAGCTGGGAACAGAACCCAGGAGTCCTGACTCATGCTCGCTTTGTGGGCCCTGCCCTGGGGCATCGGCACCAAAGCAGCGATAGGAAAGCTCTGAAAGTTTGGAGGCTCAAGTTCAGATAAGGACCCAACCACCACGACTGCTCTTCTGAAAGGTCACTTGGCTTCTGCGCTAGCCAAGCCCCTTGGAGCTGCCAAGCCAGGCTGGAAATCTCCCTCCCAATATCACAGTTCTTGAAGCTTCTGCATGGGCTGGGACTCAGACAGGAAAGAGCTGGAGGCACAGTACTGCGGGACTTCTGCTTCGGGTCCCAGGAGACCCAGGATGTGCAGAACTGCACTGAAAATTAAGCGCCAATTCCTCCAGAAAAGGGCTGTCAAAGATTTCTGCCCAAACGCCATCCCATATCTCGAGTCATTTCATCCAGTCAAGTTAAGTGCCCACGGGTCGCTAGCGTGAGCTCCCCACGGGTCGCTAGTGTGCCGGCCCCACGGGTCACTAGCGTGAGCTCCCCACGGGTCGCTAGTGTGCCGGCCCCATGGGTCACTAGCGTGAGCTTCCCACGGGTCGCTAGCGTGCCGGCCCCACGGGTCACTAGCGTGAGCTCCCCACGGGTCGCTAGCGTGCCGGGCTCACAGGTCGCTAGTGTGAGCTCCCCACGGGTCACTAGTGTGAGCTCCCCACGGGTCGCTAGCATGCCGGGCTCACAGGTCGCTAGTGTGAGCTCCCCACGGGTCGCTAGCGTGCCGGGCTCACGGGTCACTAGTGTGAGCTCCCCACGGGTCGCTAGCGTGCCGGGCTCACAGGTCGCTAGTGTGAGCTCCCCACGGGTCGCTAGCGTGCCGGNAGACTGGGAAAAAAATCTGGGGGCGCAGCAGAGCCTGGGGGAGAACGGGAGCAAACACCAGTGACGGCCCCTCAGTGTGGCACCCCGTCCTCCCCACGCCCGCACACACACACACACACACACGCACACGCAGCACGGGTCCGGGTTCAAGCGAACATGCTTACCTGCATGCGGGCCACCGCCCTGCCCCGCGGGGAGGGGAGACGCGGCCACAAGGGCCAGGGTGGTGAACAACTGAAAAGAGAAGCAGCAGGGGGGGGAATCGACGCCCCAGGGGGGCGAATCCGGAACCAAAAGAAAAAGAAAAGATGGAGGATGGAGTCTAAAAACAGAACAAAAAATGGTCAACTCAATAAAAGCGACGGGGGGTGGGGGTGGGGGAGGGAGCCACGTGGACAGATCAACGTCTACATGAACCAGACACAGCCGGGAGTGAGCTCTGCCGGGTCGCCTGCTGCAGCGCTCCGCACTCTACCCTTCTCCTGGGGAAGAAGTCCTGCTCGGGGGCTAGGGGAGCGTCTACACAGTACCCGAGCTAGCCTGAATCCGGTGAGCGCAGCGGGCAGCCAGCACCGCAGGGGCTTCAGCTTGGGTAACCCAAGCCGAGTGCAGACTCCGGGTCCATACTGGACCCGCTAGCCCACTCCGAAGCCTGTGCGGCGCTGTCGTCACGTAGCCGTGCCCGCTGGATTCAGGCCGGCCCATGCCCACCTTGTGCTGTGTAGATGTAGCCTGAAGTGCCACGGACTTCACTGGGAACATGCAACTTCAGTGCTTTGCTGGGCAGGGGCTGAAGGGCTGGGCAGGTGCATGCGGTGATACAGGAAGGCTCGCTCGGCTCTGCCCAAAGCCCCCTCTCCTGACTTCCCCCAGCTCCCCTACCCCCCATCTTGGCACTCCAGGGCCGTGCTCTGCAGGTTCTAGTTAGATGAAGAAACCTCCTGCTCCTTTCCATGGAGGGTGGCTTGGCCAGTGCTGCCCAGCTGACGGCAAGGAGGCCCTGAGCCCATGATCTCTGGCAAGGGCAAACGGGAGAAGCTGGGGGGCTTTCACCCTCGGTGGGGACCCACCAGGCCCAGTGAGCCAGGGCTGCACAAGGCCATGCCTTTGCTAACCCCCTCCCCACAGCCCCGGGAGTCGTCTCCCGTCCGATTCCAACCCAGGGCTGCAATGGCTAGGGAAAGTCGTCAATCTGTCTTGTCTAAGTCCTCTTTGGACAGGTCCCTGCCAGCCCCCCGTCGGCTGGTGGGGGCAGGAGGGCGCACTCACCTCTTGCAGCTGCATGCAAACCTTGTTGAATGCTCTTAGCCAGTTGGCCTTGGCTCGGGACTTGGCATCCTGGACTTCCACATCCTCCCGCTCTCTGTAACTGGACAGACAGATCAGGCATTTAGTGGGGCCTCACTCAGGGAGGGGGGGGTCAGACCCAGCCCGGGGGATGGCACCCAGCCAACTTACATGGACACCCATGTCTGCAACTTTCCCACAGAGCCAGAGTGTTTGATGAAAGCATCTGGCTCCGGATGGTTGTGTGTGTGTGTGTCCCCGTCTTGCTCTGTGTGTGTGTGTGTCTCCGTCTTGCTCTGTGCGTGTGTGTGTGTGTGTGTCTCCGTCTTGCTCTGTGTGTGTGTGTGTGTGTGTGTCTCCGTCTTGCTCTGTGTGTGTGTGTGTGTGTGTGTGTGTGTCCCTGTCTTGCTTTTTGTTTCAGCTGTTTAGCCAATGTTGCATGAACTATTTATTTCCAGCTCACCAGCGATGGGATCTTCAGCAAGCCTGGAATTCACTGGGAATTAGCTGAGCATCTCTGCAAAGGCAAAATGCCCTTGTGTGACGAAGTGGGAATGTTCTTAACGTTTCCTCTGAATAATGTGTGGGTGCCTCGGTTTCCCCTATGCAGTTCTTAAGTATCTAGGTGGTGGGATAAGGGTGTATGGTTGTTGCAGAGCGAAAGGCCAGTGTACATAAATGCCTGACACTTTGTCTCCTGGCAACTGATGGCCTGGGCCCCTCCTCTGCAAAGGTGCCAACTGAAGGTGTTGGAGACAAAGAGGTCAGGTGACCTCCTAGCCCGGGAAAGAGACAAAGCCCAGAGGAGGAGGGGCTGGAGGGGGTTTTTCAGTTTGGAGCTGGCTGGGGAAATGGAGGGGTGCCCAGACGGGGTTCTGGCCCCCCTGGGGCCCCAAGATGGACCTAACTGAGGGGGTCCTGTTGTCTGTACCTACAAGCTCTGTTTTAGACCGTATTCCTGTCATCTAATAAACCTCTGTTTTACTGGCTGGCTGAGAGTCACGTCTGACTGCGAAGTGGGGGGTGCAGGACCCGGTGGCTTCCCCAGGACCCCGCCTGGGCGGACTCGCTGTGGGAAGCACACGGAGGGGCATACGCTGAATGCTCCAAGGAGAGACCCAGGAGGTGAAGCCGTGTGAGCTTCTTGCCCTGAAGACAGTCTGCTCCATGGGAGAGGAGGCTCCCCAAAGTCCTGACTGGCTTTGTGGGGAGCAGTTCCAGAGCATCGCCCGGGGACTCCGTGACACCTTGTCTACCCATCTTTTGCTTTGCCCTCCAGGGCATGGCACTGCTGACACACAGTCTATGGGAAGGCTGAGAGGTAGAGCTTGCTCACCTCCCTCTGGGCTGGTAAGGGAGAACGGAGTGGAATTGAACGGGATGTGGTATCCAGAATCAGACATGAGCCAAAATTAAGCCGTTAACACAAAAAAGTGAGATGCAAAGGGAAGGGAAGTGATTTGGCTGCAAAGCTGGGAACAGAACCCAGGAGTCCTGACTCATGCTCGCTTTGTGGGCCCTGCCCTGGGGCATCGGCACCAAAGCAGCGATAGGAAAGCTCTGAAAGTTTGGAGGCTCAAGTTCAGATAAGGACCCAACCACCACGACTGCTCTTCTGAAAGGTCACTTGGCTTCTGCGCTAGCCAAGCCCCTTGGAGCTGCCAAGCCAGGCTGGAAATCTCCCTCCCAATATCACAGTTCTTGAAGCTTCTGCATGGGCTGGGACTCAGACAGGAAAGAGCTGGAGGCACAGTACTGCGGGACTTCTGCTTCGGGTCCCAGGAGACCCAGGATGTGCAGAACTGCACTGAAAATTAAGCGCCAATTCCTCCAGAAAAGGGCTGTCAAAGATTTCTGCCCAAACGCCATCCCATATCTCGAGTCATTTCATCCAGTCAAGTTAAGTGCCCACGGGTCGCTAGCGTGAGCTCCCCACGGGTCGCTAGTGTGCCGGCCCCACGGGTCACTAGCGTGAGCTCCCCACGGGTCGCTAGTGTGCCGGCCCCATGGGTCACTAGCGTGAGCTTCCCACGGGTCGCTAGCGTGCCGGCCCCACGGGTCACTAGCGTGAGCTCCCCACGGGTCGCTAGCGTGCGGGCCCCACGGGTCACTAGCGTGAGCGCCCCACGGGTCGCTAGTGTGAGCTCCCCACGGGCCACTAGTGTGAGCTCCCCACGGGTCGCGAGCGTGCCCGCCGCACAGGTCGCTAGTGTGGGCTCCCCACGGGTCACTAGTGTGAGCTCCCCACAGGTCGCTAGCATGCCGGGCTCACATGTCGCTAGTGTGAGCTCCCCACGGGGCGCTAGCGTGCCGGGCCCACAGGTTGCTAGTGTGAGCTCCCCCCGGGTCGCTAGCGTGCCAGCCCCATGGGTCACTAGCGTGACCTCCCCACGGGTCGCTAGCGTGCCGTGCTCACAGGTTGCTAGTGTGAGCTCCCCCCGGGTCGCTAGCGTGCCGGGCTCACAGGTTGCTAGTGTGAGCTCCCCACGTGGCGCTAGCATGCCGGGCTCACAGGTCGCTAGTGTGCGCTACCAACGGGTCACTAGTGTGAGCTCCCCACGGGTCGCGAGCGTGCCCGCCGCACAGGTCGCTAGTGTGGGCTCCCCACGGGTCACTAGTGTGAGCTCCCCACAGGTCGCTAGCATGCCGGGCTCACATGTCGCTAGTGTGAGCTCCCCACGGGCCACTAGTGTGAGCTCCCCACGGGTCGCTAGTGTGCCCGCCCCACGGGTCACTAGCGTGACCGACCCACGGGTCGCTAGCGTGCCCGCCTCACAGGTCGCTAGTGTGCCCGCCCCACGGGTCCCTAGCGTGAGCTTCCCACGGGTCGCTAGTGTGCCGGCCCCACGGGTCGCTAGTGTGAGCTCCCCACGGGGCGCTAGCATGCCGGGCCCACAGGTCGCTAGTGTGCGCTCCCCACGGGTCGCTAGCATGCCGGGCCCACAGGTCGCTAGTGTGAGCTCCCCACGGGCCACTAGTGTGAGCTCCCCACGGGTCGCTAGTGTGCCGCCCCCGCGGGTCACTAGCGTGAGCTCCCCCCGGGTCGCTAGCGTGCCGGGCTCACAGGTCGCTAGTGTGAGCTCCCCACGGGTCGCTAGCGTGCCAGCCCCATGGGTCATTGGCGCGACATACACACCGTGAGTTGTTACTGCCCATCATGGCCGCCCAGGACCAGGAGAGCTGGCCCCACGGACACAGAACACTGCCAGTCCGAGCCCCGGGCTCTACGTTCCAGCTCCCTTAGCCAGCACCGGTCACTGCACGGCTCACCCAGCCAGCCCAGCTGCCTGGCCCCAGGGTGGGGGAGCACCCTAGAGACCCTACAGGAGAAAACACCACCCACCTGGGAGCCCTTCCTCCCTCCGCCAGCCCCCCCCCCTCCTCACCCCTCCGCTGGCTTTGGGGGCTCCGGCTCCGGCGCTCTCTCTGGGACTGGGGGCTCCTCCGCTGCTGGCTTTTCCTGGGGGATCTCCGGAGTTTCCTCCGGGACATACGCTGCCTTCTCTTCCTTCCTCTCCTGCTGCTGCTTCTGCGCTGGCACCTGCTGCGCCTGCGGCAGGGGCACTTGTTGCCTCGCCAGCGGCGGCGGGTAGGGCTCGCGCTCCGGGGGCTTGGCCTCCTCCACCTCCTGGCCCCGCGGCACCTCGGCCTGCACCTCGGGGTAGTCCTGCTCGTTCTCGCTGTAGTCCTCGTCCTCCTCCCAGCGGGGCGAGTCGTCGTGGTAGCTGACGGAGCTGTGGCAGGAGTGGTAGGAGTCCCCGTCCCGCTCGTCCAGCTCCGAGCCCCGCAGGCTCTCGTTGTCGGGGTCGAAGTCGTCGCTCAGCTGGGAGCTGCCCTGGCTCAGCTCCCCGGACGAGGCGTAGCGGCTGCTCCCGCTGGGGCTGTGTGGGGCGGGTGGGGGTGGGGTGGAGGGGAGAGAAGGACAGAAGAGGCTTAAAATGGGCCTTTGGGTGCGAGCCGGTTCCCCCTGCCCCGTCCAGCCGGCTGTATCCCGCGACAGCTCTCGTGCCCGCTGCCAGGCGGCGCAGCTGAGGGGAAGCGTGCCAGGATGGGGGCGTTGGTACCCGCCCGCGGCTTGGGCACGTGGGTGAGCCGGCAGCGGGGGCAGGGAGGGGGAAACATCGCCGCTTTCCATTCCTGCTCCTCAGCCCCAGGCAGCTCCGGAGGGGCCCAGTACCACACCGCTGGTCTGGCCCCGATCCTGGGCCTCACGGCTGGGCTGGGAGAATGGGGAATTGGTGGTTGGGGGCCCAGGATCAGGGGTTGGCCAGTTAGGCCGGGGTACCTCAGAGACCCCTGGCCCATCCTCTCAGCAGCCCCCAGGTGGCAGGCAGAGCAGACGTGCCTGTCAGCCAAGACACGCAGTGCCCACCTGGGAGCAGCACTGCACGGGCAGCCGGGTGTATCCCACGCCCATAGTTCCCCCCCACCTCCTCCCCGCACCCCTCTATGCCGCTCCACTTCCCCACCCATGGGCCCTTTCCAGCCATTCCCTCTTCTCCCCATCACTCGCTCCTCCATCGCGCCCAGAAATCCCCCCCACCATTCCCAACTCTTCCTTCTCCCCACAGCTCCTCTCTCCTGCCCTTCCTTCCCCTCTCCCTCTGCGGCACACCTCCCCACTGCCCTGCTCCTCCGCCAGCCTGGCCTGGCCCCCGCCCGCCCCAGACACAGGCCGAGCCCAGTGCTCAGGGATCAGGTCAGGCTCCGGGGGAGGAAGGTGGAGGGCTCAGAGGGAGGGGGTTAGGGGTCTTTGACAAACCAAACCACTGGACACAAGGAGGGAGAAAACCAGGGGCGATTCTCCGAGCACCACAGCAACCGCGGTGCCTCCGAGCGGAGAGGCTCACAGTAAGCGCATGCAGACATAGTACAGGGACACGCCTGGGGATAGGCCGACACCACGTCTCCGGCACCGGCAGTGGAGGGGGGCGGGGGGGGGGCACGCACACACTGGCACGGGTGCCCTTCTGGCCGAGCCCCGCGTTCGCTGGAGGGGCCGGTTGCCTGGCCTGGGAGAGTGTGGGTGGCTTGGGGATCGAAGCACCAGGGGAGGTCATCCAAGCTCACAGAGGGGACCCAGCCAGGTTGGGGCAGAGAAGAGAGGCAAGACCTCCCCACTCCGGGCTCCTCGGCACCCAGAGTGCCCCTCACCAAACCCCACCCCTCAAGAGGGAATTTAAAGAGCCGGAAAAATGCTCAAAAGCACAGGAGTCGCCCCTCCCATGTGAGGCCCCCGTCCTGGAAACCCCCGAGCGCACCGAGGTCTCAGGATCAGGCTTCCCCAGGCAAGGGTAGGTGTCCTCAAATGCATTGCACATTCTCATCCGTTTCCAGCCCATGAGGCCTAGTGTTACCCCGCCAGGCAGCTACCCTGGCCCCTCGCTGCTTCAGTCATTCCCAGCCGCAGCGCTGAAGCTGGGCTCGGAACGCTCTGTCCGGGGCCGGGTGGATACCGGAGACCCAGCATGCAGGAAGGCAGGAGATCCTGCCCTAGCGGGGGCCGCTCAGCACAAAGGAACTGCCTCCCCTGTTACTCTCATGCCTTCGGCATGTGTTGGTGGAGGGCGAGCTGAAATCCGGAGCCTGGCTTCCCACCCCGCTGAGCACGCCAGGAAACCGCACCCCGGAGATGACTGGGGAGGCCAGTTAGATGGGGCAATGGGGACCCCAAGCGAGGGGCGGCCGACCCCGCCTTTGGGGTGCTGGAAATGGGACTGGCCGAAGGAGCAAGGCTGCGTGGGCCGACCGAGACAGCCGCACTCCCAGGTCACAGCGGGTGAAGGAACGAGTCCAATCCCAGCCAGGTGAAGGAAGCTGCCAGGCTCTGTCCTGCCCCCTTTAGGTATTTCTACCCCCCCTGCACTGGTTCTGGTTCTGTCTCAGCAGCAGGGACAATGCCAACCTGCCCAACGGGCATCAACTGCCCGATGGCCAGGGAACCGTGCCTCAGTGAGAGCCCTTCAGAGAACCGGCCGGCGCACAGAGCCGGGGGCCCTAGGGGCATCTTTTGCTGCAGCTGGGATGCATGTGCAATGCACTTTACACGGGACACCTCGAGGAACCCATGCAAAGGAGCCTTGTCATTTCCCCCCGGGGCCGATGAATCTGATGCCCAGGAGTGGCCGGGGATGGGGAGGGGGAGGGTAATTCCGGCAGCCGCATGGGGCTGCCATTGCCGGGACTGGTATCGGCCTAACCCGGGCGGCAAGGACTAACCACAGCACTCTGCGTCAGGCACAAGGCTAGAGACAAGGTAGAGACCCACCTATCCGATAGGTCTAGGGACCGCCTGCTCTCAAGGGAGAACTGGCGGCTGGTCCGCCTGCTCGACTCGGAGGCGGACTCAGCGTCGCTGCGCCCGTTTGTGGCAGAATCGACGCTATCGTAGCGTCTGCCGGGGAGGAGAGGAACATGGTCAGCAAAGGTCACCCGGGAACCAACGACACCACAACAGACAATGAGCTCCCAGCAGGGCTGCGCAGCACGCCCCCACCTCTCCTTGGGGCTGTGCCCCCTGGCATCTGCTCTCACACCAACGGAGCCATGGCCCTGGGGGTCCTGCAGCCGTTCCCCCGCTGCCCCAGGGAGTGTAGGATTTTGGGGAGGGCTAGGAGGGGATTCCCCAATCTGGGATCTCCGAGGGTGGGAGTGCAGGGTCTTGAGGCTGAACGCTCAGGAGCAGTGAGGCTGTGCTGCCAGCAGATAGATCGGTGCAGGGAAGGCAGACGGCATGGAAACTTCCCCCTACAGCGCTGCCAATGCAGACAGCCCGGCTACGCTTCCAGGCCTGGCCCAGCAATGCCTCTGCAGCATCCTCAGCTACTCCACTCCTGATCCATCCCTCACAGCCCTGCCCGTGCACCTAAATCCCGATCAGCGATAGCCCTGCCCTTGGTGTCTCCAGAGTGGAGAGGACTGTCCCTGGGATTCGGATGGATCCCCCAAACCTTCGTCTCCCTGATGTTTATTAGGGTTTTACCCTTCGGTGTTCTAACACTAGCCAGGGATTAGATGGGGAGGAAGCACTGGTTAGTCAAACTCTGCCCACAATCCCAAACTCCACCCACAATCGCTCTTTCTACTACCACAGAACACTGAACAACGGCACCGCTGGAACCCATCATTAAGTTTCAGAGTTAACACTCCAGCGAGAGGAATGCAGGCAGCCTGAGGCCCCTCCTCAGGCAGCAGGTTCTAGCAGCCTGCAGAGCCTCAGGGGCTTTCCCCACTGGATTTTAATTTTGAATGAAAGCTAAGATTCTGGAGGAAGCGGCTGGGGTCGGCACAGAAATGCTAGGGTGGGCACCACTGCATACGCTCTGTCCAAACTATGCCAAGAGCTGTAGCTAATCTGCCCTCCGAGACAGCCCCCTTCCCATCAGGGGCGGCTCTAGCTTTTTTGCCGCCCCAAGCACGGCAGGCAGGCTGCCTTCGGCGGCATGCCTGCGGGATGTCCCCGGTCCCGCGGATTCGGCGGCACGCCTGCGGGAGGTCTGGCAGTCCCACAGCTTCGGCGTACCCGCCGCCAAATTGCCGCCGAATCCGCAGGACCGGCAGACCTCCCGCAGGCAAGCCGCCGAAGGCTGCCTGACTGCCGCCCTCGCAGGGACCGGCAGGGCGCCCCCCGCGGCTTGTCGCCCCAGGCACGCACTTGGAGCGCTGGTGCCTGGAGCCGCCGCTGCTTCCCATCCATCTCTCTCTCCCTGATTGCTGCAGCATAGCCTGGCCTAACCTCTCCCACCTGATGTCTGGGGCTGCCGACCACCCCGCGTCTGTCTGCGGCGCAGCAGGTCCGAGGGCCAGCGCCGGCCTTCCCCAACTCTACCTGATGGGCCGCTGATCCGAGTAGTCCATCTCGTAGCTCTGCACGGAGTCCGTGTACGAGTCGCGGGAGCTCTGCTGCTGGTGCCTCATGGGATACTGGTGGACCGAGGCGTTGGGCTGGGACGTGGTGTAGTACGGAGGCGGGATGCTATTACTGGTCTCGCTTCGGTAATCGCTGTCCCGGTCATCCATGGTGCTGTCGGGGTCGTCATCTGCAAAGGGCCGGTTGCCACCGGTGAGCGTTTTACACAGGAAGGGGCCAGAGGCCACCACGTGACAGAGAGGCGTGAGATAGCCAGTGTCTCAGCAGCAAGGACAATGCCAACCTCTACTGCCCGGCTGGCATCAATGAGAACCGGGCCACTGTGGGACTTTCTCCTAGGAGACTCAGCTGGAGAGGCCTAGAGAGGGGCCTACGCTTGGTGGGCACTGACGTCCAGGGAGCTGCCAGTGCCCCGCAGCTCTGGGTATCCAGCCCCGGCTGTGTGTGTGGGGAGAGGGGCGCTGGCACGTGTTGGGCACACAGGGAAGCTTAGTGCTCCAGGAGCCGATGGCTCTGCCCAAAGCCAAGCTGCCCCGGTGTGCCCCAGCAGCAGCCTGCCTCCATGCGCCCGTTCACGCTGCCCCACCCCCTGTGCAGGGACCGCTGGCAGACGCTAGACCCTGGTGGCTGGGCACCATGCCAGCTCCCCAATCCTGCAGAACTCTGTGCCGCTCACGGCTGCCCTCCGCCGCCGCTCCGGGCGACCGTCCCTGGGGTCCTTTTGGAGGGAGTGGGCCCGAGGCAGGAGTTCGAGGCCGCACGGTTCCGCCACGGCGGCCTAGGCCTGGTGGGCAGGACTGAGCCGTGGTTCGGCTGGTGCCGTTGGAGCGGGGGGAGCGGACTCGAGGAGGGGGATTTAGCTCTGGGCATGTTACACTGGAGCGGGAGCGTCGGTCCCAGCGTGGGCAGATGTCAGCAGCGTGGCCGTGGTGCCATGAGTGGGAGGACTAGGCCTGCCACAACCGGGGGCGGTACATCCCCATCCTCCAGGCCTGGGAGCGCCCAGGGCCTTCAGGGCATCGACCCACCAAGCTGCCTCCCCCCAGCCCACAAGGACCTTCCACCTTGCAGGGTGGAGTGCAATGGGAGAATCAGCCAGAGCGGCTACCCCAGCCTGGGAGGGACGGGGAGGGAATGGGAGTATACATAAGGGGGGAGGGGAGGGGAGGGGAGGGGAGGGGGAGGAAGAGATGGAGGAGGGATCTACAGGATGCCGACGTACCCCTACTGCTCTCCTGCCTTGGAGAGGCAGGGGGTCCCTGGGCAATCCCCTCTGGCTGGTGCCCGTGGACCAAGAAAAGCCCAATGCCTTGTGCCCGGGCCCGGCGTGCTGGGCTTGACCAATGATTGCAATGCCATCTGCACACTGCTCCATCCCTCCCCGCCCCGGGGACGGTCCATCCACCCACCCCAAAAAGCATCTGTAGCCGGGCCTGTGCCCCTCTCTCCAGGAGCACGGGGGAGACGTGCCAACTGCCTGAAAAGACGAAAGCCAGGCCGGGCCAAGGCAGAGGTGAGGCTAGTCCCAGGCCCCCCTGCATTGCCCGCTAGCCACCCGGACCCCTCTGCTCCCCTGCACGGCTCTTCTGTGTTAGCCACCGGGCCTTAGGGGGCCAGAGGCAGAATGGGCCTCCCCCTGGTTGGGGGGCGGGCAGCCCTTTGGGAGGCCAGCGGGTAGGAAAGGGGGTGCCACCTGCGTTGTGGGTGAGAAGGCGATCGGATACTTACTCTGCTGCTCTCCCCAGCCAAAATAATTCCAGTTGCCTATAAAGAAAAGGGGCAGAGACAATAAGACGGACACGGCTGTGGGAGTAGGTGTTAGAGCCCGGGTGGGAGGACAAAGCAGCCCCCCAGCTTCCCCCCGCAGCCCCGACGCTCAGACTCCGGCGCTGCGCCGGGCGGAGTCGGGGTTCTGGCTCCAGCCCCGGCCCCCCCCAAGCGCTGGGGAACCTCAGACCCCGAGCTGAGCTCTGCGGCCCGGGCCCCTCTTTGCCGTAGGCTCGGAGAGGTCGGATCAGGCATGTTCCAGACAGGCCCCGGCAGGCTGACAGACCGGGCAGGACATGGGGAGAGAAGGATCTGTGGGGGCAGGGGGCTGGGGGAAGAGTGGGGGTTTGTGAGAGGCAGATCCAGACGCTCGGGGCAGGCTGGGAGAAAGAGCATAGGGTGGGGGAGCGGCTCTTAAATCCTGGTGGATCTGGGTCGCCTCCTTCTCGCCCCAGATGGGGGATGGGAGGGGCCGGGGTGTTACGCTGTGGGGCTGCTCCGGGCATCCCGAGCCCCCTTTCTTTCCCCCCGTCCGCCCCCAGGAGGAGAGAGACTGGCACTGGGCCCTGAAGCCGCCATGTCCACATCCAGGGCCTGGGGGACCCCGTTCCCTGGCCAGAGCTCGGCTGGTCGTCGTTCTCCGGATTCGTCAACACGAGCGCGCCAAAAAGACCCACGAGCCGTTAGGCCGGAGCCCGCGGCTGCAAACGCAGCTCCCCGGCCTCCGCGCCCCAGCGAACCAGGGGAAGAAAGCCTGGGGCAGCAGGAGGGAGCAAACGCAGGAGGCCAGAGGCCACGCTGAGGGACGTCCCACCTGGCTCAGAACTAATGGGAGAGAGTCGTCCCTGGGGTAACCCCACTGACCTCACTGGCCTTAGGGCAGGAGAGAACTAGGCCCACTGACCAATTTGCCCCAACGCAACAGCCCTTTGAGGTGGGTGTGATGAGCCCCCATGCCCGTGGGCACCTCCCTACCCCAAATGCGCCGGCCCTGATGCCTTAGTTCCTTCCCCACCTCAGCAGGGTCACCCGGCCCCAGCTTCCTCCAGGCTCGGTGCTACTCGGCCGGATCCGACCCTTCTCCCTAAGCCAGTGCTGAGTCCCCATCCCTGCCAGCTCTTCCTCAGCCCTGTCCCAACCACTCCCCCCCTTCCTGCCCTCCCCCCCCGCCCTCTCTCCCCCCCCCGTTCAGGCGACCTGCCTCCCAGACATGGGCCGAGCCGAACCGACCCTGCTCCAGAGCTTCCCAGGCCAAGGCAGAGGACTGGAGCGGAGGAGAGCGAACACACGGCAGAGGAGGGGAGGGAGACAGAGCAGGGGGGAGGAGAGAGGGAAGGGGGCCAAGGACTTCAGAGGAGGGAGATCACGTCTCCAGCGACCCAGGCCGAGTCCCTGCTTCCCAGGCTGGGGCGTGTCGTCAGCCCAGACCCCTCCCCAGCTGTCGCCCCCTTACAGAACGCTGCCAAGCTGCAGCTGCTGACCCAGAGGGGGCGACGTGCTGGGAACCCCGCAGGGTGCGGGCTAGAGGCGTCCCCCCCACGCTAATCGGGGTGGTGTGGGCCATGCACGGGAACGGGGCGGGGACTGTGAGTTGGGGGGCAAGGGAGACACAGGCCCTATGATCATCCCCACCCCGCCTCACCGGGGGGGGGGTCAAACAAACTCCTCCCCCACCCCAGCTCCGTCCAGGCACCATCCAGCCCCCCCGGGGTCCGGCCCGAGAGGCACCTGTGACCCAGCTCTGCGGGAGCTGGAGGGTCACGGGCCCCGAGGAGTGGGGGGCTTGATGCTGGAGGTGATCGGTACTTACAGCACTGGGAGCCGGGCACGGGGAGCGGTTTGTCCTGCTCCTCCTGGAACTCGTACTGGGGAGAGAACAGAGGGGCGGTCACGGGCATCCCGGCCAGGCAGTCTCCGGCCCAGCCCCCCCCTGGCCCAGCAGAGCAGGCCCCGCAGCCCTTCAGGGGGGTGATGATAGACTCCCAGGACACTCAGTGCAGATCCCCGCGGCACGCTCTGATTTCCTGCCCCGTCCCCCTGGTCCTGTCTCTGCCAGTGAGGCCCTGGCACGCTCGCCCAGCCAGGCGCCACCTGAATCCACCCAACCCAGCAGTGCCGGGGGTGGGGGGAGCTGCGAACACACACAGGGGATCAGGGCCGGCAGGGGGTGCCAGGCCCCAGGGCTGACTTACATCGTCCTGATCCTTCATAGCATTCAGCTGCTCCAGCTTCTTCGCCCAGTACCTGGCCTCCTCCTCGGGGATGTCTGAAAGCAGAGAGGCCCCCTTGCCAGCAGCCCGTGGGGTCTCCGCGGCCCGGCCCCTCCCTCCCAACGCAACCCCTGGGGCCCTGCACATGGGGGCCCAGCTCTGGGTCATGGTGCCAGCCTCTGGCTGGGCCTGCAGCTGAGCAGAGGATGGCGGGGAGAGGCAGCCTGTGCTGGCGGGGAGGGAGTGGATCTGTAGGGCAGGGAGGGAAGGGGGGTGGCAGGGCTGGGCCAGAGGTGAGCAGGAGCCAGGCTCCCAGCGTGGGAGTGGAGTTGGGGAGCCCCACAACCTGATGGGCTCCTCACCGGAAGGGAAAGGAAGGTGGAGGGGAGGAGCAGTAGGTCGGGCACATGGCGTGAGGGAGGGGATCCAGGAAAGGACTGTGATGGTGCCCCTTAGTCCCGACCCGCAGCCCCTGCTATCCCAGCCCTGGGCTCGCCCCACAGCTCCGCCAGTGCCCCTCACTCCCGAACCACAGCCCCCTGCTATCCCAGCCCTGGGCTCTCCCCACCGCTCCGCCAGTGCCCCTCACTCCCGACCCGCAGCCCCCATTGCGTTTCCAGTTTTGGGGCCCCCCATCTCTTTCAATCCCCCCCCCCATCTACACATCTGGGGTGTGAGGAGGGAAATATCCCCAAGGAGGGAGAACCCCGGGCACACAATGGGGATGGGGGCACTGGCCAGGAGCCCCTCTCGCCCCCTGGCCCTGGGGAGGGCACCGTACCGAGCGGTAACTCGAAGCGGGTGTCCAGCAGGATGCGGTGGAAGGTGGGGTCCTTGGTGCCAGAGATCTCGTTGTCGGTCATGATGACCTGGGAGTCGAGGGTGAGCCATTCCCCGGGGCCCTCCTAGGGGAGAGAACTGGGGGTCAGGACAGACGCCAGGGGAACGAAGCCCCGCTTAGACTCTCCCAGCCTGGCAAATAACCCAGCCATGCTCCCCTGCTCTGGCCCTTTCATGGGGCTAAGCCTCACAGCTCTGTGTGCCGGGGGAGGGTCTGTTACTGGGGGGGGGAACTGAGGCACAAAGGGGGGGCAGCGATTTCCTGAGCCAGGAATGGAACCCAGGAGTCCCGAGTCCCAGATCCCTGCTCCCTCTCCTGCTAGCAGCCATAGTGAAGAGCTGTGCTGTCTGGACAGCCACGTCCCCTCCACCCGCCCCCTGCCTCGAGCTCCCCTTCAGGAGAGGACGATTTGCGGCAGTGCCAGGCCATGGAGCTCCTCCCTGCTCGCAGGAGCAGTACCAGGGCAGGGAGGCTAAATCCCCAGCCTGCCCCATGGCGCCTTAGAGCGCCGACCACTGGAGGGGGCACAAGGGCTTGGTACCCAGGCTCATCATTAACCCTTTGCACCCTGGAGACTCCTGCTCCCCAGCCTTGCTTTCCTCCCAGCTGCTGGAAGAGAACCCCAAATCCCCCAGGCTGACCCTGCCCACCCCCAAGCAGGTGGACACCTGCCCTTCCCCGCCTGTCTCCAGGTACCACCCGCCTGGCTCTGCCGGGATGTGCCCTGTGGGTTAGGAGGAGGCTGAGCCTCAGCACAGGAAGGGGACTTGGGGATCCAGGGGACAGGTGTCCCTCCTCCCCCCAGACACAGACCCTCCCCTCGCTCCGCCCCCAGAAGGCCGGCAGGTGGCGATGCCCAGTCCTGGCCGGGCTCCGAAGGGCAGAGACCAGGGCCGGGAGTCAGGAAGGTCGGGGAGTGGCTGCTGTCTGGGCCCCGCTGGGGAAAGTGCCCCGTGCCTACCTCGTTGGACTGCCGGATGGTCTGCAGGGGGATCCACACCGTCCCCACCATGGTGTCCCAGATCAGCCCCTTGTTCCACACCTCCACCGTCAGCCCCAGGTCCAGCCGGTTAATCTCACTGCAAGGGAAGCAAAGCGACCATGTGCCCATCAGCGCTGGCCTCTCCCACCACCCTGGGCAGGCTGGCCCCCCGTCCCCATTGGGCCCCACATGAGTGAGCTCAAGCCACAGGGCTGGGAGTCAGTGCTCTTGCCCCGCTCCCCACAGCGCCCCCTGCTGGGAGAGGTTGGGACTGGGGGAGCTGGGAGCCCCCCCCGAGCCAGCGCTGGAACACGGCATAGGGAGGTTAGGTAGACAGCGCCAGCTCCCAAGATTGCACTAGCTGTGACTTGTCATCTAGACTCAGCTCAGCTCTGGAAATTGTGTCTGTGAGTTAATTGTGGAGGGGGAGGGGCACTTTTTTCTTTGGTAGGTCCTACAAAAATGTTTGAATTTCCCAGCATCCGAGGCGTGAGTTTAACACACGCCAACATGCTTCCGAATCTCCTCCCGCTTCGCTGCGTAGAAGTCAGAGTCTTCCTCCGTCGGAGGACCCTGCTTCCGAGCAAGGACGAATCTGGAGCCGCCAACGGTTTGTCACTTTAATCTCCTGCGGGAGCGTTTGGCCTGAAACGGGAGCGTCATTCGAGTGACGGTAATTAGGGCCCTTTGCTGAGTCCCGGCTGTGTCTGCAGCGGCCCAGGCTGCAGCCCCCCGGCCCCGGGTCTGGGCCGCGCTTGTGTCTGACGCTTTAAGCAGATGGATGCAAAGGGGAGAGGCGGTTTCCTGCCACGTGGAGCAGCCCGGTCCCTTGCTGCTGGGATCCCTCCAGAGTCTGCCTCGTCTTGGGGGTTAACCCCAGGCTCTGTGCCTAGCTGTGGCCTCCAGGCATGCGCAGTGCCCCTCTCTCTGTGACACGGCGGGCAGGGAATTCCTGGTCTCACCCTGCTCCAGTTCCCCAGGCCCCCTCTGCAGACTGCAGTGGCTCAGCTGCCAGCCCGCTCTCTCTAGCTCTCCACCGGTGTGTTGAGTGCCTCGGGCATCGTGCCCAGGCAGAGAGCAGAGCTCTGGCACCCACCTGGGGGTCTGGCAAGGCCAACGGCCATGGGTGCGCCAAGAGACGCCTCCCCTTCCCCTCCCCCCGATTGCAGGCACCATGGCCGGGAGTTTCTCTGGGCCACCCATCGAAGTAGTAGCATCTCTGGGAGGGAGATGGAGGTGAGGATGGGGGGCAAGGCCTTGACAGAGGGGATAGGAGAGGTGCCTGACTTGGCGTTGCTGGGGACTCAGCATCCAGCTGCCCCGGGCCATGGGGCAGGTACCGGATCAGTGACCCCAAGAGATGAGGGCAGGGTGACGAGCTAAGGGCAACACAGCATCTCAGTTCCTGCTGCTGGCTCCGGGGATCCTGCACCTGAGCCCCCAACGTCCCGGTTTATCTGGGGCGCACCTGATTTTGAGGATTTGTGGAGCTTGTGTGGCACGTGGGTTTTATCGTTTATGCAATTACATCATGCAATAGCGGACAGCCAAAAAATGACACGTTTTTGAAGTGCTTATATACCAATGCTAGACGTCTAAATAATAAGATGGGTGAACTAGAGTGCCTCATATGAAATGAGGATATTGATATGATAGGCATCACAGAAACCTGGTGGAATGAGGATAATCAATGGGACTCAATAATACCAGGGTACAAAATCTATCGGAAGGACAGAACAGATCGTGTTGGTGGGGGAGAGGCACTAGATGTGAAAGAAAGCATCGAATCAAATGAAGTAAAAATCTTAAATGAACCAAACTGTACCATAGAATCTCTATGGACAGTAATTCCATGCTTGGAAAATAAGAATATAGCAGTAGGGAGATATTATCGACCACCTGACCAGGATGGTGATAGTGACTGTGAAATGCTCAGGGAGGCTATACAAATAAAAAACTCAATAATAATGGGGGATTTCAATTCTCCCCATATTGACTGGGTACATGTCACCTCAGGACGGGATGCAGAGATAAACTTTCTTGACACCTTAAATGACTGGTCTTGGAGCAGCTAGTCCTGGAATCCACCAGAGAAGAGGCAATTCTTGATTTAGTCCTAAGTGGAGCACAGGATCTGGCCCAAGAGGTGAATATAGCTGGGCCGCTTGGTAATAGTGACCAGAATATAATGAAATGTAACATCCCTGTGGTGGGGAAAACACCACAGCAGCCCAACACTGTAGCATTTAATTTCAGAAAGGGGAACTACACCAAAATGCGGAGGTTAGTGAAACAGAAATTAAAAGGTTCAGCACCAAAAGTAAAATCCCTGCAAGCTGCGTGGAAACTTTTTAAAGACACCATAATAGAGGCTCAACTTAAATGTATCCCCCAAATTAAAAACACAGTAAGAGAACCAAAAAAGAGCCCCCGTGGTTAAACAACAAAGTAAAAGAAGCAGTGAGAGGCAAAAAGGCATCCTTTAAAAAGTGGAAGTTAAATCCTAGTGAGGAATATAGAAAGGAACATAAACTCTGGCAAATGAAGTGTAAAAACCTAATTAGAAAGACCAAAAATGAATGTGAAGAACAGCTAGCCAAAGACTCCAAAAGTAATAGCAAATTTTTTTTAAAATACATCAGAAGCAGGAAGCTGCTAAACAACCAGTGGGGCCACTGGACGATCGAGATGCTAAAGGGGCACTCAAGGACGATAAGGCCATTGCGGAGAAACTAAATCAATTCTTTGCATCGGTCTTCACTGTTGAGGATGTGAAGGAGATTCCCAAACCTGAGACATTTTTTTGGGGTGACAGATCTGAGGAACTGTCCCAAATTGAGGTGTCATTAGAGGTGGTTTTGGAACAAATTGAGAAACTAAACAGTAATAAGTCACCAGGACCTGATGGTATCACCCAAGAGTTCTGAAGGAACTCAAATGTGAAATTGCAGGACTACTAACTGTCATCTGTAACCTATCATTTAAATCAGCTTCTGTATCAAATGACTGAAGGATAGCTAATGTGATGCCAATTTTTAAAAATGGCTCCAGAGGTGACCCTGGCAACTACAGGCCAGTAAGTCTCACTTCAGTACCGGGCAAATTGGTTGAAACTATTGTAAAGAATAAAATTGTCAGACACATAGATGAACATAATTTGTTGGGAAATAGTCAACATGGTTTTTGTAAAGGGAAATCATGCCTCATCAATCTATTAGAATTCTTTGAGGGGGTCAACAAGCATGTGGACAAGGGGGATCTAGTTGATATAGTGTAGCTAGATTTCCAGAAAGCCTTTGACAAGGTCCCTCACCAAAGGCTCTTAAGCAAAATAAGCTGTCATGGGGTAAGAGGGAAGGTCCTCTCATGGATCGGTAACTGGTTAAAAGATAGGAAACAAAGGGTAGGAATAAATGGACAGTTTTCAGAATGGAGAGAGGTAAATAGTGGTGTCCCCCAGGGATCGATACTGGGCCCAGTCCTATTTAACATATTCATAAACGATCTGGAAAAAGGGGTTAACAGTGCGGTGACAACATTTGCAGATGATACAAAACTCCTCAAGATAGTTAAGTCCCAGGCAGACTGCGAAGATCTACAAAAGGATCTCTCAAAACTGGGTGACTGGGCAACAAAATGGCAGATGAAATTTAATGTTGATAAATGCAAAGTAATGCACATTGGAAAACATAATCCAACTATACATATAAAATGATGGGGTGTAAATTAGCTGTTACCACTCAAGAAAAAGATCTTGGAGTCATCATGGATAATTCTCTGAAAACAACTGCTCAATGGGCAGCAGCAGTCACAAAAGCTCACAGAATGTTGGGAATCATTAAGAAAGGGAGAGATAATAAGACAGAAAATATCATGTTGCCTCTATATAAATTCATGGAATGCCCACATCTTGAATACTGCGTGCAGATGTGGTCGCCCCATCTCAAAAAAGATATATTGGAATTGGAAAAGGTTCAGAAAAGGGCAACAAAAATGATTAGGGGGATGGAACGGCTTCCGTATGAGGAGAGATTAATAAGACTGGGACTTTTCAGCTTGGAAAAGAGGCGACTAAGGGGGGATATGATTGAGGTCTATAAAATCATGACGGGTGTGGAGAAAGTAAATAAGGAAGTGTTATTTACTCCTTCTCATAATACAAGAACAAGGGGCCACCAAATGAAATTAGTAGGTAGCAGGTTTAAAACAAACACAAGAAAGTATTTTTTCACACAACGCACTGTCAACCTCTGGAACTCCTTGCCAGAGGGTGTTGTGAAGGCCAATACTGTAACGGGGTTCAAAAGGGAGCTAGATAGATTCATGGAGGATAGGTCCATCAATGGCTATTAGCCAGGCTGAGCAGGGATGGTGTCCCTAGCCTCTGTTTGCCAGAAGCTGGGATTGGGTGACAGGGGATGGATCACTTGATGATAACCTGTCTGTTCATTCCTCTTGGGGCACCTGGTGTTGGCCACTGTCAAGAGACAGGATACTGGGCTTGATGGACCTTTGGTCTGACTCAGTATGGCCGTTCTTATGTTCTTATGTTCTGACACCAGCCCCACAAGAGCGGGAGGCCCCTGGCGCACCCCGCCCCCCCCCCCCCGAGGGGAGTACTCACAACATGAAGTCCTGCTCCCAGCAGGGCAGGTTCCCCCGCACTGCGATTGTCGTGCTCTTGACATTCTGCACCTTCAGCGTCACGTAGGTGTTGAACTTCTCTGCAGGGAAGGGAGCAGAGGGTGGAGCTCTGGGCCTGGATCAGCCCCGTCCCGGGCGGGGGGCACCACAAGCTCCCTGGGCAGGTCAGACAACCTCGTGCTCCCCACCCCCAGCCTCAAAGACCACCCGCTGGCTCTTCCCATCAGCCCAGGGGCCTCCCTGTGCCCATGCGGCGTCTCCAGCCAACACAAGGGAAGTTCTCCCTGCATTGCACTCCCTGAGCCCAGCCCCAGCTCCTCCAGCACCGACCCTGCCCTGGACTCCCCAACTATCTCAGCCCCGGACCGGCCCAGCCCCCACTCCTCCAGCACTAGCTACACCCCCCCACCCTTCCCGACCATCTCAGCCCCGGGACCGGCCCAGCCCCACTCCTCCAGCACCAGCTCCACCCCCCCCCCCCCCCCCCCCCCCCCCCCCCCCCCCCCCCCCCCNCTCAGCCCCGGGACCGGCCCACGCAAGAACTTTCAGCAGTGTTTGTTTGTCGCCAGCTAGGCGCATGGTCAGCTCCCGACGCTGCTTCAGCCCACATGCAGCATGGTTAATGCAGCGTATCCTGACCCGACTGCCCTACACAGCGCTGCTAATGCCCCTCAGTCCCGACCCGCAGCCCCCTGCTAGCCTAGCCCTGGGATCTGCCCCCTCCCCTGGCTCTGCTAATGCCCCTCAGTCCACCCCCCAGCCCACTCTGGCCTGGCCTATGTTTCACTCTCCCTGGGCAGAGATGGCAGCACCAGCTGGTGGGTGGGTGGGGGCATTGCTGTGGTGCGGGGAGGTGTGTGACGAAGTGAGAATGTTTTGTTGTGTTCTTTGAATACTGAGGGGGAGGGTTGCAGGGGAGCTTGGCTGGGACTGTCTGGATTGGGGAAGGGAGATACCTGAGCATGTAACATGAGAACCCAGGAGGGGGGTTGGAGACCAGGTAACACCTCTGACTGGGAATCTGGACAAAGGACAAAGGCTGGGGGAGGAGCCGGGGGGAAGGGAGACAGGAGACGCCTGGAAGGGGTTTTCAGTTTTGGAAGCTGGCTAGGAAATGAAGAGGGAGCCTGACGGGGCTGGGGCTTCCCAGCGGGGAGCGTGGACTCCCTGGGGCCCCAGATAGACCTAACTAAAGGGGATCCTGTTGTCTGTACTGGCAAGACCTGTTTTGGACTGTGTTCCTGTCGTCTCAATAAACCTTCTGTTTTACTGACTGGCTGAGAGTCATGGTGAATCGCAGAAAGCTGGGGGTACAGGGCCCGGACTCCCCCACACTCCGTGACAGGGGGCATTGCAGAGGTGCGGGGAGGAGGGGGAGGGGGGGGAGGGGGCATTGCAGAGGTGCGGGGAGGGGGGGCATTGCAGAGGTGCGGGGAGGGGGGGAGGGGGCATTGCAGTGGTGCGGGGAGGGGGGGGAGGGGGCATTGCAGAGGTGCGGGGAGGGGGGGGGAGGGGGCATTGCAGAGGTGCCGAGTGTCCAGGAGTGACTAGACCGAGAGCGGCTTGGCTCCTCTCCTCCAGCTCAGCACCCTCCCCCCACCCCGGACCTGGGGCGTCGCTCACCCCGCTGGGTGTTTCATCAGAGCTGCCTCCGGCCGCGTGGCTGGCTCCCCTCTCCCACTGCCCCCACTCCCCAGCGCATCACTCAGCGCTCCCCCCCCCCCCTCGACCCCTGGCTGCTGTGGGCATGGGACAGCTCCTGCCCTCCCAGGCCAGCTCTGGTAGAGGCAGGGGCACAGGGGGATTGACAGCAGCTCCGCTCTCCAGCAGGGGGCGCTCCTGGTGCCAGCTCAGCTCCCCTGGTGCTTGGAGCTCTGTGCAAACGGGACAAGGGGGCCATACGCCGTCAGCTCTGGATGGTTCCTGCCCCCAGGAGGGGAGCTAGAGAACAAAGCCCCTCTGCACGCCTGCCCTACAACTCGCTGACGGGGAGGGGGGGGCTTCCCATCCCAGGTGCGGGAGCGGAGCGGGGCGCCCCCCAGCTCTGCACGGATGGGGTGAAAAGAGCCCTCCTGCCCAGGCGTCACAGAAAGGAAGCCAGTGAGATCTGTGTGTATGTGAGTGTGTGCACACAACAAGTGTATGGGTATGTATAGTATGCGTGTGTGCCTGTAGACGTGTGTGTGTGACCCCTGTGTGTCTAGACTCCCCTCCCAGAGCCGGGGATAGAACCCAGGAGTCCTGACACCAACTCCCCAGCTCTGACCACTGGACCCCACTTCCTCTCTATTTTGTCCTTTGTATCTGCTGATCCTTTCCGGTAAGCCCTGGGGAAGCTGGGACGGGCCCCACCATGAGTCCTTAGAACGAGGCTTGGCTCGTGGCCTAGAGACTCCTCTTGCCAACTCCCTCTGTGCCTTTCTACCCAGCAAACCCAAGCTGCTCACCCGGGGCCCTCAATGACCCTTCGTCTCAGCAGCCCACTCTGCTTTTTAAAGTCAGACCCACACTGACCCCCTGCGGGAAACCCGGCCCCCTCCCGCAGTGGGGCTGGGCTGGGGAGAGGCTCCTGCCCCAGGCATCCAGGTCGCCCATGTGACCAGGGGTGGCGGGAGCGACTTACCTTGGGCCCCATCAAACTTGGCTTTTTTAACTGCAAAGAAAGAGAATAAAACGTTTTAGGCTCCAGTGCCCAGAGAACCGCCTGGGAAGTGCTAATGGCCCCGGCTTGTCCCCGCTCCTAGTGAGCCAGGCCGAGACCTGCTGGAGAATCCCCTCTCGGCAGGAAACCAGGGGCCCCATTCTCCCCCCAGCTCCGGATGTGCTAGTGCCCATTGCAATGCGGGCTGGCAGCTTGGGCCCAGGTCAGGACCCTCCTGTGGCTTTGAGATTTTTGGGGTGCGGTCAGTCACCCCTTGTCCTACAACCCTGAAAGGTGGGGATGACTGGGTCTGGATCCGTGTCCCGGTGTAACCACCCCCCCCCACCCCCCGGATCTCGGGCCTGGATCCAGACTCGGGCCCCATCCCTATCTCGAAATGCCACTGAGACAAGGAGCACCCCTCCCGCTAGCAAACGCCTCTGTGTGTCTTGGCCCCCTCTCAGCCTCAGGCCACTCAGAGGCGCTCCCCAATCCCCACTGCCTTCGTGTCCAGCCATGCAGTCATGAATGCTTGACACGAGCGACTCAACGTTAAAAGCGCTGTCTGCCAGCCCCAGAGAAACAGCGCGGTGGAAAACCCCGGGGTCTTCAAATCTGTGTCGTGCTGCGCTCTGGACACGGGGCGGGGCTGGGGGGCTCTCAGCTGTGCTTTGGGTGGTTCTCATTGCATGAGAACAGCAGCAGAGTCCTGGGAGGAGCGTCAGATGTCGCCTGGCATGAGCTCAAAAGGACCTTTCTCACTAGGCCTGCATTGAGTGGAAGCTGTGAGCTTGTCATGAGACCTATTCTCGCATCTCGCTGGCTAGGATACATGAGGACCACTGCTCTCTACTGGATAGACAGGGCAGGAATTCCTCCTCCTCTCTCGGGAATAGTGCCCGTCGTCCACAGATAGCAAAGCACCTAAGAGATGCTAATTAAACTTTGCAAAAGCTCTGTGAAATAGGTGAGTGTTCTTGCACCCATTATACAGGTCACTTAGCGAAGGTATTGTTATGAGGGGGCAGGGCCTGGAGGCTCCACCGTGCTAGGCCCTGTACAAAGACCAACTAAGAGACCCTCCCGCCCCAAAGAGTTTACAATCTAAACAGATGAGATAAGCAAAGGACGGGAGGGGAGCCAGAGGCAAGGGACTCACCCAAGAGTAGGCAGCCAGAGCGAGGAATAGAACTCAGACTTCTTAGCTCCCAGATCAACGCTCTAGCCACTAGACAGTACTGTACTACCCCCATAAAGTACAGCACACCCCCTCCCCCCCACGCATCACCCGCCCCAATAATGGCCAGACAACTCCAGATCCTAAACTGACAGAATTGGTGCTACACAAGCAGCCTTTGTCTCGTTAAATAAAGGCCCGGTTTTAACGTGGCATTACTCTCGAGATCAAAGGAAACAGATTCCCCTGCACATTGCTGGTTCAGGAAACGCCAGTGTCTTGCTGGATGCTACTGCGGCAGATGTCACTGAGCTAGTGATTTCCTTTTATGTGCCCTGCCGCAGCGCTGGTCGGGCGTGTCTTGATGAAATGGACAAAACTTGTCATGGGAAAGGGCTGGGTGTGATGAGACTTTGTGCAGGTCCCGGACTGAAGTGAAGAGAGACCCCAGAATAACTTGGTAGCAAGGGCACTCCCTGGAGGGGGCAGGGACCCAGGTTGAAGAAACACTGGGATGGGAACATGGGCCTCTCATATCTGAGGTCAGGGCCCCAAGCACTGGGCCACAGAGTCAGTGTCTCTCTCGTGCTCTGCCATAATGAATAGTTAAGTCGTTATACACAGTAGACTCACTCCACCGGGGAGAACCTTCAATAAACCTTAAAGGGCCCGACTGAGTCTTGCTTTCCCATCACGACTTCCAGCACGACGTCGAGTTCCCGTTGTTCCCAGAATGCAATAGCTCCTGGACGCGTCGCCTGGTCTTCAAAATCACAGGGGGGCTCGCTTAGGGAGCGAGTCAGGCGACGGTAACGGATTTGCGCCAGCGCAAGCGGAGATTCATATGCAACGGGGAACGATTCCGCTAACGAAATCCAGTACTCGGCCAAAACTCCCCTGGTCTTCCGTGGAGCTGCTGTCGATCTGCAGCAGAGCGAGGGAGAGGAGAGTCGGGCCCCGAGACTGGAGTGAGAGTTAGGAGCACGTCCCGTGGGGAAGAGCCAGTCTGGAGGAGCAGAGGGGAAGTCCCTTGATCTGAGGCATTTGAAGGCGACCTTGGCCAAAGCACTCTGCGGAAGGATCGCGCTTTAGCAGAGCAGGCGGGGGGGCCGCTGGCACTTTTCCATCTGGGATTTTCAGGAGATCCTTTGTGCTAGAGGAAGCTCTGCCTCTCAGGTCGCTGACCGACCCGGCTACAGGCCCTGGCTGGAGTCTAGCCACGGAGCAGCCCCCGTCTGGGCAGTGGGAGCCGCCCCAACACAGCTCACGGGCTGGGGCTGGCTTTGAAGCCAGCGAGCGAAAGCAGGAGTTGAAACATGTTGGAAATGCTCTTATCGGCCTCCAGACAAGAGAACAGCCGCTTGGGGGTGGGGGAAGCCGAGCGCCGTGAGGGGAGATGGGATTGAACCACGAGACAGCCAGGATTAGCCGGCAGCGGCTGGGAGATCCCTGGGCGTCAGGATGGGCTCCCAAAGGCCTGTTGGGGGCCAGGGACTCAGCTGGAGGAAGCCCAAGGAGGATACTGGCCTCAGTGGCTTGTGCAAAGAGAGAAGCTCACAGCTGGGCTCGGCCGGGAGGGCTCAGCTGTCTGAGCAGACGGCTCTGCAGCCTCTCCTTCGCGGGGAGACAAGCCAACGCAGCCTCTCCACCGCCGAGTCACGCTGCAGCCATTCCCTGAGTCCTCCCCTGCCCTGAGTGCTGCCTTCGTCTTTCACACACAGCGGCCAGGCCCCTGCATGGGCTCCCTGTCTCCACGTCCCTGCAAAGCTGGGGGGTTGGCTCTAGGGGAGCAGCCTGATGGGCAGCCCAGCCCAGCGCTACGTGTGCAGTGCAGGGAACAGCCCTCACTGCCGCGGGGTGGAGACGGCTGTGCGGCTCAGTCGTGGCGCACGGTTTTACAATGGCTGCTGCTCAGTGCAGAGGAGTGGCTCGGAATGGCAGCATGGGGAAGGGGTGTTACGGGTGTTACGGGTTGAAACTTTGTTGAAACAGCTGGGTGGCAAAAGCTGTCCTTCATCTGGGATAAACGGAAGAAACAATTAAGCTCCTTTGCGGAACCAGGTAGCTGAAACAATAGCAGCCCGCTCCCCAAGCACAGATCCATGTGGGAGGAGTTTCGCTGGGTATTGTTTCGTGAAGGCTGGTGTGTGGGTAAAAGAGAGGCAGAGCAAAGAAGGTGGCAGAGAAGCACCCGCCACTGAAACACTAGGAGTGTGGCCCTGAGAAAAGGCGAACAGGGAGAGCTTTTGGGCAAAGTGCTGGCTGAAAGGGGCTTGGGGTTTTGAGCAAAGAAGCTGTCTCTCACTGTCTGATTCCTGCTGTGTTCAGGGAAACAGACAGAGTCAGCAGTGGCTAGAGTGCAGGGGATGTGCTCCTAGGTGCATGGGAAACGCACGGCACGGCAATCTCATCTCATGGCCAGCACCTCCACCCTTGTGGCTATAACCACACACGCACAAGCCTAGGACATGCCAGCTGTTCTGTTCTCTCTCCCTGCAGCTGAGCCTAGAGCAGGCTTTCAAAAGTCTCCCGTCACGGCTCTGTGCTGGAGCACGGGTGCCCGGGCATTGACCACCGTCGTCTGACCCTCCCAGGAGCAGGGCTGGGGGATGTGGCTGTTGGAACGCTAGCCACACCCGTCAGTGCTTGGCCATGCTGAGTGCTCGCTGGGGGTGGGGTGTGCGGACACACAGGGCGGGGTGAGCCTCCCGTGCGGGTGCACCCCCCTTCAGAGGTCAGCCGGAGCCCTGGTAACTCCACGCAGGTCCCAGGAGCTATTCCTGATGGACGCAGGCTCCCCCGGCCCCAGCACAGCTGAGCGTTAGCCCCCCAGGGCTGGCTACACTGGGCTGAGATCACCCACTGCGCCCCAGTGGAGCGACACCGGCGATCGGAGTCAGCTGGGTGAGTCTCCTCTCTCTTCCCCTGGTGTAAATCGGAGGAGCCCGAGGGGAGGGCAAGCGAGAGGCGGCACAAGGCTCTGTGGCTCCGCTCAGGCCACGGCCTCATGCCCGGATGGGTGCTGGGAGCCACGTCAGCCTCTCCTCACCCCGTGCCGCCCCCAGGACACACAGGAGCTGTTATGAAATCGGTGGCCCAGTTCTGGCCTGGCCGGGAGCGAGGGTTAAATCTCCTTCTCCAGGCAGCACGTTCCACCCCCGGAAAAACCACTGACCCAGTTTTGAGCCATCACCGCTCGTGAGCTAAATCCCAGTGACACGGCTCCTTCCGCTGCTTTCAAAGGGAAAATCAATTCATTGAGGAACTGTTTGTAACTGACAGTCTCCCGCCGGCTCCCCCTTTCTGCGGCTGGGAACCTCTGGGCCAGATCCTCAGCTGGTGGAAACCAGCATGGATCCAGTGAAGTCACCGGAGCTACACCACTTTACACCAGCTGCAGATCTGGCCTGCTGTCTGCACTCGGCTTCTGTCCCCGAAACCAACCTTTTCTGCTCCCTGAAAACATGGTCCCTGTCTTACAAAGGGCAAGGTTAGAGATCAGTGTCCTAATTCTGCTCTCACACCAGTTTACATGACAGATTTCAGTGGCGTTACTTCTGATTTACACCGGGGTTGGAGAGAGACAAATCACTCCCTGAGCTCTGTTACACTGGTGTAACGCCAGGGTAGCTCCTTTCCAGTCAGTGGAGTTACTATGGTTTTACACCCGCTCAGGATGTGCCCTCGGATGTGAGGGCCTGATTCTGCACATCGCTGCCAGAGTGCAGAACTCCCACGAGAGGCAGGTCAGACGCTTCGCACAGATTCTGCTAGCTTCCAGCAGGCCCGGTACGTTGTTTCAGGCCCTAGCATGGTACACGTCCCAGCCCCAAGGACCCTTCCAAAGCACTTTACGAGTGATATGCACATGGAGTCACTTCACTCACTGCTGAAATGCAACCGTCTCTGGGGTGGACATCTAGTTCTCAGCACAGAGTGAGAGTTCCAG
The DNA here is from genome assembly GCA_003942145.1 of Platysternon megacephalum. Classification (NCBI taxonomy): domain Eukaryota; kingdom Metazoa; phylum Chordata; order Testudines; family Platysternidae; genus Platysternon; species Platysternon megacephalum. Next base: position 452,360 of record QXTE01000199.1, on the reverse strand, counting down.
CTGCGAAACCAAGCTCTTCTGGAGCTCTGTGGTCCATGCAGAGCATACAAGACTACAGGGGTAAGGTCTCATCTGAAACGGCGTCCGAACACTAAGCTCCTCGTGGCTTTAACACAGTCCACTGCAAGAGGCTTTGAACCTGCGGCGTTCAGAAGTGTCGGAGTCTGAGCTAAGACACGGCAGGAGTAGCCCCAGTGACTGCTGTAAAAGTGGAGTGAAAGGACAGTCAGGCTCCACGGACTCTCCATAACTAAGATGCAGGGCCCATTAAAGGTACGTCTACACTACGCAGCCTGGGCCCCACCCTAGTGCCGAAGCAGCCCACACCCACAGAAGTATGGGAACAACTCCTTGCCGAACGGCGTTCGAACCCCTCTTCCGTCGACATAGCTGCGTCTACACTGGGGTGTGTGTCTGGAGAGGGTATGTCACCCCCCAGCCCGAGCGGCATGGCTGCCCAAGCCTAGGCAATGAGCATAACTTCCCTTGACCCACGGGGACGGATTCTGCTGCCACATCAGCCTTATACCAGTGTGAACCACCACTGTCTGGAGTGGAGTTACTCCGGATTTACGCAGATCAGAATCAGGCCCAGCAGTGCCCAGCTGGAGCGCTTCACTGTAGAGGCTACTGGAGGGGGTTCTCCTATCGCTGTAGGTAATCGCTGCCCCTAGTGTCGGCCCGAGACTGGAGTGAGAGTTAGGAGCACGTCCCACGGGGAAGAGCCAGTCTGGGGAGGAGCCTCCTAAGGAGCCCACTGACTTACCCCTGATTTGCACCCTGAGGTAAGTAGGATCACAATCAGGCCTAGCACATGTACAAAAATCACTATCATCCATCGCCAACATGCAGCCACTTCTGGGGTGGACACGCGGCAGCCACTCTCCACCCATACGCCGTCACAGCTCTGCCACTCAGCAGGGAAAGAGCAGAACATGCCCTGCTGCAATGGAGGGGCTGCAGAATGCAATTACCCTCCGGGGAAGCTGGCCAAGGTACACAGCTGCTAAACACCTCAGCAGTTCTTGCGGCCCAATGGGCCAGGGGAGCTGCCCCGCCGCCTGCGTTCCCTGCCCAGAAGGAACAGCAGCAGGAGTCACTGGGGATCCGCCAATCTCCCAAGTGCATGGAGAGTCGAGCGAACTATTCAGTCGGTTCAGGAATTTGTCTGCACTGGGTGCAACCCCCCGCAGACAAGCTGCCACGGTGTAAGAAGAGCTTGCACCAATACAGTGCATCTACACTGGGGTTTTGTACGGGGGCAGCTGGGCCAAGGGAAACAAAGGCCTCAGCCACAAATCTCAGCTCTCGACCTGCATCTGTATATCAAACCCTTCACAGTCCAGGAGGAGTTGGACCAGGGGTTCTGGGCAGCTTATACAGGGTTCGGTTCTCTGCTCCCCGCCAGCCCTGGGGGCTGGAGTCTGATCTCAGCTACAGTGGGTGTAAATCAGGAATAACTCCACTGGATCCCATGGATCCTGTGAGAGTGAGAAGGGTTCACAAGTGAAATAGACAACACACAAAAAGGAAGGGCTGTTTACAGAGAGGCAAATGGGTTAAATTTCCTGAACATCAGATGCCATGTTGGGTGCTGAGACGTTTCAAAATCTGGTCACGTTTGTGGGGCCACATTTTTGCCCGATCTCCAGGGGGCAGAGTTTCAGGGGCTCAGCACCCCCGACCAGGGCCAGGTTCTCCAAAGAGCGCCCAGGTGCCGAGCATTGTGGAAAACCCGGCCCTTAGTCTCTTGCCAAAGGTCACGTGCTGAGTCTGCGGCAGAGCCAAGACTGGAATACAGTTCTCCTGAGTCCCGATCTACTTCCTCCACGGAGACACTGTGGCCTAGTGAGCAGAGCACTGGACTGAGAGCTGGGGGTCAATTCCCAGCTCTGCCACTGATTTGCTGGGTGGCATTGGGCATGTCACTTACCCTCCCCGTGTCTCCCATCTGTAAAATGGGCATAATGCAGACCTCCTTTGTAAAGTGCTTTGAGCTCTATGGATAAGTGCTAGGGACCAAGCATTGCTGTAGACCACAAAGACCATTCTTCCCCCCTTGGAGACTGAACTGAGCAGGGTCACTCTGACCAGTGACCTGGGGAAGTTCAGGGTCCCCTCTCCGGGACAACGCGTCCGCTATCAGGTTGGCACGTCCCTTCACATGGACCACGTCCATGTCATAATCCTGCAGGAGCAGGCTCCACCGCAGGAGCTTGGCGTTGGCTCCTTTCCTCTGGTGCAGCCAGGTCAGGGGGGAGTGGTCGGTGTGCACAGTGAAGTGTCGCCCAAAGAGATATGGCTCTAGTTTCTTGAGGGCCCACACCATGGCCAGGCATTCCTTCTCGATGGCCGCGTAGTTCTGCTCCCGGGTCAGCAGCTTCTTGCTCAGGTACACGATGGGGTGTCTCTCCCCCTTTTCATCCTCCTGCCTTGGAGATCACGCACTGTGGGGGCAGCACGTCTGTAACGCACCACGCTGGGAAAAGTTGGTAGGAAAATTCCAGGAAAGTTACAGCCCCAGGCCCAGCAGCTAAATTTTAAGGCTCAGGATCCAGGCGGCTTTGTCGTTCTTTCGCAAAGCCCCTAAAGCAATCAGACCCTATTACAGATTGGGCTATTGCCAAGTTGTCTTTTGTTTCACAGGTTCAAGGCGTTCTTGTATTCTTGAAACACACACACACACACACACACACACACACACACACACAAACTGGTTAATCGGTTTCTTTCTAATGCCCAGGGCTTAAGCAATCGGCCAAAGTATATTCTTCTAAACGTCGTCCAGACCCCAACCCCTCGGGGGGCCAAGGCCCAAGGAGATGAATTTCAGCCTCAGATTAATTATTGACACTTGCCAGTTTACCAACCTTTTAAAAACCAGAGTTTGTTGTGGCCAGAAATGGTCAAATATTGAAATTCCCATTTCAGGGAAATGTCATCAAAATCCATACGATTCCATGAAAACAAACAAACAAACCTGGCTTAGTCCAAACAGCATTTTTGAATGGAAAACTGGATGAAAATGTCCTGACCGCATTAGCCACGGGAATGCCCACGGAGCGGAGGCTCTTTCAAACAGGACTAGTTAACGCGAACTAGGTACCTTTTAGTTCACACCGGCCGCGTTCACATGGGGCAGTTCCAGCACAACGCGCTGCCGTTCACACGCCCCAGGCCGAACTGCAAAAGAGCGCCCTGCGCATTGGGCTCAGAAAGGCAGTCCTGGGATCCCAATACCCCTGGCTGCGTCAAGGTGACAGTCAGATTCAGGGTGGGTGGAGAAAGACAGGCAGCCCCTGGGGGCTGTCCCCTGGGTGAGAGGAGATGGTGAGTCTCACCTGTTCTCCAGGACCCGTCGTAGCTGGCATCGATTGGCCCCTTTCCGCTGAGAAGAGTCCAGAGACTGACGTGCCCTAAGGTGGGTCCCTCGCAAGACACACGGATAGTGAGGGGCAGCGCTTGCTGGACAGTACCCGCTCCATGGAGTCCGTCTCCAGGGCTCTCGGTCCAACCCCTTTCATCAGCACAAAAACCACCACGGTGGAGCGTGGCTCATTTCGGTGCTTTGGAAAACATTACCCAGAATTCTTAAAAAGCTGCTGCCCTCTCGCCAGCAAAATCCACTCAAAGCCGCGTTACCCACACAGAACAGGGTTAGCTCTCGATCGCTGCTCTGCAAAATACACGCCCAGGGCTGGAGTTCGAATCCCTTGAGCTTTGAGCTCGTTTGGGGTTTCGAGCTGGTCTCCTTTCAGCTTCTCGGGCAAATGCTACAGGGGGAGGTTTAACTGGGGGGAGTTCCTTAAAGACTCGACTCGGTTTCCACTGGAATTTAAAATAACCCCAGAGCCATTTCTAGAGAGCTTAGCTCCTGCCAACGTTTATTTTTACAAAAGTGAAAGCTGGGGCCAAATCTGATCTGACAGGATCTCGTTAACCGGAGGAGCCAGCCATTTTCGGGTGGCTTAAAGGCTCTCTCGGAAGTGACGCCAGGTTTTGCAAGTGCATTCGTTCCCTGGAAAGTGATGCATTTTCATGAGCCTCCTGCTTGGGAAGAAACAATCCGAAGCACTCTGCAAAAGGCCCAGATGTGCAATGTCAACATGCCAGAGGAGGCGGAAGAGGGAGGGGTCAATTCTCTGGCTGCTTGGATGGAGGCACAGCATGTGGCTGGCACCCTCTCTGGCTCAATTGCCCACTGGCCGGAGGTGGCCCCTGTGATGCAGACAGACCCTTGCCCACTGCGCAGTATATCATCCCGGGAAGGCCCCTTCCATCTTCCAGGCCCCTATACTGCCAACTCCTCAGCTACCGCGCTCTGTACCTTCTCCCAAGGCTCATCTCTCTCTGGACCCCAGCCTCCCGCCTCACAGACCTCCCCCAGCCTCACCCTCCGGATCACGGGTTGTCCCCTCTCAGACCCTCCCATCCTCACCCCCTCAGGGCCCCCCAGCCTCACCACTCCCAGCTCCCCCAGCCTCCCCCCCACTCAGGTCCCCCCCATCTTCCCAGCCTCACCACTCCCAGCCCCCCGCCTCCTGATCATGGGCTGTCCCCTCTCAAACCCTCCCATCCTCACCCCCTCAGGTCCCCCTATCCTCCCAGCCTCACCCCTCCCTGCCCCCCTCTTCTCTCCCTCCCCCCAGAACCCTCCCAGCTCTCCCCACCAGCCCCACAGGCAAACAGAGCACCCCTTTCTGGTCAGAGGCAGAAGTGCAGCTTCCTCCAGCCTCTCAAGCCGTCCCGGGACGGTCTGGTGGTTAGAAACAGCACAGACAAAGGGGAACCGTGTCCCTGTCTGCGTCTCCCACAGGCCTTGAAGCTGGGATCCCTGGAGCTACACATCAGAGCTGGCATCCTGGCCAGCGCGGAGGCAGCAGCAGACTCACAAACCCTTATGTTTACTCTGGCCACCGGAGAGAGACCCCCCCACACACACACAATAGAGTCGTTTCTTCTGAGCGGCAGCGGGCAAAGCAGATGTGGTTTGTCCGTCACATCAGAGACCTGGCTCCCATCCCCAGCTCTGCCTGGAGTGACCTCGTCCAACCTCTGCTAGCGATCACACAGGCAGGGCCTTGGCTACTGAGGGCTCAGAGATACTGGGGAGACCTCAGATGAGAGCCCGCGGCTTGTAGCTCCCGGCACCTTCCCCTCTGCCGCAGGGCCGGGTGAGCGGGAGGGGGGAGGGGGGGGCTCTCTCACTGCATAAAACGAGAGATTTGACCCCGGGGGGGAGGGAAGGCACAAGTCAGGGGGCGTCTTTGCCCTGATCTCACCAGCCATTGTCTCAGGCTGGGCCAGGCACCTGCTCGCAGGTCTGTATTTCAGCTCAGGGAAATGCCCCCAACAGAGTTTCCAGCTAGCAAAGAACAAAATAACGAAGGGAGGGGAGGGAATCTTTGTGATCTGAAAAGAAAACCAAGGTGACTAGAACGGGCCTGAAATAGCCCTTTGCAATCTCAAAGGGAATTTGATCTCAAAGCCGCGCAGTTAGCCAGCTGCTTATCGCTGGCTGCCAGCTTGGGAGGGGGTCAGCAACAGAGCGAATCGGGCTGCTCCGCTAATCAGTCTCCTTCAGCAGCCCTGGTCCTGCTTTGTGGGAGCAGCCTGGCATACACTAGATGGACTCCAAAGTGTCCGAACCCCAGGGCCAGCGGAGGATCAGGAATATTGCACACTGGGCAGCCGTCTCTCTGTCGCACTAATAAATGGGCCCTTCCCAGACCGAGTTCCATCTGAGGATCTCAAGCTACTTCAAAACCATCTGCTCCACCCTGTCGGAGGGAAGGATGGATTATTATGGTTACATTCACCTATTTTACTAATGGGGAAACCGAGGCACAAAGCACTTGACCCACTCATTCGCGCACCCCACCCCCCAGCCACAGCTGGGAAACAAAGTCAGGACTCCCAGTGCTAGCCCTTGGTTCTAACCACTAGGTCACCCTGTCTCACCTTCTTCAACTTCTTCACCAAACTGCGTGACTGCAGGGAGGGTGTGAACCTCCCCGAAACTAGCCTACCCTGAACAGGCCGTCTCATTGCTAGGCTGACGGCTAAATTCTCTCCGTGGTGGAATGGGACTGGGACAGAGGCACATGAAAGCGAAGAGCTCCCCACCTGGGTGCAGAGCTCCTGACGGGGATTGTCGGAGCACCGGGAATCGAGCCGCGTGGCACCACACGTCAACGCTGCACATGCCAGATGCTGGAGTCGGACAAAGACTTAAAAGTCTGTTTATAACAATATAACTGGTCCCTGAGCCACCTCTTTTCAGTGTAATTTCTGTGCGGCTCATTTGAGTTCCTGAGCCATTGAGGGAAAATATACCAGCCCCTGCCCCTGAAAACACAGTCCCCAGGAATCACTGCCACACAGTCCTGCCCGCCTTGCCAGAAAGCGCTGCTCCTTTGGGATGCCCCTAGCTGGGCGCCCCAAATCAGAGGCGGCTTTGGCAAAGGCCAGCCTTAATCAACGGCACCCACGAGCTTCTAACACCAGCTCAGCGTGAAGCCATCCTCACCACCCATGTCTCCCAGCTTGCAGCGCCTGGCACGCTGCCCCCCACTCTCCCCCGAGGGCTGGATTTCAAAGCGCTCCATTCCCATAACCGGAGCCCGATTTTCAGAGGAGCTCACGTACATGGAGTGACCAGAACTTCCTCCAATGCTCAGGACCCAGTCAGCGCCCATTGAGAACAGGGGCGAATCCCCCTCTCACCCAGCCCCTCATTGAGAAAACCGGGAGCTGCTGGGGGCTGGCTACCACACTGGAAATCAAGGAGCCAAAAGTGGGAGCTGAGCTCTTGCCATTGTGACTGCGAGTCACAGGCCCAGCTCTCAGGAAGGAACACCCGAGGCCTACGCTTCGTCCTGGGAGCAGAGAGAGCAGCTTCTGACCAGCCTCCTCCCTCTGACACACTCCCTGCCTCTGTTAAAGCATCCTAAGGACCCCAATAAGATTCTCCAGCTCCTTCCTTTGTGCTCCAGAGGCAGGAACAGATAGTAGCTACTCAGCCACTTTTCCTCCTAAGCCCAAGAAAAGCAAAGCAAAGAAAAGCAAAGAACCAAGCTGAGGGCAACAATTATGCAGAGAACAACATGTCTAGTCTGGCCTGTTGTCTCTGTCAATAGGAGACATCTTTCTGCAGCTGTCTGGAGCCGCTATTCTGCACCCTGGCCTAGCTGTCACAGCTAGCGTATTACCGCTGCTTTGCCAGATGCAGCCCCGGCTCTCCCGGTAGGTCCCAGAAAGGAAGGAAAGGGGCGTTCCCAGCTGCCAGCTCGGCCCCAGCATTGGCTCTGCCTGTTTCTTTTTGCTGGGCTAAACCAGATGCCATGGCAGAGAGAAAGCCGCACCCTCTTGGAATCTATAGGTAAGATAGTCAACAACCACCACCTAAAGTGAGGCTCCTCGGCTGGAATTGTCAAGGCAACCTAGAAAGTTCGGCACGCAGATCCCATTGGCTGTCAGTGATATTTGGAAACCAGACTCCCATAAGGGCCTTTGAAAATCCCCAAACGGATTCAGGGGGACCAGCCCTAAATCCTTGCCTAGGCACCTAAATAAGCGAGTGCCATGCGCCCAGCAGCACCACCGAACTCAGAAGCTGTTTTCAGGTGCTCCCATCTTCCATACAGAGGTGCACCCAGTGCAGACTGCAGCTCCCAGCATGCACTGCTCCCTCAGGAGCCAAGCAGCTGGAATGGGATTTATAAAACAGAATTTACATCAACAAGGCCTGTCACGCAGGGATCTCAAAGCACTTTGCAGAGGGGGATGCACTGACCCGCTCATGCCCCTCGGGGGAAACCAAGGCACAGGGAGAACGGCGGTGATTAGTCCGGTGTCAGCCAATGCATCCCTGGCATAGATTCCAGCCAGAGCCACTGGCCTCCAGTCCTAGACTGGACCACTACGTTAGCTGTGTGTCCTCCTCTCCTGCCAGAAGTCATCATCCTTCATTTGTGAGATCACAGTCTGTTGCCATGGAAAGGAATGTGGCAACACAAAGTCAGGTCATGTGATGCCTCCTATTAGGATCAGACAGGAAGGGGGAGGGTGGAAAGTTGGTCTTTAAACAAAGATCTCCGATGACCCCCGACAAGTCAGGAAAATCTAGTATGAAAGTAGGGTGACCAGACAGCAAATGTGAAAAATTGGGACAGGGGGTGGGGGGTAATAGGAGCCTATATAAGAAAAAGACCCAAAAATCAGGATTGTCCCTACAAAATCGGGACATCTGGTCACCCTATATGAAAGTACCTCATTTTAAATCAGAAATTAAGAGATGCTGTTTGCCCGGGATTATTATTTATGTTATTACAGTAGCACTTAGGGGCTCCATCATGCTAGGCACCAAGGGGCAGATTTGGCAAGGCACTCCTTCTACCTCACCAGACTTAACACTCCCTCCTCTGGCAGGGCCAGAGCCTGGGGTAAATCAGCCCCACGCTGGAGCCTGTCTGTCTTCCCTCTTCGGGTTTGTTTCTCAGAGCCTTCCCGGTAGGCCTCAGGGCAGGCCTGAGGAGTGCTCCTCTGCCAAACAAAGGGAAATAACAAAAGGGGATACCTTTCCCTGGCCCCCTCAGTGGGGCAGGTGTCCTGTCGCTGGCCCCAGGGTGTCAGTCCTTCCCCTAAACAGGCACTGGGTTTGGGTGTCTCCCCTATGGGGAGGGGCGCAGTCTCTCACACTGGCGATGTCTGTCTGTCTGTCTGTCTGTCTGTCTGTCTCTCTCTCTCTCTCTCTCTCTCTCTCTCTCTCTCTCTCTCCTGCTCCTGCTTGCAGCCCCCTGTCTCTCCCCCACCTCTATCTCACCAGGAGAGAGATTTTAACAGGTTTCAGGCAGCCCTTAATTGGAGTCAGGTGTCCCTAATTGACCTGAAGTAACCCTTTCCCAGCTTGTAGGAAAAAGACCCTTTAGCATTCCTGGGCTAACATACCTGTTTTGCCAGCCCCTCCTGCAGCCGCCCAGCCTGACTTTGTCACAGTGCCGTAATATCTGGGAAAATCTGGGCCTGAGAGATCGGGGCCGCATTGTGCTAACTGTTGGAAAGTCTCTCTTTCCTGAGAAACGTCCTGATCGGTTCCCCTCAGATCCTTCCCATTGCTGAGTATTTGGGGACCGTATGTTCTTCCATTTCCATGTGCGATAAAAGGGGGGAGGAGCTGAGAAAAAACCTAAAAACCAAACAATTTCCTGGTGTGACTGTGCTAAGCAGGGGCATATAAAGCCACATTTTTTGTTCTGTGGACCCTTTGTTGTCTTGTTTCTTGCAAACCCCCCCCCCCCCCCCCCCCCCCCCCCCCCCCCCCCCCCCTCNGATATTTGACCAGATGTCTAAAATAAAAAAAAAAATCCCACAGACCTTTGGTATAAGCCTCCCTTCGCTCAAAAATGTGACCCATTCCACTTAAAAATTCACTGGCTGATTTCAAAGCAAATGTACCAAAGGCAAAATTTCCTCCTGGAGTGAGACCATTTTATCCCCATTTCCAATCTGGGACAAGCTGTAATAAAACAAGGGCTTTAAAACAAGGGCGTGGGAAAGAAGTACCAACAGACCCGTAACTGCGGCAGCCCTAGATAGAATAACCACATCAGTTAATGCACCCCTCGCCTGGGGCCTTCTGCCAAGACCAGGTTGTCAGTGGAAGTGTGTGAGCGATCTTTCCATAGAAACCTCGGTGAAATTAGTGAGACAGCTAAAGTGGATGTGAAACAGCTTATGAGGAGGAAAACCCAGTGGGGTTAAGCTACAGTCAATCAATAGCTTCTGACTGGCTAAAGGCTCTGGGCCTTAAAGCCAGTCCAGGTGGGATGTTCTCTGCACAGATCCAAGACCTGGTTGAGGCGTCATTCTTATGCCCTGGCAGCAGGCAGGAAATAGGTTGCAATGGAAACAAATAAGCCAGGCTGCCTTCGGCTGAGCGGAGGAGGATCCTGCCAAAGTGGAGCTGTGTTTCTGCCCCAAAACGTGGCTTTCATGGTGTGGACAGTGGATTATTTTAAACGCATCAGGCTGTACAAAGGGACCTATTTATTCTCCTTCGAGCCCCCTTCACCACCTCGTGTGTTATTCCAGGTCCTACAATTAACAGCTGATAGGGAAAGGGCCGTATCAGGACCAAGGACAGTACCCCCACCCATTTCCCTTCTGCTGGAGGGGGAGGGAACGGGGGGGGGGGGTAGATGGAGTGACTCTGCCACGTGGGCACAGGGAATCCGAGGCGTCCTGCGTCCCATGGTTGGATCCTTAGCCAAAGGCCACATGTCCACAGCTGTGCTCTTTCAGCCAGCCAGCCAATGTCTTCCAATTGCTCGTCTCCCCTCTGACCCCCAGTCCGCCTGGGAGGCCCGCCCCACACTGTGGCCAAGCAGCTCTCAAGCTGCTCCCCTAAGCACCCCCCATGGTGCTGCCAGCCGGCCCTGGCACAGATCTGCCCAGCTGGGGAGGACTGGCACCCACCCTCTGGCTGCGTCACTCCTTAGGGCACAGACTACGTCTGCTCCTGATCCTGGCACAGGCCCACCTGCGCGTCTCGCATGGCAGAACGACATCCACATCCCTGTGCAACACAGCCATAGCAGGGGGCAGCCGGGCCCTGGTGTCGGCTGATTTTTCACTTCTCATCCAGAGATCTCCAAAGGCTTTACAACAGCGGGTCCCTATTACGGATTTACAGATGGAGAAACTGAGTCACAGAGAGGGGAAGTGACTTGCCAAGAGTTAAACAGCAATGCCAAGGCAGAGCTGGGGCGAGAGGCCCAGACTCCATAGATCCAGCCAGATCACCCCCAGACGCGAGTCCCCGCTGGTTTCCAGAGCCTATTTTGCACCCCACGTCTCTGCTCGATTCCTTGCCCAATCCTGCAAGCTGTCTCGCACATCCTCAGCTTCCACTGGGGGGGGCTCTCAGGATCAGGCCCTTTAACGTCACTACCCCCCCTACATATCTTGTATGCACCTGGCCCTCAGCTCCCAGAATCCCTTGCACACAATCTTTGACAGCTCCCCTATACCTAAAGCACACCTTAAATCAACCCCCCCCCCAATATTTTTCGCTCCGTTACTGTGTCTTTGCAGAGCTGTTTAGTGTTGGTGTCATGCAGTACTAGCTCTGTGGGAAAGGGGCTTTATACACCAACAACCATCATAGGCAGGAGAGGATGGACCCAGCAAACCCCAGAGCCGCTGACCCTGGCCAGCCCAGGGAACGCCCGCCTGTGGGGATCACTGGGGCGCGGCGCCTCCGGAGAGCAGGCCACGGAGGCTAGAAGGGGAGTTGTGCAAGGCAATTTTCCTCTGAACTGGCCCAGTTCCCCTCTCGGGCCCAGCAGGCTCATTCCACCGACTCCCGATCCACACTGGCATGAGAGGAGGATCAGCCCCTGGGCTCTGAGTGGTAGCCAGGGTTGGGTGAGACGGAAGCCTGGCTCCCCTCTGGCTGCATTGGAAATTTCCAGCCATCTCCCCCCACTCCCACGCACGCCGCCCTCAGCCTCATACACACCAGCCCCCTCCCCAGCCCCCCACTCCACTGTCATTTATTTCCCCTTCCCCACCTGTGCTGGGTCCCCTCCCCCGCCCTGGTTGGCCGCTTGCTTGGTATTCGCCACATGTTGCCGCCGGATCCGGCAGAGCAGCCAGCGACAGCACTTTTCATTCATTCCGTTCTGCGCATCATTCATGCCGGGAGATCTTCCGGGACCCGGCCACGAGGGAGCGAGACGAATGAAATCTACCAGCTTCAGGCTGGGGACAGGCGGCCCGCCTTCCTTGCTCCCCCCCTTTGCATCGACTCCTCTCCCCAGGCTGTGATCTCCTGGCTGGAGGCATCACTCACCTCCACAAAGCTTGCACATCTGTGCAAAGCGCCAAAGGGAGCAGCGTGCACAGCTGGGCGGGGTTTCATGGCTCGTGAGCGGGGTGTGAAAAGCCAGGGCTGGCGCTAGCTGTGTGCAATGCAGCCCTGCATTTGGGAACGGCCCCTGCTCCAGAGTCTGGAGTCCAGACGCCTCCTTCTGCACAAGCAGGGATCTCGCCAGCCAGCGGGCTCACTGCTACAGAATCATAGGGCTAGAAGGGACCACAAGGGCCAGGATCCTCTCCCTAGCCCCCCACCCCATCTCCCCCATGGGTCCTGAAGCCGCCCTGCTCCCCGATGGAAGGCTGGCTGGGACCCCCAACACACACACATGGACGCAGGCCCCGTAAAACCTAGGGCTGGAGCTGCCGGTAGCTGGTGAAGGCCGTGCTTGGCCCAGATCTTAGTGTAGCAGGAGGCGAGATGGAGCATTTGCACAGAGATTCAGAGCAATGCCAGCAATGCAGGGAGAGGAGGAAGCCAGCAGGGTCCCGCAGCAGGTGCTGTGACACTTGGGTTATAGACACAGCCCCTGGAGCCAGGCTGGGAAGAGCACAGGAAGAGGTGCCCTTGTGGGGAGGGTTTGGTCTGGACCCAGCTGGGCCTGGTTCTGCTCTCAGTAAATGCAGCACAAGAGATTTGCTGCCCTGGCTCTGGAGCCGGAATTGCAGAGATGGGGTGAAAATGGAAAACAATTGAGTTCACCAGGCACCTCCCTCTGCCTGGGCCCAGCTTCACTGCAGGCAGTGGGAGTCTTTCCATCCTCTGCAGCGGGTGCTGGGCCTGGCCCCAGGCCCTGCATGCTCCGGCCTCGGCTAGCAAAGGTTCAGGGAGAAGGGAGGGATTGGGGGGGTCTCTGGCTGACTCACCCCAATGAGGCGTTATTCCCTCCCCCAGCAATCTGCTGGACCTCGGCTTATCCTGTCTGCATCCCACAGCAGCACCAGCCCAACCCGGCTTTGCATCGCTCCAGCGGCTCCCAGGCGAGGATCTCAAAGCGCGTGGCCCACGTGAACGAGGCTGGAGCCTGGCTCCCTTTCACCCACTGCACACAGTACAGGGGAAATTCTGGCGCCCCACCTCCACCCGGCCCCAGGATCCCCTCGCTCGCTGACTGTGGGCTGGAGCTGCCCTGGGCTCTGCTGGGCCCCCCGCGGGAATGGCATCTGGAATCTCCTCAGCATGGAGCTGTCTGGTCCTGCTCCCTCCTTAGCCAGCGGGGGGTGAGGCCAAGTCACCACTTCCCCAATGGGGATGGAGCATTGCTTCCACCACCCCGCCCCGGCACCCCTCCACAGAAGCCTTGGAGACTGCGCCCCCCTGTGCTGCTGATCGGTGCCCTCTAGGTACCTGGGGCTAGCTAGGACTCCTGGCTACGTCAGCCTTCTAGCCCCGCCCCCTTTTTATCCGGGGGACGAGGCCTGCTAAAGAGCTGGAGGAGATGATGCCTATGTGTGTGCATATGTGCGTGCATGTGTATGGGTGTGTGCACGAGTGTGTGCACACGCATGTGTATGGGTGTGTGCACAAGTGTGTGCACGCGCATGTGTATGGGTGTGTGCACAAGTGTGCGCATGCATATGTGTATGGGTGTGTGCACGAATGTGTGTATGTGTGCGTGTGTGTGTGCATGTGTATGGTGTGTGCACAAGTGTGCGCACATGCATGTGTATGGGTGTGTGCACAAGTGTGCGCATGCGTATGGGTGTGTGCACAAGTGTGCACATGCGTATGTGTATGGGTGTGGGCACGAATGTGTGTATGTGTGCGTGTGTGCGTGCATGTGTATGGTGTGTGCACAAGTGTGTGTGTGCGTGTGTGTGCACGTGCACACTCTGGATTTCAGCAGAGGCCATCTCAGAGAAGCCAGACATACTAAAATCAACAAGCTTCAGGCTCACAGCTGCTACTGCCTGGAGAGAGAGGAGGAAACGGAGATGGGGCCAGATCCTACATCAATACCCACCATTGAAATCAATCAAGCCAGGCTGACTTACTCCAGCTCAGGAGGGGGTCCTGCCATGCCGCCCAATTAAGTACATAATTAGATGCACTTAGGCAGCCTCAGTTTATGCCCTGATGCTTGTTGATTCTAGCGTGTCCTCTGAAGCCTCTGCTATCAGCCACTGTCAGAGAACACCGGGCGGCTGAGGGCCATTGTTCTCCGGCAGGAGCTGTATTTAAGGAGCTGTTTTAATTAACAGACTTGCCAGGGGTGTGTGTGTGTGTGTCCCCATTCCAGCATTCTCATTACATACATTGTATTTCAGGCCTGAATTGACAGGGCGCAAGCTGTGCCTAAGGCCCCCTTTGCAGCACATTCCCCACGATACAGCCCCACACCTGTCAGGGTTTATAACACCCTCGGGCAATATCACGCCTCAGCCGTTCAGCGCTGGTGGGCAGCTAACCACATTAAACCCTGCTAGGGCCGATAACGGCCCTGGTTTTACCCAGCCAATACAGTCGCCTTGACGTCAGAGCAGTGCAGCCCAATGGCCAGAGCCAATGGAATCATCCTTGATGGCAGGGCAGTACGGTCCAATGGCCGGAGTCAATATAAACGCCCTCACTCAGGCTGTATGGCCCAGTGGCCACAGTCAGTGTGGCTGACCTCCTCAACACGGTTGTGGCCAGAGTCAATAAGGTTGCCCTCCTTAGCAGTGCTATGCGGCCTAATGGTCAGAGCTGGGGAAGTGGGCCACCACCTGGGGCGGGGGTAGGGGGACCCAGGCCCTCCCTCTCCAGGGGTCCCAGCCAAGGGCCTGGCAGTGGCAAGTGCGTGTGCCACTGAGTCGGCTGGGATCCAACCGAAACCCGCTGACTCAAGATCCAGTTCTGTAACCGGTCCACTGCCTAATTCCCCTGGGCTACTTCCTACTGTATTTCCTGATGCTGTGTCTGGACATCTTCGGGTTCTCCGAGCTCCTCAGCTGGCTCTGCTCCCAGCAGCTCCAACCTCCCTTGGGTGTCTGCAGATATCCGGGCATCTGCCTGGTGTCACGGAGTGTGGGGGAGTCAGGGCCCGGCACCCCCGGCTACCTGTGATTCACCGGGACTCTCAACCAGCCAGTTAAATAGAAGGTTTATTGAGACGACAGGAACACAGTCCAAAACAGGGCTTGCCAGTACAGACAACAGGATCCCTTTTCGTTAGGTCCATCTGGGGGCCCCAGGGAGGCCACGGCCCCGCTGGGAAGCCCCAGCCCCGTCAGGGCTCCCCTCTTCATTTCCAGCCAGCTTCCAAAACTGAAAAACTCCTTCCAGGGGTCTCCTGTCTCCCTTCCCCCCGGCTCCTCACCCAGCCTTTTCCTTTGTCCAGATTCCCAGTCAAAGGTGTTACCTGGCCTCCAACTCCCCTCCTGGGTTCTCATGTTACATGCTCAGGTATCTCCCTTCCCCCATGCAGGCAGTCCCAGCCAAGCTCCCCTGCAACCTTCCCCCTCAGTATTCACAGAACACAACAAAACATTCTCACTTCGTCACATCTCTCCCCCCTTTGAGACCGAACTGAGCAGGGTCACTTCAGCCAGTGACCTGGGAAAGTTCGAGCCTAGCCACGTTCCCATGGATGCCCCATCATCTCTCCCATTCCTTGGTGAGAATTACACCAGGCCCTTCTAGTTTTCTGTCCCCCTTTAGGTCGGGTCTGCTCGATGGCACTCGTAGTCCGCATGTGGGGAGGCTTATGCGGCCTGTGCCCTTTTTCCACCCCCATACCCCTGGGGTTCAGACTGGGATGGGGTCTTCTCCCAGCATTCCAGTCTGGAGGACTATGATTTGGGTTTGCTTGGTGAAGAGTCCCCCTTTTTACCTTGGCCACCCCCTGGAGAGGCTCCTCTAGGCTGGGCAAGGGTCCCAAAGCTGGTTTCCCCTTGTTCCAGGCCTTCCTCACCCTCTGCCAGGGGTCGCAGGATCGGCAATACTGCCGGACCGTAACAAAGACCCCCGGCCAGTAAAAGTTCAGTAGCAGCCTCTGCTGGGTACACCAGATTCCCTGGTGCCCTGAGAGGGGGGGGTCATGGGCCCAGTACAGCAGCTGGCGGCGATACTTCCGGGGTACCACCAGCTGCCTCCTGACTCCCCCTGACTCCATTTCCCCGGGGGGAGCCCATTCTCGGTACAGGAACCCCTTCTCCCACAGGAACCTTTTCCGGCATTCTCTCCCCATGGTCTGTACCACACTGAGGTTGGCCAGGCCCCTTATCTTCCGCAAGGAGGGATCTTTCTGCAACTCGGCCTGGAACTCAGCGGCTGGGACAGGGATGGGGACCTGCTCCCTCCTGCTGGCTGGGTCTGAGAACGCAGCCTCTCTGAGTCGTGTCCCTGGGCGCTCCCTCCCCACCGGGTTAGGGTCCTGCGCCTCGGGCAAGGTACCCTCCCCAGGGTCAGGGTGCAGTGCCCCTCGCTGGCTCTGACTATGGGTCACGACCAGGGCACCCTGGGGGTTACTTGGCCAGTCCTCCAGGTCCCCCCCCATCAACACCTCAGTGGGCAGATGGCGGTGTACCCCCACATCCTTGGGGCCCTCCTTGGCCCCCCATTTGAGGTGTACCCTCGCCACGGGCACCTTGAATGGGGTCCCGCCCACCCCCGTCAGAGTCAGGTAGGTGTCGGGCACCACCCGCTCTGGGGCCACCACCTCGGGCCGGGCCAGCGTCACCTTTGCGCCCGTGTCCCAGTATCCATTGACCTCCCTCCCATCCACCTCCAGGGGAACAAGGCACTCTCTCCGGAGGGACAGCCCCGCGCCCACCCTGTAAACCAAGAACCCTGAGTCTGGAGCATCCAGCCCTCCAGAGGGGCTGGCCTGGGGTCCTCCTCCCTCCTTAGCAGGTGGTACGCTGCCAGCCCCCCTTGCCTGGGAGCGCTGCCCCTCGTTCGGCTGGGTCTCTACCCAGTCAACCCTCTGTGGGTTGGGTCTGCTCAGTCTGTCCCTGAGCCTGGGGCACTGGGCCCGTATGTGGCCTCTTTGGCCACAGTAATAGCAGCCCATGTCCTGTGGGTCCTCTCGAGCGGGTCGGATGGACCGGACACCAGGTGTTCCCCTTTGGTGGGGGTTCTCCATATTCCCCCTTTGGGAGGTCCCAGGGTGACTCTCTCTCTGCATCGCGGCGGGCCTGTTCCTTTGCGCCTCCTCCCTGCCACCCCCTGACCGGCTCTTCACAAACTCATCGGCCAGCCGTCCTGCGTGTCGCGGGTTCTCTGGCTTTTTGTCCACCAACCACAGCCTCAGGTCGGATGGGCACCGCTCATACAGGTGCTCCAGTACCAGCAGTTTAACCAGGTCCCGCTTCGTCGGGACCCCATCTGCCCACTTGGTGGCGTATCCCTCCATGCGGACGGCTAGTTGCAGATATGAGACCTCAGGGGTTTTATCCTGACTCCGGAACCTTTCCCGGTACATCTCAGGAGTCAGCCCAAACTCACATAGCAGGGCCCTTTTGAATAGTTCGTAGTCCCCTTTCTCCGCCCCTTCCAGTTGGCGGTACAATGCCACGACTTTGGGGTCCAGTAAGGGGGTGAGAACCCGGAGCAAAGAAATCAAAGAGAGTCCTTTCTCTCAGCCTTGTCTGGCTCCGATCCGCCCCAGGCCCCACCCTTTGGTAGCAGGCAGCCAGCCGTGGCTGGGTGAAGGGGCCAAGGGGGCTGCGTTTGGATCCGAGCCGTTGTTGCTGGATGAGAAGCCTGCTCCATTAGGCTAGCCCGCAGCCAATGGCTGGACAGAAGCGTGGACGCCCTGGGGAGGGACGCATGGCTGCAATAGCGGGCCAGCGGGGAGATGATACNCGCCTCCTCCCTGCCACCCCCTGACCGGCTCTTCACAAACTCATCGGCCAGCCGTCCTGCGTGTCGCGGGTTCTCTGGCTTTTTGTCCACCAACCACAGCCTCAGGTCGGATGGGCACCGCTCCTACAGGTGCTCCAGTACCAGCAGTTTAACCAGGTCCCGCTTCGTCGGGACCCCCTCTGCCCACTTGGTGGCGTATCCCTCCATGCGGACGGCTAGTTGCAGATATGAGACCTCAGGGGGTTTATCCTGACTCCGGAACCTTTCCCGGTACATCTCAGGAGTCAGCCCAAACTCACATAGCAGGGCCCTTTTGAATAGTTCGTAGTCCCCTTTCTCCGCCCCTTCCAGTTGGCGGTACAATGCCACGACTTTGGGGTCCAGTAAGGGGGTGAGAACCCGGAGCAAAGAAATCAAAGAGAGTCCTTTCTCTCAGCCTTGTCTGGCTCCGATCCGCCCCAGGCCCCACCCTTTGGTAGCAGGCAGCCAGCCGTGGCTGGGTGAAGGGGCCAAGGGGGCTGCGTTTGGATCCGAGCCGTTGTTGCTGGATGAGAAGCCTGCTCCATTAGGCTAGCCCGCAGCCAATGGCTGGACAGAAGCGTGGACGCCCTGGGGAGGGACGCATGGCTGCAATAGCGGGCCAGCGGGGAGATGATACGTTCATATGTGGTGTAATAATACTTAGCAGTTACACAGAGCTTTGCTGACATTAGCTCATCCTCTCCCCGGGAAAGGAAGAGTATCTCCATTTTATAGATGGGGAAACTGAGGCACAGAGCAGGGGCATGACCTGCCCGCAGGCAGACAACAGGTCTGACTCCCAGTTACCCCGACCCTGCTGCAGAGGCAGATATGGACGGACGGGCTTTAAGCTTCCTCGGCACTCCCTGCATTCTGGAGTAAGTTAGAACAGCCTCAGGGCTGCTCTAATCTACGCTCTGCCTCCGTATGGTCCCCTGGGGGGCAGTGAATGGTCATGGTGCAGTGTGCTGTGGCCATGCCCCAGATCTTGCTCCTTGTGCAAAGGGCTGGGAGCAGGGCTTGCTTGGGGGGGGGGGGGGGGGGGAGAGTGTTCACCGAGGGCCATTCCTGCCCCCTTTACAGCCCCCTTACACTGACAGGGTGATAGACAAGGCCCTGAGCATAAATGAGAGGGGGGTCCAGCCAGTCTGTGCTGTTAATGATTTGTACTGAGCCCCCCCCCCGTGCCGGCAGCCCCTGTCCGAGAGAGCTGGCAGTCTACGAACATGGGCGGTAGAACTGGGAACCGACCCCCGGCCATACAGCCA
This sequence comes from Platysternon megacephalum, assembly GCA_003942145.1. NCBI lineage: Eukaryota > Metazoa > Chordata > Testudines > Platysternidae > Platysternon > Platysternon megacephalum. The sequence continues at coordinate 433,406 of QXTE01000199.1, read as the reverse complement.
GGCTAGAACTCTCCTGCCGACTTTCAGCCCTGCCTTGTTCCTTCAGATTATGTGGCCGGTTCATTTTCTGTTGGCAAACCCGGCTCTGAGGGCTCGTTCTGGAGGAAGTCGAGCACTTGAATAATTCCTGAGCTGACAGGCCCCTCCGCCCTGGGATCCGCAGTATGGGACTTGCTCCACAGACTCCGCCGTGTGAGTCAATGTCAGGGTGTGCACTTGCGCCAGGGGGTTCAGAGGTACAAGCGAGCATTGTGCATTCCTGATTCTCCGGGAGCTCCCAGCCTGGGATCTCTTCCCAGCCCCCCAAAGAGCACGTGGAACAGACACTTCTGCACAAGCAAGCCCAGCTCCCTTCCTCTGCGCGGTGGTGTCAGACTGGAGCTGTCTCTGTGCTTCCCTCAATGCCCAGCGGGACAAGCTGCAGCGCAGAGGGGAGGGGCCCGGTAATTCTACTATTCAAAGGAGGGAAAATCATTTTTTCCAAAAGCAAAATCAATGCAGGGAGAAGGCAACCGAGAGAGAAACCAGCCCAACGCCAGTGATGGGAGAGGAACCGTGTGTCCCTGCTGGAGCGGAACGAAGCAAACAGAGCAATAAGTTGTGCAGATGCCAAACTGCTAATAACTAGCTAGCCTGAAAAGAGGTCAGGCCCAGCTTCATCCCGCCCCCCGCCGGAGGAGTCATTGGCACTAGAATCACCACACCTGGGACCCGGGCTCGCTGGGTGGTGATGGGGGGCCATGTGGAGACGGATGCTAGAGGACGATGCAATTGACTGGACTTCCTCTGCTGATTGCTGGTTTGCTCCTGCCCCCGTCTCTGCACCTCCACCTCCTTCTGCACCCACCTTCCTCCCTCCCTGCCCCGCCCTGCAGAACCACTGGGGAAGGTGAGAACCGTAGTCCTGATCAGCTTTGTCTGGCAGGGGCATCACCTGGTGTACATCGGGCCGTGGTTCTGCTCTTGAAGTCTGATGAAGTGCAGGTTGGACTCCACCCTTTGAGTCAATTGGATGGTGGTGAAGGTTTCTATATTAACCACAGTGGCAATGGGAGACCCTCTCCAGTGTGGGCAGTGGATGGTCCCCTCCATACTTCCCCAACAACGCACCTCCATCCTGGCTGCCTCTAGCAGAGACAATTCACGCTACAGCCTCATTCATCTCTTGACCGCCCCGCTCAGATCACAAAGGTAGGGCTGGGGACTGACTCAGTCTGGCCGTTCTCATGTTCTTACGTTTAAACCCACTGTGAGCGCAGACTCAGGCCCCATGAAAGGACCCTGGGGATTTGTCTCTGCTTCAGACGGAGCAAGTCGTTATACACGTAGGCCGGTGTGCGTGTGGGAGCAGCTGCTTCCTCAGCTGGTGTCACGCAGAGGCCGTGAGTTATGCATCAGCTGAGGAATTAGCTCCTCGAATTTGTGCCATTGATACTGGGACTCGTAAGCCAGTTCTCCCCTGCCGGGCAGCGCTTAGTATCCAGAGCAAAGGGGGTAAAATGCTGCCCAATGCGAATGGGGAGAGTTTGGGGCAGGCGTAACTAGCAATGCAAGGCAGAGACGGGCTGAGCGTCCTGCCCAGAGCACGGCCCCGTGCCAGACCCAGAGATGCTGGAGGCAGCTGGGTTCGGAACCTTCCTTCTCCTTTTCTGCCGGTCCCTGTGGCCAGGACACGCCACAAACCCCCACCCAGCCTTCCACTCCAAAGCCACCTGCTTGGATAGGGTTGGATTTTAATTGCGTTTTGCAAAGGGCTGGCCAAGGGAGTCTTTTAACCCACCCGGGGAGAACAGCCCCTCCAGACCCCCCCTCTCCCAAACCCTGCTGCGACGCTAAATCTGGATGTTTAATTGACCCACTTGAAGTTGTTTGAAGCCTTTCAAAACACGGGCTTTGAACAAACATCTTGCAGCGTCCTAATATTACAGACACTTCAGGAAGGCGCTTTAATAACGTCAAGAAAACACCACCGCCCAAGTTCCTATTTATAGGACTCCTGGAAGTTAGAATCCACCGAGAAATGACTCCAACGTCGTGCTGGTGCTAAATATATTCCCCGGAGCTGTCATTGTGTCAGGCTGGCAATTAACAGCCCCGTTCCAGGAGGAGGCCCCCAATCCTGCATCGTGGCCCATACCAGGGGCCCCATTGATGGGTGGGTACGTCAGATTGAAGGATCGGCGCCTTAGTGAGCAAATAGACATTGCATTGTGCAGCTGGGTGGGTAAGAATCCATTGTCTAAGGGACTCACCAAGGAAAGGGGGTGGGATTCATTCATGTGCAGAGGGCCCACACAGGCTGTGTGCGTGTAACCAACACACCTCCTGGCGCTGGGGTCCTGTCCCATCTAGAGGCACTGAGCCCACTTAGAGAAAGAGAGAGAATAATGAGTCTGCTCTACAGCCTTAGCTAACAGGCATAGGGCTTTTAGCTCATGCACTAAGCTCCAGAGGTCCCAGGTTCGATCCCGGCGGTCGGCGTTACATGCGCCAGCCAAGCCCCGTTTGGAGGAGGTGAGTGGCACATGGGCCTTCCTCACAGGGCTGGATCCCACCCAGTGGGAGGAAAGGAAACAGAATCAGCCCAACCTGTGTGAAAGAGGGATTTCTTACTGTTCTATTGATTTCAGATACCACGGGCCAGATGCTCAGCTGGTGTGAACTGACAGGTTCACCGAAGGCAATGCGACCATGCCAATTTACACCAGCTGAGGATCTCCTCCTCGATTTAAAGAGCAGTGGAAAGGTGGGGATATCTTCCAAAACTGGGTGACTGGGCAAGAAAATGGCAGTCGAAATTCAATGTTGATAAATGCAAAGTAATGCACATTGGAAAACATAATCCCAACTATACATATACCATGATGAGATCTAAATTAGCTGTTACCCCTCAAGAGAGAACTTGGAGTCATTGTGGATAGTTCTCTGAAAACATCTGCTGAATGTGCAGCGACCGTCAAAAAAGCTCACAGAATGTTAGGAGCCATTAGGAAAGGGATAGCTAATAAGATTGAAAATATCATAATGCCACTCTATAAATCCATGGTATGCTCACACCTTGACTACTGAGTGCAGTGCTGGTCACCCCATCTCAAAAGAGATATTAGAACTGGGAAATGTACAGAGAAGGACAAGAAAAATGATTAGGGGGATGGAACAGCTTCCACATGAGGAGAGATTAAAAGACTGGGACTGGTCAGCTTAGAAAAGAGACAGCTGAGAGGGGATATGACAGGGGTCTATAAAATCATGACTGGTGTGGAGAAAGTGAATAGAGAAGTGATATTTACCCCTTCACATAAACACAAGAACCAGGGGTCACCCAATGAAATGAATAGACAGTAAGTTTAAAATCAACATAATGAAGTATTTCTTCACACAACGCACAGTCAACCTGTGGAACTCATTGCCAGGGGATGTTGTGAAGGCCAAAACAATAACTGGATTCAAAAAAGAATTAGATCAGTTCATGACGGATAGGTCCATCAATGGCTGTTAACCAAGATGGTCAGGGATGCAACCCCATGCCCTGGATGTCCCTGAACCTCTGATAGTCAGAAGCTGGGAATGAGTGACAAGGGATAATTGCCCTGTTCTGTTCATTCCCTCTGAAGCATCTGGCACTGGCCACCTTCGGAGGATAGGCTACTAGGCTAGCTGGCCCATTGGGCTGACCCCGTATGGCCGTTCTTATGTTCTTCAGACTAGATCACTGATCAGCGCGGGCCTGGGTTTTTTGTGTCTCCTGCATTCAGAGGTCACGCTACACCCCTGTTTGCAGTTTGCAGCCCAGGCTGTTCTCTGATACATTGTACTGTATTTCATTGTAGGACCCACAATGGCAAGCAGAATATAGTCCTCTGCTGGGATTTCTGGGGGAATCTGTGTAGGGCTCCTGTCAGGATTCGAGGAGAAGATTTAACTCAGAGCGGGGAGGCGTGGGCAAGAGTGAACTGAATCTATCAGACAAGGAAGCAAAAATAGACTCAAAAAATGGGAGGACTGTAGTGATGTTGCTTCCCAAAGTTGCAGCAAGTGCATCTGAAGCCGCTTAAAGATTTGGGGCCAGATTCTCAGCTGGCATCAGTGAGGTAGCTCCACTGGAACGCCATCGATTGAACCCAGCTGAGAATCTGGCCTTGATACTTTTCCACCAGGAAGCCTGCCCAGAAAAAACCTGTGAGGTGAACCCTGCTGAGCCCGTTGTTAATTAAGCTTGTGCATTCAAACAATCTAATTTGTTCCGCCCTGGAGCTATGGTGCCCGTGCAGGGTTCTGACATAAATGATACTTAAGCCGATTTGACTGCCCCCTGGAAGCTGTGCTCGTTAAAGAAAGATGTTCAGAGTTGTCGGTCTTTAGTCAGAAAAGCAGGCGGGGGTGTGGCTCATGCACTGTTACTTAAATCCTCCAGCCCAATGCATAAAAATAAACATGTGCCGTCAGATTTTTTGCCCTACTTTTCCCTGATCATTTTACAGTGAAATTAAAATGCCAGTGGCAGAGGCGAGTATTTTAGCAAAGGTCGGGCTTGATTTCTGAAGCTTCCAGACTTATGCTCCTTTAATGCACCTGCAGGGGGGACTTGCAAACCGCATGGAAAAGAAAGGGAAAGGCAGGGAGAAACCAGGGCAAAACCAAGAGCCAGGCGCAATGGGCAGCCATGCCTGCTGGTGCTGGATACCTATTGCGGGGATGGGGACAGGTGGGTCTCCCTCTCAACCGAGGGGGAGGAATCACTGAGCCCAGAGAACCCTGGACAGTGCCCCCCAGCGTTCACGGGTGTCTGAGGAGTCAGTGGGCACCGCCCAGAGGAATCCTGCTTGGAGGCGTGATCGGACGAGGGGCTGGGAACAGGCGCCACCGTCACAGAGCCACCCCCCATCCAGCTTCCTCTTCCTGGAGGGAGGGTTGTTTGTCTTGGCCAGTGCCAGGAGGAGGTTGACAAGGAGATCTCATGACTTTGTGGGGCCACGGATGGGGTGTATGCTAATAGGGGTGACGGATTCTTCCTAAAAGTGTGGGGGGGAGGCATGAGTCCTCGTCCCCTCCATGGCCCCGCCCCACTGCGGCTTCCCACAGCTGCCCACGTAGCTCTTACCCTGACCTGGCTTCGGCTTCTGGCCTGGGGGGGGTGGGGTCTTGGGGGCTGAAGAGCTGACGCTGGGCCATGATAAGAGCAGCACGGGCAGCTCTGGGGAGCCGCAGACCCTCCAACTGCCCTGGGGGGGGGGGGGGCTCAGGGTGGGGACACAGACCAGGGGCTGCTTTTGGGACCCCCCACCCCAGGCAGGTGGAGGCTCCATGGTTCCCTGGGATGGGCTCCAGCGTCTGGCCTGGCCTGGGGTGCAGGGCCTGGGGGGAAGAGGAGGGGCAGGGGGCCGGGGCCCTGGTGAAAAGTGGATGGGCCATGACCCCGCCCCCCCCCATGCGTTCCAGTCCCCCTGACTCTAATCCAGGAGGTGAAGGGCAAAGTGCAGCTAGACTCTCAATGAGACGTTCTGGAGGAGCGGGAAGAGGGGCTGCAGCCCGGCGGGGCAGGCGTCAGGGGCGTCTGTGAACCGCGCCAGAGACACACCCATGCTTGTGGTTTCACGGCGGAGCCACCAACCAATATCCCCGGCAGGCCGGGGCCCAAGGCGGGACATCCGTGCCATATAGGGAAGGCACTCAGAGCCTGCCAAAAATCGAAGGATGCACCACCAGCAAACCACAGGACGCCATCCCTCCGTAGTGAATTCATTCATAAACTGTTATCAACCGAAGCCTGTCGCTGGGGCACACCGAACAATCTCCTCCGTGATTTATAGGAGAAGCCTTTAATAATAACAATCAACCCCCTTCCCAGCACACCCCGCCCCCTCATCAATCCACAGGGCGCCGCAAGGCAGCAAAAGGCTATTTCCCCAATCATTTATGGCAGGCTCTTTATTAATTTGCACGCATAGATTTTATGCCCGAGGCTCGGGGGACTGATCAATGGAACACATAAATAGAGCGGTGTAATTGGATCGGGTGGGCTGGCCCTGCCTCTTTCTGGCTGGCATGGTGGGCAAAGGGGGTGCTTTATTCCTTAACACTTCTGCGGGTTTCCGCCAAAGGCAGACACAGGGCTTTTAATTAAAAGCCGATCGCCTCCTGAAAGGTCTGCGGGGACAAGCACTGGTAAGAGGGTGTCATTTGTGTCCCCCCCCCCCCCATATGCAATTTCTTTCAGCGCACCTGCCAAATATGCAAAGACCGTCTAAAAATGCTGGATGGGTGTTGTAGCCTGGGCTGGGTTTTGTGAATGGAGAAGGCTTTGCACACTGCGGAGTGCTCAGGAGTTCAGAAGGGCTCCACGCGGCGGGCTATTCAGCCGGGAAGCCAGCACACTGGGGCATCACTGCTCCCCGCAAACGGCCTAGCTTTGCCAAATAAAAACCCGTCTAAATCCTGGCGGTTGTTCCACCGAGTGCTTTCAAAGCAGGATTAGCGTATGCGAGGCACAGTGCTACCAGCCGGCCACCTCCCTCCCCTGCCTGTGCTTTTTCAAAACCATAAAAAGGCTCCTACATTCCATGCTCCACATCCTTAAAAGTTCAGCCCCAGACTGTGGCTTATTCTCGATCCCTTATGACGACATTGCTAATTCTTTGGAAATGGATCAGAACAAGAATACCGACACGTTTAACATTAAATGGATGTACATGGAAAAACCCCACAATCTCTCTCACCCCCCCCCACTCAGATTGGCTGTAAAATACCAAGTGTAAACGAAGCGATCTTTCCAAATGTCACCTCTCGACTCGCTGACTTCAAAATGAAGAAAATGGCATTAGAAAGACGGGCTTGGAATTAATATCAGTTCAAAAGGAGAGAGAAAAAACCCAGCGCATTAAAGAAAAGGTGCAAATCACGCCTCACTACAAAAATAGCTTGCCAAAAAAAAAAAGTGAAAATCAATTCTGGTATAAATTAGCAGTGCAAATGCCCTGCACGGGATTAACCATCATTGCAGAGAAAGCAGCTCTCGGATTAACCCACATTCAACTGCCCTCTTTAAATCCCAATAGTTAGACTCTAGCGTGTAATAAATACCAATCCAATCCACCCACAATAATCGCTTCCAAACAAATCCACAGATCTGTCACTACAGGGGGGCAGATAGGAGCCATTCAATGCAAAAAAATATTTGCAGGTCTTGCAACGATTTCCACAGACTTCCTCCATTATTACAGAGGCATCCTAAAGACAGGCACATGCACATCCACAAATGAGCCATGTGCTGAAGGTGGGAAAGAAGGAGATTGTCTTTCAGCTGCCCGAGTGGATCATTTATTAAATAGCCCCATTTCACACACACCCCCAGACAAATTCCCTCTGTTAGTGTCTGTTTCTAATGCTCTATTTCTGCAGACATCAGCTGTGTTCATATAGACACGGAGTCACTTGGTTGCAACACACACAATTCTGCTCCCAGCTGTTAAGAAGCCTAGCAGTATGTCTTGCACATAGCCAGCAAATCTGTGTGCACAGCTAGATAAATATATACACCCGGTCTGGTCCTTTCCTTACCTCCAACGCAGAGCAAAGACATGTTACGTCCTCTTGTCTGCTCCCACCGCGGCTCCAGGGGAGGTCCGAGTTAGCTGTTAGCTGGGTGCCTGCTTGGGGAAGGGTGTGTGCTTGCTAGAAAATTGCATACTGCTCCATCCGCCTCTGTGTGGGCTGCTCCTCGCTCGGCTCGCTAGCAGCCAGCCATTTTGTTTCAGCACCAAGGCCTATGGACAGCTCCTGACGTCAAGCTGATGAGAGGCAGGAGGCGGGGGCACTGGGGGCACCTGATTAGCTGGGGTTGGGTCTGTTCTTAAAGGCCCCCGAGCTGGCTGTCAATGGAAGTGGCTGTGTGAAGAAGGCACAGAATCCCCTGGGCTCGCCAGCGCCGAAAGCACTCGCAGGCCGTGGGCCCTGGCTCTGGGACCAGATTAGGGTGACCAGACAGCAAGTGTGAAAAATAGGGACAGGGGGTGGGGGGTAATAGGAGCCTATATAAGAAAAAGACCCAAAAATCAGGACTGTCCCTATAAAATCAGGACATCTGGTCACCCTAGACCAGATCGCTCCGCACCCCGCAGCTGTCTGCCTGAAACCTGCTTATTTCCCCTCTGATGCATGACTTGGGGTGTGTGTGTGTGGGGGGGGGGGTCTGGTATCGGATCAAGGGGGCTGGGGAGGGGCCTGCTCTGAAGAGCATCAGAGGGCTGGGTGTCTGGGTCTGGCGCTCATTCTACATCAGACAGAAAGATCCCTGCCCCCCTCCCCCCAAGAGGTGAGGGCCAGATTCACAGCTGAGGTAAAACAGCCTGGATCTGCTCGGGCTGGGGCCCTGAGTCTCTGTGGTCCCCTGCACCCTGCCTCACAAACACTCGCCTCCCAGTGCCCCTGCTGGGTCGGCAAGTATTAGCATCTTCCCCGTTTGACAGAAAAGAAACTGAGGCACCGGGACTAGTCCAAGGTCACAGACATTTGTAGCAGCTCTTGGAGTGGGTCGCAGGTCTCGAAAACGCCAGTCCACTGGCTTAACGACAAGAACATCCTTCCCCCCTCTTCCTGGGCCCTCCCCCCACCCCACGGTGCTGTCTTGTGACCTCGTCACACCTCCTGCCCCGGTGGCTGGGAGAATGGAGCAGCACCCAGCCAAACCTTCACTCCGATCCCAAGCTCTGTAGGGCAGGGACCGGCTCTTTGGTCGGGGGCACAGCGGGGTCTTGCTCTGCATCTGGGGCTGCCAGGTGGCACGGAACAAACCAGAATAATCAAACACCAGCCACAGCGGCTGCTTTCCTCCTTGTGCGTTTTCCTCCCCACTACAGATTCTGCGGGCCCAGTCCTGGACATCCGGTGCAAAGCCCACTGCCAGGGTATACAATGCGGGGAGGTCACAGCGGGACACAGACCCAGCAAGGCTAGATATGAAAATCAAACTGGGCTCCTGAGCAGCACGCTTTAAGCACTCGCTTCCTAACGCTGCTACTCCCAGCTCATGGCAGACCCACCCCTTCCTTCAGACCACTTGAAGCACGGCCCATCGCTCTGCTCCTGTCACCGCAGGTCACATAACAATTCTGAAATGCAGGCCAGATGAGGCCCGGCAAAGCTCAACGGAAAGGGGTGCCTGGCCCTTCTGCTGGCCCTCTGCACAGGGGCGAATTTCCCACCCCGACAGCAACTCCTCTGGGTACGACGGTGCCATTTTAACTTTGTCACTTTTCAGCAAAGAGCTGGACCAAAATCCCTGGCTCCTTGTAGCATTGTTTTCTTGCACCCTTTCGGACCCCTCTCCCCCGATGGTGGCTCAGCCTTCCAGCCCTCTGCCTAGTCCATTGCGTGGCTTGGGGTGGCAGGTTTTCCCTCACAGGCTGTATCAATCCACCTCAGCGCCACGTTCGGCTCCTAAGTAGCCCCTGACGAGTGGCTCAGACGGCTGCTGACCTGATCACGTGTCTCCATGATTCAAAGCCCTCCAAGGCTGCAGTGTCTGAATCTCCCAAATAGGGATGAATTTCCCCCCAAGCCCGTGGGTCAGTGTGATTAACCTCATTTAACAGACATTACGAAGTCGGAGTCCCACTGGTGCCTTACCTACAAGGCATCACATCCACCCTCTGCTAGCCCCAAGGAGCCGGCTTTTGGGGTCTCCTCTGGCAGGTTCCCATGCTGCTCAGCATGGCCTGAAGGCCGTATATGGAGTGGCTGGGACACCTCCAGTGGGCAAGGTGTCGAGGCTGGCTCAGGTGCACCTTGTCACCACTGCAGCTGCACAAAGAAGCTGCACAGCTGATGTACCCACAGGCACCTGGGCATTCTCCGGCATCGGGGAAATCCTGGCTCTATGCCAGCCCCTTGGCAGTCCCTAGTATAGCTGGGCGGGAGGGTATAGGAGTGGGACTGAGGACATGGCTGGGGCACTGCTGCACCCTGGCTATTCCTAGATGCCGGAATAGCCCCTTGGGGTCTCCTTGGGGCCCTAGGCAGGCGAATTAGGGCAGCGAGACTGCTGTGCCGAGGGCAGGCCCCCCCACATGGGCAGCTCGTTGGTGGCGGAAAGCCCTGAAGTCTCGAGTTCATATCCTCCAAGGCCAAGAGGGACCGTTGTGATCACCTGGCCTCAGCTCCCATATAACACAGGCCTCAGAGCTTCCCCAAATCGCTCCTAGAGCAGGTCTGTTCGACGAACATCCAGTCGGGCTTTAAAACTTGCCCGTGATGGAGACGCCACCACAACCCTGGATAAATGAAATCCACAGAACAGACCCAGCATGGGGTGGGGAGCAGTTTCCCCTACCGTACCCAGACTGTGGTAAGGGCGGGGGGCTCTGCTTCTGGTCTGGATCAATCCTCGAGCTCTGTGCAAACATGAAGGAGTATTTCTTGATGGGGGCGGGGAGGACAACAAACATTTCCAGAAGCGACTCAGGATTTTGGGGGCTCAACTTGAGATGCCTTAAAAAGGAGCTGATTTTCAGATGTGCCAAACACACGCCTGATGGAAATCCAGCGCTTTTAAGGCACCTCCTGTTGAGGACCCAGGAACCAAGGCAGACAGAATCACTGGTCACTTTTAAAAACATGGGCCCTGACCGCTGGCCAATCAGCTGAGACTGGACACTTCATTACATATCTGACACCCAATGGCTTGCAGCAGCTTTGATTGTTAATCCAGTGGTCTAGGTTCACACTAGTGACTCCGACAGCTCATTACCCCTTGTATTCTTACAGTCTGATGTGGAGAGAGCCTGGGATTTCATCCGGCTCATCGCTGTGGCCGTTGCTTCAGAAATAGGCTGAAATGTGGGAATCTCATGAGCTAGATTTTTTTTTTTAATATTGTCTCATTCCCTTTAAAATTCCTACCTTCCTGCTGGCTTATGTGAAGCTGCTGGAAATATGTTTAGGGGGAAATAAAAGCAAAAGACACCCCTAGGGCCTGAGTTTTCACTGCTTTGCACTTTGTGTCATCCTATACACCCAGAGGGAGCAGGTCGCCATGGCAGCACAAGGATGGCTGGGTGGGCCGAACCCCGGGTACCAGTGTTCCATGGGCACTCGGCTGCTCACTCCCTGTCTCCTGGGGTGAATCGGTGGGAGTTAGGTGCCTAGATACATCTGAGGAGTTGGGCCTCAGTTTCCCACCCGTACAATGGGGATGACGGGCCTGGCCTGCCTCCCAGGGCTGTTGGGAAAGTGTGAGGTGCTCAGTTGCTTTCGTAATGGGGGTCATATACATGGGCAGCGGGTATCAAAGGCCAGGGCAGGCTAAGCCTCCCCTGACCCAGCCTGTGGCCCCCAGGCCCCGCCCTCCCTCTCCTTCTCTCCTGAAGCCGGTAGGGGCTCAGCTCCAGCCAGCAGCCTGGAGCTCGGGCCTGTCGCTGGCCAGGGGCTGGGGCGGCCAGGGGCGGCTTGGGCCAGCCTGGGTGTCGGACAGTGGCTTGGGCCAGCGCTTGGGCTGGCTGGCGGCTCACTGCTCGGGCCAGCTGGCGCGGCTGGGGCAGGCGGGCCGGGGCTCCTCTGGCCACAGGGGGAGGGGAGCTCAGGGGTTCACCAGCTGCCCATGGTCATAGAAGCACCTAAGCTCGATTTTGCACTGGTGTCAATGACTGCACAAGATGCAGGGCACAGGGGAGAATGAGCTACTACCTAAGGGTCGTATTCCCAGATATTAAGGCCAGAAGGGACCATTCTGATCATCTAGTCTAATCTCCTGCATAGCTCAGGCCAGAGCATGCCACAGAGTAGCTCCTGCAGCCAGCCCATACCTTGTGGTTGAGCTAGAAGTGTGTCTTTTAAAAACGATCTCGATTTAAAGGCTCCAAGTGATGGAGAATCCACGACGTCCTGGCTCAGGCCAGCCCATCCCGGGCTTAGTGCACAGCAGTAACCACACGCCCCAGTGCAGATCTCGGAGCCACTTTCAAATGAAAACGGTTGGGTTGGGTTTTTTTTTTTAAACCCCAAACTACCCCGCCAGTCTGACCGCGTTAACTCAGACAATCCATAACTCATTACGGCTTGTATTGGTCTGCCCAACTGCAGATCAGTCTTAATGCCAGGCGACGGGAAGCCAAGAACATTGCGGTATCCTTCTAACATGCATTCACGCTCAGCGTCTGCAGGAAGAAAGACTGATTGGAAATCAACAAGATGGGACAGTCAGCGGCTCCTTTGTTCATATAACGAGGGTGACAGTAACTTCCTTTGGGTTTGTTGTTTAGCCGGGTTCTCTACTGGCCTGCGCGCTGGGCAGTCATGTACAGCAGGGAAAACTGGGACTCAAATGCTACCCTGTCAGAACAGCAGCTTTCACACCCACTTTGCACCGGTATAAATGACTAGACCAGGTGCAAAGCAAAGCCCCGAGGCTGAACTAGGGCTGCCAACTTTCTAATCGCACAAAACCGAAAACCCCGGCCCCGATCCTTGCCCGAGGCCCCGCCCCTGTCCCGTCCCTTCTCTGAGGCCCTGCCCCCACTCGCTCCATCCCCTCTCCCGCCGTCGCTCGCTCTCCCCTACAATCACTCACTTTCACTGGGCTGGGGCAGCGGGCTGGAGTGCAGAGTGGGGGGGGGTGAGGGCTCTGGCTGGGGGTGTGGGCTCTGGGGTGGGGCCGAGGATGAAGGGTTTGGGGTGCAGGAGTGGGCTGGGGCAAGGGGTTGGGGTGTTGGGGGGGGTGCGGGCTCCAGGAGGGAGTTTGGGTGCAGGAGGGGACTCCGGGCTGGGGCAGGGGGTTCAGGGTGCGGAGGCCCAGCGGCACTTACCATGGCACCGAGGAAGCGGCCTCCAGGTCCCTGCAGCCCCTAGACACATGGGTGGCCAGGGAGGCTCCGTGCGCTGCCCTCGCGCCTGCAGGAGCCGCTCCCACAGCTCCGCGGGGGTGCGGTTCCCGGCCAATGGGAGCTGTGGAGCCGGCCCTCAGGACAGGGGCGATCGCTTCCGGGAGCCGTGCAGAGCCAGGGCAGGCACGGAGCCTGCCTTAGCCCCGGGCCCCCGCTGCGCCGCCGACCGGACTTTTAACGGCCTGGTGGGCGGAGCCGACTGGAGCCACCAGGGTCCCTTTTCAACCGGGCGTCCCGGGCAAAAACCGGACGCCCGGCAAATCTAGGCTGAACTCATGCATCAGCCGCAAGGCCTAGTCGGACGTCAGCCAGACACCTTGGAAGTAGCTACACAGAAGAAATTGGATCCAGGTTCCCAGTCCCTTCACTCGGAGAGCTGGGACAGAGGGTCCCCCCAGCCCTGGACATGGGGAAAAGTAAGGGTAGAAGGTAGAAGCAGGTAGAAACTCCCACCAAATCAGAACGGTAACTTGCTGCCCAAGGGGCCCAGCTCACACAGCCTGCCTCTTTGGTCCCCTGGAGTGGCTGAGATCCAGGCGTCTGCTGCAGCCTTCAAGCCGCTGTGTTCAAATCCCAGTTGTGACTCACTCGTAACCTCAGTTTCCTCATCTATAAAATGGGGATAATAATTGGTCCTTTGTTTTGTCTAGTTCATGGAGCTGGTCAACATTTTTCCATTGAAACTGTTTTTCCAGGGGTTTCAACTCACTGAGTTTTTTCCCCATGAAAAGGGTCTGCTCTCAGCCCCCAAACCCAAAGTGTTTCAGCGGAAAATGAAATTGTTTTGGTTTTCAGCCTAAATCTAGGGATATTCAAATTCTGCTGAAAAACTGTTTGCAGCGCTGTTGGAGCCCAACGTGGGTGAGGGAATAACTTTTACGGGACCAACATCTGTAGGTGAGAGAGACAAGCTTTCGAGCTCCACAGAGCTCATCCTCAAGTCTTCGGGAGGAGACCTGAGAACACAGAAGTTTGTCTCTTTCCCCAGCGGAAGTTGGGGCAATAACTGGTCTCACCTCACCCCCCTTGTCTCTGCTGAACAATTGACATTTTTGGTGCAAAATTTAGACAAAAATATTATTTCATCAGAAATTTCTGCAGGAACATACTCCACCCCCCATTTTTTGACCAGCTCTGCTATTTAGACTGCAGGGTCTTGGGGGGGTAGGGACTGGCTCTCACCCTTTGGTATGTACAGCACCCTGCACAATGGGACTTTCCGCTCTCACCTGACACCTCCGTGTGGTCCTGGGGATAATGAAAGCTGGTGATTTTAGCAAGGACATTGAAATCAGAAGAAAACCATGAAAACCTCCCTATTAACAGGAGAGTTTATTTTCAAGCCAAGTCCTAAATGTTAAGCCGACCTTCCTTGCCTCTGTCCCTTCAGGAAAGCAGCCTTCAGCCTTCCACACCGTGTGTGGGACAGGCTCAGCAAATCAGCATCTGTTTTAAATTCCCAGCCCTGCCTGAGTTTTCTTGTTATAATTCCATTAAAGGCGCCCTGTGAGCTTATAAACCAAGCCACCAAACCAGGGCCGCATGCCTCCCAGGGATGCCAAGGGGAGATTTCAGCTGTAATGGGATGCAGTGCAGGGGGGCTACGGGCTATAATTTATGTTGGCCAATGAATGTGGATGGTCCTTGAGCAGAGATAAGAGCAGTTCTCCCCCCCCCTCTCCCCCCAGCCCTATCGGTTCTTCCTTTGGAGCAGGGCAGAAGCGACCCTCCGCTGAGGAGGGGGAACATCTTGAAACAGCCGTTCATCAGATCACTCCGTGGCCAAGAGACCATGAAGTGTAAGTGTGTGTGTGTGCGGGGGGGGGGAGATCTGCTGGGTGGTAAAGACCCCCCCCCCCATACAGAGAGGGAGGAAAGACTTGTGGCTAAGGCAATAAACCACCATTAGGAGACATGGGGTCGATTCCTTCCTCTGCCATTGACTCCCTGGGGCATCTTGGCCAAGTCCCTCTCTGTGCCTCAATTCCCGAGCTGTATAATGGGTTTAAGAGCTCTCTTCATAGCCCCGCCCCCTGGCTGCCGTCTCTCTTCGGCTCGGAATTCTCTGGGGCAGGGGCTGTCTCGCTCTAGCACAAGCTGCGCTGTGGCTGCTGGAATGCAAATAAAGCAGGACCCCCAGCGAGAGCGGAATTGCTAACAGCTGCTCCACCAGGGATTCGGAAGCTGAACATCCTATTCCGCTGGAAGTACCTGGAGCTGGGCGGGTGGGTGGAGCTGGAAATTGCCCAGGACACCAGAGCTAGTGGGATCTTTGAACAAAGGCAACCCTGGCTTTGAATCTCCCCTAGGAGGATCGGTGCTGCACCCCCAGCTCTGGAACAGTCTCTCGGAGGAATCTCTGCCATGTGCCAGACCCCCAAGGGCTCCCACTCCTCTAAGGGTGCCAGAAGCTGGGACCGGATGACAGGGGATGGATCAGACGATAAACTGCCCGTTTCTGTTCATTCCCGCAGCAGCATCTGGCAGAGACAAGATACTGGGCTAGATGGTCTGACCGAGCGTGGCCGTTCTTCTGTTCGCTCCTGTGTCACCCCCTGAGCGCGGTTCAGCGAGTCCTGGGAGGGACGTGTGCACTCTGCAGTCACCGTGACGCACACGCAGCGCTGTCAGAACAATCGGCTTGATTAGTCACCTGGAACACAGCATGGGGAGTCCTAGGCTAGCACGGCGGCAGGAAGGGTAAAGCACAGATCATCCTGGTGAGCCCAGAGCCCAGCCAAGCTGGAATGAACCCCATCGTTCAGGCTCCATGTTCAGTCAGTTCCCAGGTCAGAGCCCCCCGACTCCTTCCAGCAGCCAACTCCTGTCCCTCCACCTCACCCCTTCCCACCCCTTTGGTCTCATGCTGGGAGGAGTGGGGAACCCTCCTCCTTCTGGGGCGTTGGCTGCTGGGTGTCAGTGTCATGGGGACTGGGTTTCCCATTGTATTCTCAGACCCTCCATTGATACGGGGTTGGCCTTCACCCGTCCTTTCTATTGGCCCATCCTGGCTCAGACTGCCAGGAGACATTCATACCATGTCTCTTAGCCTGCCCTCAAAGCAAACAGTCTTTCCCCCCACTCCCACTGGGTAGCCATGTGAAATACAGGGGAAACTGAGGCACACATAGGATTCATAAAAACATTACAGAAAATTCCCCCTTCATCACAAGAGGTGGCAGCGCCTCGGGGACCAGCACCCTCAGTGCCGCACTGGGGCATTGGGTCCTGAAATGGAGCAAATCACCAGCCGGCACATCCCCTCACAGCTGGGCATGGCGCTGCAGTGACGATGCCTGACAGCAGCTTGGTGCTGTGACAGTCGGTCTCTCCTCACAGCTCCAGCCCTCGGGCCAGGCCATTCATAATCTCTCCCCTTGTGGGGCCAAAGAGTCCACAGGCCAGAAGTCCCACAACCTGCGTCGGGTCATCGGCCCCAGCATGGGCTCCACAGTCCCTGCCTCTTCTTCCTCAGGAGGGCGTTCCCGTCCGTCTGGGGATGGCCCAGGAACCCAGCCCGGATCCCAGGCCCACCCTCTCCTCTGGCTTCCAGCCCTGGGACCCTGCGTTTAAGCAGCTAAGACCTGTTCCCTACAAGCCCCCACTGCATCCCCAGACTGCTCCTACATCCACCTGTCCGCGGGCACCTCTCCCTGGAAAGGCCTGGGGGATGCGCTCCATACTCCCTGTGACGAAGTGAGAATGTTTTGTTGTGTTATTTGAATACTGAGGGGGAAGGTTGCAGGGGAGCTGGGCTGGGACTGTCTGCATGGGGGAAGGGAGATACCTGAGCATGTAACATGAGAACCCAGGAGGGGAGTTGGAGACCAGGTAACACCTCTGACGGGGAATTCGGACAAAGGAAAAGGCTGGGGGAGGAGCCGGGGGGGAAGGGAGAAAGGAGATGCCTGGAAGGGGTTTGGAGTTTTGGAAGCTGGCTAGGAATGAAGAGGGGACTCTGACGGGGCTGGGGCTTCCCAGCGGGGCCGTGGCCTCCCTGGGGCCCCCAGATAGACCTAACTAAAGGGGATCCTGTTGTCTGTACTGGCAAGACCTGTTTTGGACTGTGTTCCTGTCGTCTCAATAAACCTTCTGTTTTACTGGCTGGCTGAGAGTCACGGTGAATCGCAGGAAGCTGGGGGTGCCGGGCCCGGACTCCCCCACACTCCGTGACACTCCTCCCTCCCATTAGCCCTGCAGTCCCCCTACATAGGAGCCACCCAGCCTGGTTCTAATCCCCTCGGGGCGTCTCTGGCTCCCTGTAACCCCGTCACTGCCAGCGTGGGGTTTATCCCCCTCCCATCACAGTTCCAGGAGCAGGGAAGGAGCAGTATGCACCCCACCCCCACAACACCCGGCTTTTCCTCCCAGGTCTCACCTCCAGGCACTAGCTAAGCTGCTCCCTGCTCGTGTGGGGAGCTCAGGGGAGCTCCCAGCAGGAGAAGGGGGCTCTGCAGGCTATCGGCTGGGCACCCGGCCGTGGTATTTCCCGCTGCCGCTCTTCGAACCTAGCTCCAATTCCTCCGCTACTGAGAAGCGACTCACGAAAACAGACAGGCCACGGCCCTCTCTAGCACCCCTCAGCCCGGCTCGCGTCACTGTCATTCGCTCCTCCACCCTGCGAGCTCGGATTCGGGCCCAGCAGGCCTTCGACGCACCTCGCTGCCGCTGAGCCTGGGCCTGGTAAACCAGAACCTCGGCGATGGCAAGGCCAGACCGGACCACTGTGATCATCCCATTTCTGACGGGCACAGCCCCGGCCATGGAGCTTCCCGGGGTTAATTCCAGGGTGAGCTGAAGCAGATCTTTGAGCAAAACATCCAGTCTTGATTCACCAATTGTCAGTGATGGAGAATCCCCCGCAGCCCAGTGGTTAATTACCCACCCTCTGCTATGCTCCCTTCCCACCCACCCAGGTCACAAACCCTTCAGAACACTGGCAAATTCTGCCAGCTCATGGCCTGGGCAGCTGGTCATACGAGCTATGAAAGCCTTGGGTGCGTTCTTCCCTGGTCTAGTGGTTAGCACACAAGTGTGGGAATCAGGCTTGTGAGTTCTAGTCCCAGCTCTGACTCACTGTTCAGCAGTGGAGTTAGCTTCTGTGCCTCAGTTTCCCCACCTGTCAAAGGGGGATAATCTCTCCTTCTCCCATGGGCTGGGATGGGTGTTTGTGAAACCTAATCCAGGGCAAACAGGTGCTGTGCGTACTGTCCTCCTCCCAGGCTCGGTCCTAGGATGCCACATTTTAGTGAGGGGCAAATGGGAAGGGCTAAGAACGTGATTTGGTTTCATGCCCTCTCAGGAGGTGCAGCCAGAAATCTCTCGCTCTCTGTTGGAACCTGACCCAGCCACGCAGGTCATAGAGCCTGCCTTTGGAGGTGCCCCAAACCCATCCACGGGGGGGCGGGACTCTGAAATACCAGGACTGTCCTTCCCCATGGCTAGTGGGTGTTCTAGACGATGCTGCATCATCGGAACCTACCCAGAGCAGTGGTGGACTGCGGCAGGATCATACCATCCAGAGGCACTCTCCTCTCTTGGGACTTCCCCCACCCACCTAGGTCAGGAGCCCCAGATTTAGGAAGATGCCCCCCCCCCCCCCCCCGAAACTCCCTCCCCAGAAATATGTGCAGGTGGGACTGGGGCCCTGGATGCAGGGAATCATTATTGGAAGTACCCAAGAGCAGCTGGCCCCGGCCCCAGTATCAGGCCTTTGTGCTGGCGCAGGTCTGTCATGGTCACCCAAGTGTGTATGGGGGGTGGGTAGGACACAGGGGTTGTTCTAGGCGGCACAGCCTGGGCTCTGCCCAATGGCTGGAAAATGCCTTGGGAGGAAGCTGTCTGCCACGTGACTGCACGGGGGAGACGCCCGGGTCCAAAATGAAGCTCCTACTGGATCTTGCAGGGAACCAGCTAGTGGCCAAGTCACCACCGATGGGTCCTGTGGCACACGGGGAGGAGAGAGACCCCAGCCCCGACCACTAACTGACACCCAGTTCAAAACATCCAGCCTCTCTTCCTCCTCCACCGTCCAGAGCAGGGGGGCCAACCGGAGCCTGAGAAGGAGCCAGAATTTACCAATGTACATTGCCGAAGAGCCACAGTAATACATCAGCAGCTCCCCATCAGCTCCCCCCACCGCCCACCAGCAGCCCCGCCGATCAGCACCTCCCCCTCCCTCCCCGCACCTCCCGATCAGCTGTTTCATGGGGTGCAGGAGGCTCTGGGGGGGAGGGGGCAGACTCTGGGGAGGGGGCAGGAAGGGGTGGAGTGGGGGGCAGGGCCTGTGGCAGAGCCAGGGGTTGAGCAGTGAGCCCCCCCCCCCCCGGCACATTGGAAAGTTGGCGCCTGCAGCTCCAGCCCCAGAGTCGGTGCCTAGACAAGGAGCCGCATATTAACTTCTGAAGAGCCGCCTGTGGGCTGGCCACCCCTCGTCCAGAGCACAGATTAGCTCCCTGGGCTGTGCTGCTCCGCGCCCAGAGGGGCTGGGCACCCCCAACCTGCGAGACTCGCAGGGCCCAGCCCCGAGGTAGGAATGGTCTCTGGCTCAGATGGAGCTCTGCCTCTCTGGAAAGTTTTTTGCGAATGGCAGCGGTGCCCCCTCGCCGCGAGATCATAATGCAAAGGGCAAAGCCATGAAAGCCAGCGCCTCTCTCATCTGGCCTGCGCTAACAAACCCCAAATTGAATTGCCAGCCCTCCTGGGATGCGCGTAATGTAATTGCTTCGTGTCATCGGGAAAACGGGACGTCCCTTGGGTTCCATGCCATCGGGACAGCAGTCAGCGCCCCACAACCCCTGTCCCGGTGAAACTGCCCAGAAAACACCCCTCTGACGGGGAAGCTGCTTGGCCACGTTCAGCAGCCTGTAAATTCTCCCATCCTGTGGGTGACGGAGCAGGTCAGAACTTGTGCGTCTGGTTCAGTGCCCGCGGAGGAAGCTGGATGCATCAGCAGCCTGGACCTGTCTGCTCTGGCCACCTGAGTCATGAATGGATGCATCAAAGGTGATGCAGCGAGGCCCGCTGGCGAGCGGAAGGCTCAGCAGAGGAGGAAGTAATTAGATTTTATCAATGGAACATTATAAATCATGCACTTCGCAAATTTACTCTTCCACATTATCATTCCCAGCATTTAATCCCCTAAGTGCAGGAGCCAGTCCTGCGAGCGCGGCTGCCGGGCAGCCTCCAGGATGTTACAGTAGCCCAGGGCAGAGCAGAGATCAGGGCCCCGTTGTGCTGGGAAATGCAGAGCCGCAGAGTGAGAGCTGCCAGCCTAGACAGACACCCCGGATAAAGCTGGGGAGGGGTCACGCAGCAAGTCAGAGCCAAGCCCAGAATCCAGGTTTGCTTCCCCCACTAGACCATGCTGCCCCTAGCTGACTGCAGCCTCTGTACTCACCAATACGCTGTGGCTATACACATGTTCAGCCCCTAGCCTCATAAGCAAAAGGCATCTCTGACCTGAGCTACAGGGGAATCACCATTCCCAGGGGCAGGACTGCGATCCCTGGGGACTCCCATGATCGCATGCCCTGGAGCCGGTCAGAGAATCCAGCCAGCAGAGACCAGCAATGGGCCACTATTAGCCATCGGCTGGTGCAGTAAACAGCCAGGAGATGCGACCACCAGGATTTGTTAGGCACCGTTAACCGGCTCCCTTTGCACATGTCGTAGTGTGAGGCTGCTGCCCTCCGACCTCACTGTGCCCCTCAGCCAGGTGGTACAGGACACGTTCTCGTGGATAGGGCACTGGACTGGGACTCCAGAGACCTGGGTTCTATTCCTGGCTCTGCCACTGGCCTGCTGGGTGACCCTGGGCATGTTACTTCCCCGCCCCGTGCCTCAGTTTCCCCATCTGTAAAATGAGGCTACTGATACTGACCTGCTTGGTAAAGTGCTTTGAGATCTCCTGATGAGAACAGCTTTGCTGACTAGCAGCGGTCTCCTTCAGCTCAGGGGTTAGCAAATACTGTGCCTAAACCCACAGCACCTGGGTTCTAATCCTGCCGGGGTTTGACGCTTTGGCTTCCTCTCACATCCGGGTCAGGGCCCTGGGAGTGAAACCCACCCCGTGTCCCCCAGCTGTGCAGGGATGATCCTGTCTCAGCGGAGGGGGAGTTTATAATGCCATCTCTTGTGCATGTTTGATGCCCTCCCATGCTGTGCGGCACGCTTCGGTGCCCTGCACTCCCCCAGTGAGCACTGTGTGTCCCTCCGTAAGGGCCGGCTGAAGTCTACAGGGTGGATAAAAGCCCAACTACTGCTAAGGGTTTGTAGAGATCTTCCCTTCAGTGCCAGCCCTCCACTGCCCCCCTTCCAGCACCCTGCAAATCACAGATAACTGGGCAGGCTGGCTGAGGGCATCAGGATCCTTGGCAGGGCGTCATTGTGTCCCCGGTGCTACATAGGCATGCAGGGGACTCTGCCAGTCTGGCTGGTTCCCCCCAGCGCTGCCACTTCTGCCGGGAACGGGGGGGAGGAGCTGCGGCAGAGGAGAGGCTGAGCAGGAGGTGTGGCTGGGAATGGCTCCGACCTGGCAGGCAGTGCAATGAGAGTCGAAAAGCAGCTGGATTCGAGGAAGCCGGCTGGCCAGGGTTTCAAAGCACAGGGGGGTTTCCCGGCACTGCGGCCCCAGGGTCAGGGCTCGTTCGCTCCAGGAACATGCTCGGGTGGGTGGGGTGACTGACAGCAGGGTGCACACGCCCCACCCACTTCGCCAGGCAGGGTGATATACACTGTAACATCCTGGCCTAGGGGCCAAGAGAGCTGACACTGACCTGCTGGGTGCCCTTGGGGGAGTCGCTGTGCTGCTCCGTGCCTCGGTTTCCCTGTCTGCAAGAGGGTCTCATGTCACTGAGCTCCCTTTGCAGAGGCCCGTGGGTGAGCAGAGAGACGGAAGGCATGGTCCCGGCTCCGGGGAGCAGGCAGTAGCCGACGAAGGAGGGGAGGTGTGTTCAAGACAGCAGGTGGCTATGAGGTGGTAGCTAGAGCCGAGGTGCCTTAGGCCAAGCCGACATCACGCCAGGCGGCCAAGCAGCCCCGGCAGCCCTGCCTGAACCCCTGGGCTCCATCAACCCATCAGCTACTCCCAGCTGGGAAAGGCCCGGGGCTGGGCCGCCCTGGGGCGGAGAGTCCTACTTACCAGAGTTCATTTCTTCATCGCTGCCTGTCCCAAGTTCATTCTGCTGGTCGTTCCCCCCCCACCCCCACCCCAAGGTCTTGTTGTTTTAAAGCCCTGGACTCAGTGCTAGTGAGGGGGGAGGTTTCGCCCCTCCAGGGTGCCCGGGGGGGGGGGGGGTAGATCAAGTTTCCCGGGTTTCTGGGGGGAGCTGATGTTAAGTTTTCAGAAGGAACCACTAGGAAATGTCCCTTGGCCTTGTCGGGTGCCATTGACAGCTGGTGGGAGGGTTCCCTGGGCAAGGGCTCGGCCTGTGTCCGAATTGCCGGCGAGTCTGCTCAGTGGGAGCGCCCAGGCTGCGCAATGCCACGGAGCGATCGGACCAAAGCGTGGGCATGTCAGCAGCTGGTGAGTCGCATCCCTGCGAGCTGCGGCCTTTACCCTCGGCTGGGCCAGGCAGCCCCGGTCACAGGGGTGTTGTGTGTGGACGGGACTTGAGTCATAACCCAGGTGTTCACCCGAGCTCCGGTTAACTCTGCAGTGCAGACCCAGCCTAGGAGCAGCGGGGGCAGAAGCTGGTGACTCAGCTTCCATGAGGAATGAATCCAAGAACTTCCGCCTGTGGGCAAAGAGCAAATCGATGCCAAGGCGTCGGGCCAAGCCTGGGCGGGGGTTGACTTGTTCAGCTCTATTCATTTTCATTATCGTTTCTACTGCAGCAGCAGCTGTAGGTTCCAAGTGAGCTCAGAGCCCAGTCATGCCAGGTGCTGCACAGACACAGCGGGAGAGACAGGCTCTGCTCCCAGGAGCTCGCCGCCCAACCAGACAAGACAGACAAAGAGCGGGAGGGGAAACTGAGGCCCCGAGAGGGGAGTGATTGCCCACGGTCGCTGGCAGAGCTGGGAGGAGAGCCTCTAGTCCTGTCTCCCTACTTACAGGAGTTTAACCCTGTGTGACGGAGCAGGGAGCAGGGCGGATTTGACCTGGGAATGTTGCAGGGGAGTTACAGTGGGGATGGGAAGGAAGCTACCTGAGCTGTAACCTGAGCCAGGAGGGGGGTGGGAGAAGTGACACCTTCGCCCGGCCGGGAGACTGAACAAAGGAGAGGAAGAGCAGGGGGAAGGGTAGACCGGCTGGAGGAGTTTTGGGTGAGAGTGGGAGCTTTGGGCTGGTGGTGAAACGCAGGGAACCCCAAGCTGGGGGCTAAGTTCCCTAAATCCCCCCAGAAGGGCTTGATTGAGGGGTTCTGGTTGTACCTACATGTTCTGCTTCGGGCTGTGTTCCTGTCAACTAATAAACCTTCCGTTTTACTGGCTGGCTGAGAGTCACGGTGAATCCCAGGAAGAGGGGTGCAGGGCCCGGACTCCCCCACACTCCGTGACACCCTGGCAGCCCGGGTTGGCAGGCACAGGCACCAGGGAGCATGCTGGCCATTGACTCCTCTGCCAAGTCGTGAGGTGGGTGCCCATCTGCTAGAGCAGGACTGTAACCCACCAACGCGCGGCCCGCCAGACAGCACCCTTGGGCACCAGCATCCGACACTAGCCTGGAGCCAAGGAGCCCAGTTCACCTCCCTCCCTCCTAAGTCATCGCGCCAAAGGATCCCCTGGAGCTCTGCAGTCAGATCCTCGTCCCTCGTGAGCGCCCGGCTTTGCCTTGCCTCTCTCTACGCTGGGGGTGGCGATCCAGGGGCCATTTCTGGATGGCACGGGGCAGACAGAGGGTCCCACTCTGGGAACAGCTAAGAACGGCTGCAGGGACCCCCCATGAGGACGACCCAGGCCTGGGCACTGCTCCGGAGCGGTTCTGAGGCAGAACGCTGGCTGATGTGCTCAGCGGAAGTACAGAGACTTTCCCAGGTCCCTCACTGGGAAGGATCTCGCTCTCCCTCTCTCTCTCAAGACAGCGACATGTGGAGCATTTCATTCTGCCTAGGCCAAACCTGTCCATCAAGTCCCTTTGAAAGTGTGTTAAACCAGCTCGCACTTGTCAGCCAAGCGCTCTCAGCTGCATGCCGACTGTCCCCTGCCAGGGCTGGCTGCTATGGTGTAGTTCGATTTCCGGTGTGTCTAAGCGAGGGGGCCAGAGTCTGGGTGTGTCGGGGGGGGGGGGGGGGGCGGGGGGGGGGGGGGGGGGGGGGGGGGGGGGGGGGGGGGGGGGGGGGGGGGGGCTGTACAATGGGGTGAGCGCAGAGCGGTTACACCCCCTGCCCACTAGTCAGCATTGCCCCAGGACACCCTGGCACCAGGGAACACCGCCCTGCCCAAGTACAGATCTGGCTGCAGGTCAGGACTGAGGGGTGTCAGCAGAGCTGTGGGTCCGGGGGAGCCCAGGGCTGAGATAGCTGGGGGGCAGTGGGTTAAGGAGATGAGGAATATCAGGGGGTGCTGTGGGCCAGCACTGCAGTGTATGGGCAGAGCACGCAGGCCCCCTGCCCACGCCCGGCTTTTGTAGGGGGCTGCTTCATCCCAGCAACGAACATTAAATTACCCTCGACATTTAATTTAAAACAAATGTGTATAGAATTTGTGCGGCTCCCCACAGCTCCGTGGTGAGAGCAGCACCGCAGGCCCCAGGCCAACGTTAGAGACATGCCCTTGGCACACAGTGCCGGGCACTCCTGTCAGCCGACCCCCACGCAGCACCGAGTGGATATCGCCATGGGGACCCACCGTGTGGGGTTACCT
Organism: Platysternon megacephalum; assembly: GCA_003942145.1. Classification (NCBI taxonomy): domain Eukaryota; kingdom Metazoa; phylum Chordata; order Testudines; family Platysternidae; genus Platysternon; species Platysternon megacephalum. The sequence continues at coordinate 408,726 of QXTE01000199.1, read as the reverse complement.
GGAACTTGGTTATCACCACCGGGACTCGCAATGTAGTGTTACACAGGGAACCTGGCTATCCTGGGACCCTTTGTGCGGTGTTACCCAGGGAACTGGGTTATCACCACCAGGACCCGCCCTGTGGAGTTATACAGGGAATTTGGCTGTCGCCACGGAGACCCACCATGCGGTGTTACACAGGGAACCTGGCTATCGCCACGGGGATCTGCTGTGCGGTGTTACACTGGGATCTCGGCTATCACCACGGGGACTCGCCGTGCGGTGTTACCCAGGAAAGTTGGTTATCATGTTGTTACACAGGGATCTTGTTGCCCCTCCACCTCCTCTCTAGCTTTTTCCTGGCCCACCCTCCCATCAGCTGGGCAGGAGAAGGCCCCCCCCAGAGCTGCCTTAAGGTCCATCTAGAGTTCTCACTGGGACCAGCTCTGCTCTGACGCTGCCCCACACCCCCTTCCAGTGAGGCAGAGGCCGCCGTGGGGGCCGGCCCAGCTCAGGCACTGGGGTCACTTGAGTTTTCTCTCTCCAGGCCGCTGCATTCCTCCCCTTCCTGCTGTTGGTTGTTTCAATGAGGCCTTTGCTGAGCTGGTCCCCAGGCCCCTGGTGCTGCTTGAGCCCGAGGGAGGGAGACTGTCCCTGCCCCACCAAGCTCCCAGGTCTCACTGCAGCTCAGTGGCCCAGCTGGGAACAGAATGCAGGTCTCCTGAGTGCCAGCCCAGTGCCTTGCCCACCAAGTCCCCCCCTTCTCCTACCCGCCTCTTTCTCTCCCTCTCTGTCCCTTCCCGCACCCCGCAGCACCTCTTCCCTTTGACTTCCACCCCTCCCCCTTCTCTCTCTCTCCATTCTCCTGTTTTCTCCCTCCGTTCCCTCCCTCTTCCTCGGCTCTGTTCTCCGTGCCCTCCCCAACACTCCAGCTGGAGGGGTCCCCAGCCCCCACCTGGACCCCTGTAAAGGCCCAGGGTGGGGAGGGACCCACCACGCTGCAAGGGAGCGGAGCTGCCACGGGGCCGGCCGCACAAAATCCAAACAGGTGGGGCTGGGGGATTAATAAAATGTTTCAGCCAATTTGATGCTTCTGGATATGATGCCCCAGTGCCCTCCCCGCGCACCCCCAGACCTGCAGTCAGGCCGCTGCCTCGCGGGGGCTTGGGCAGGACAGCGAAATGCCGCATCGTTTGCTGGCTGGCATCGTCGCCCGGTGACGACCCTCAAGCCGGGGTCCTGTGGGGCCCTGGCAGGACAGACAGACGCACGTCGGTAGTTGGAAATGCAGCTGATTCCTAGCCAGCCCCGGCTGGGTCTCCCCCAGGAGAGGAGCTGGACGGGTCTGTGGGGTGGGAGCTCCCTCTGTTGGCTATCAGGGAAAATGACAGTCCCTGCAGTCCCCCCCCCCCCCCCCCCCCCCCCCCCCCCCCCCCCCCCCCCCCCCCCCCCCCCNCAATAGCTCAGTAGCACCCAGAGGTCCCTGGCTAGGGTCAGGGCTTAGGCACTGCACAGACGCACCCAGTGGATGGCCCCTACCCTGCAGAGCCCTCAGAGAACCTGCACTGCTATACAGCACCCTTAGCTCTGACCTGCCGCTGGTGCAACACGCTGCGAAACGGAAACATGGGCCAGCAACTGTAGCACACAACTGGGCATCAGAGGCCCTGGCTCCTCTTCCTCACTTTGCTAAAGATCTGGTATGACACTGGGTGAGTCATTTCCCTTCTCTGTGCCTCAGTTACCCCATCTGTACAATGGGGATAATGGTTAAAAGATAGGTAACGAAGGGTAGGAATAAATGGTCAGTTTTCAGAATGGAGAGAGGTTAATAGTGGTGTCCCCCAGAGGTCTGTACTGGGCCCAATCCTATTCAACATATTCATAAACGATCTGGAAAAAGGGGTTAACAGTGAGGTGGCAAAATTTGCAGATGATACAAAACTCCTCAAGATAGTTAAGTCCCAGGCAGACTGTGAAGAGCTACAAAAGGATCTCAGAAGACTGGGTGACTGGGCAACAAAATGGCAGATGAAATTTAATGTTGATAAATGCAAAGTAATGCACATTGGAAAACATAATCCCAGCTATACATATAAAATGATGGGGTCTAAATTAGCTGTTACCACTCAAGAGAGAGATCTTGGAGTCATTGTGAATAGTTCTCTGAAAACATCCACTCCACGTGCAGCGGCAGTCAAAAAAGTGAACGGAATGTTGGGAATCATTAAGAAAGGGATAGATAAGACAGAAAATATCATATTATCTCTCTATAAGTCCATGGCACGCCCACATCTTGAATACTGTGTGCAGATGTGGTCGCCCCATCTCCTAAAAAGATATCCCTGGAATTGGAAAAGGTTCAGAAAAGGGCAACAAAAATGATTGGGGGTATGGAACTGCTGCCATATGAGGAGAGATTAATAAGACTGGGACTTTTCAGCTTGGAAAAGAGATGGCTAAGGGGGGATATGATAGAGGTCTATAAAATCATGACTGGTGTGGAGAAAGTAAATAAGGAAATGTTATTTATTCCTTCTCATAAAACAAGAACTAGGGGTCACCAAATGAAATTAATAGGCAGCAGAAATAAACAAAAGGAAGTATTTTTTCACACAACGCACAGTCAACCCGTGGAACTCCTTGCCAGAGGATGTTGTGAAGGTCAAGACTATAACAGGGTTCAAAAAGGAACTAGATAAGTTCGTGGAGGATAGGTCCATCAATGGCTATTAGCCAGGATGGGGAGGAATGATGTCCCTAGCCTCTGTTTGCCAGAAGCTGTGAATGGGCGACAGGGGATGGATCACTTGGTGATTACCTGCTCTGTTCATTCCCTCTGGGGCACCTGGCGTTGGCCACTGTCGGTAGACAGGATACTGGGCTAGATGGACCTTTGGTCTGACCCAGTATGACCGTTCTTATGTTGCACTGCTCCCCCTTTGTAAAGCACTTTGAGCTCTACTGCTGAGAAGTGCAGCATGTGAGATTAGTGTTATCATTGTTCTTATTGACCTGTCTCGGAAGGGACTGGCAAAGCTTGATGTTTGTAAAGTGCTTTTCACCCAAGCGACTATAAAAATACAGTTATTCAGTCCAGGGGTCATTCACAACTGAGCAATCGCTCTTCATCCAAAGGTAGCACAGAGCGATGGAGCGAGATCAGTCTTGTGCTTAAAACACTATCCTGGGACTAAGGAGATCTGGGGTTAATTCCGAGCTCTGCCACAGATGCCCTGCAAGACCTTGGCCCTGTTATTTAATCCCTCTGTGCCTCAATTTCCCCATTGGTGATGATGAAAATCATTCTTCCTGTACCGTTTGGTTTTCTATAGAGCTGGTGGGAGTATGGGGTGTGAGGATGTGACAGGTTTGGTCACAAAGACCCCCTTGGGACTGTCACCTGATGTGCTGAAGTTACCTCTGAGCCCGTTTTCCCTGCCAGCTTGGGACTTCCAGAACCCTGCCTTATTGAGCCAGACACGCTAGCCTGCTGCAACACAGACCCAGGTCTGGTCTGTGCCCCCAAAGCTGCAGACTTAACTGAAAACAGCTTAGCAGGTTACCTGCCTCCCAATGGGATCCAAACCCCAAATAAATCCATTTTACTCTGTATAAAGCTTATACAGGGTAAACTCATAAATTGTTCGCCCTCTGTAACACTGGTAGAGAGATATGCACAGCTGTTTGCTCCCCCAGGTATTAATCACTTACTCTGGGTTCATTAATAAACAAAAGTGATTTTATTAAGTATAAAAAGCAGGATTTAAGTGGTTTCAAGTAATAACAGACAGAACAAAGTAAGTCACCAAGTAAAATGAAGCAAAAACAGAGATGTTCCAATAAGCTTCTTTCACAGACTAGACTCCTTCCTAATCTGGGCCCAATCTTTTCCCTGGTACAGTCCTTGTTAGTTCCAGCAGACATCTTAGGTGGAAAGCAGGGGCTTTCTCATGACTGGCAGCCTCCTTTGTTCTGCTCCACCCCCTTTTATAGCTTTGGCACAAGGCGGGAATCTTTAATCTCTCTAGGTCCCCACCCCTCCTTCTAAATGGAAAAGTACCAGATTTAAGATGGATTTCATTATCAGGTGACATGAGACCTCATTCTTCATTACCTATGGGCTGCCCCACACATACACAGGAAGGCTTGCAGGTAAATAAACCATCCACAACCAGTTGTCCTAGTCAACCGGAGCCATCAAGATTCTAAACCACCATTAATGGCCCACACTTTGCATAATTACAATAGGACTCAGAGTTATACTTCATATTTCTAGCTTCAGATACAGGAATGATACATGCATACAAATAGGATGACCGCACGCAGTAGATTATAAGCTTTGTAATGATACCTTACAAGAGACCTTTCACATAAAGCATATTTCAGTTACACCATATTCACGTTCATAAGCATATTTTCATAAAGCATATGGAGAGCAACGTCACAGGGGGAGGTGAAGGGCTCCTATTCCCTTCCCCCACCCCGAATTTTGAAACGTCAGAATTTGAAAAAAATAAATTCACCCAGCTCTACTTGTAAACTCCGGAGGGCAGGGATGGTCTGTGTAGGTGTGTACAGCCCCGGGCACAGCCCTGATCTCAGGTGGGGCCTTAGGCATGGCCACACTGCAAATAAGACCAATGGGGCTGGGGTGCGTTAGTCCCTTGCTGCCCGGTAGAAACGCGATCCTGGGTTCTTTGAGGGGCACTCCAGCCCTGCCACGCCACCAGCGCCTGGGGGCAGGTTTGGATTTGGGTCCTGCCCCTGGAGGGGTGCCAGCTGTGCCAGCTTTCTTTGGGCTAACTTGCAAGCCTCCCTCTGGCTTCAAACCCACAGCCCGACACTTCGGGGGAAGGCCCCTTGTCACAGAGCCCAGGGAGCTTGTCGGGCCGTGCTGGGGTTGCCGGGAAGCCTCGTTCTTTGTGAATGACCGGCAGTGCCACCGCGGAGCCAGCCCTCGCCCACACATTTCCTGCCCCAGCGGGACTGCCCAGAGCATGGAATCCAAGGGTCATTAGCGAGGCCACTGGCACCCACGGTTCTCCAGAGGCTCAGCAACACCAGAGACACCCAGTCCCAGAGGTGAGCGCTGCGAGCCCAGATCTCCCCGGTGCATGGGAGAGTCAAGGGACCATTCCTAGGGCTGGCAGGAAAGGCACGGAGGCACATGCCCTCACTCAAGTGGATGAAGCAGTTACCCTGGCAATGCCCCTATGGGGGGCGGGGAGGCGTTAGCCATCCCTCTTTTAGTGACTATGGGTCCCGCAGCTTGCCTGGCCAGGATCCAAGGCTTCCCACATGGCACCTGGTAGCCGGCTGTCCCAACGGCGGGCAGCAATCTCCTCGAGAGATACAGAATAATCCATCAGATGCCCCAGAACCATGAGGATGTTTGTTAGACTATATTGTGGGGGGCTTGGCCTGTCAGTTAATATTTGAACCCCCCCTGCCCATCCTGCGTTTGGGTGACAATCAGGGGTTCCCACGGTGCCAGACTTATTGGATATGTGATTTTGCCCCCACGTCTCCCGGCACCCAGTGCAGGGCCCAAGCTCCTAGATGCCACTGCACTACTCCTGTCATGCTAACCCACAGCCCGTTCTCCAGGGTCTGGAATTCCTGGCCAGGCCCTCACTTTTCAAACCCACGGGCTCTTTAAGTCATTAAAGGAGCCCCCAGGCAACATGTGACCTGTGAAGCCAGAGGACAGCCTGTGAAGCCAGGTGGCAACCCCCACCCTGCCCTAGACCGACAGGTGAGACTCCCAGCAGAGTCGGCTCAGTCCTTTCTCCTGCCGGGAGGATAACCCGAGGCCCAGGCAGGGAACAAGCCTTTTGCCTGGGTGGGGAGGCAGCCTGGTCTAATGGTGACAGTGGTCCAGAGGAGGCAGGAATTCGAGATTCAGCTCTTGAACCTGCTGCTGACTCAGCGGGTGACCTTGGACAAGTCATGGGCCCTCCCTGTGCCAGTGCTGTGCCCCCACGTCCGTAAAATATGGTGCCACCTTTGCCCGGTTCTTTGAGATTCTCAGATGAAAGGTGCCCTGCGGGGCGATCCGTGGCTGGGAAGAGGGGAGCTTTTGTCCCCGAAGTCCTGAGCCACAATAGAAAAGAGGCAGAACATGCAGCATGTGCTGAGCGAACAGAATCCAGGCGGTCAGTGAGCAGCAGGTTCCCTGTGGTGGGTCAGAGAAGGACCAAGTTTGGATCCAGATCAGAGCCCAAGTGGGCTTGTTCTGATCCTGCGTTCTGGTTCCAGCAGGGCATGGGGTAGGAGCGCTGGCGGTGGGTGAGCTCCCAGGTCTCTGTGGGCAAGGTTTAATGCTGTGACTCTCCCTCTCCCAGCGGGAACGTGCCACAGCGGGTCTCTGAGCTCCTCCACTCCCATGGGGCTTTTCTGATGAGGCAGCTGTGCCTGCTCAAACCCGCTGCCTCTGCGGGACCTTCGCTGCCGGGGCCCAGCAATGCAGCGGGAGGAAGGGAGCCCGTTGGGATCTGACAGCCTGGGCCCCATAGAGCAGAGAGTGGGGGGGTCGGGCTGGAGAGGCAGTGGACAGCCTTGTCCAGGTTGCAGAGCCCTGCGGTTGGGTAGGCAGCGCTGGGTGGATGCAATGACAGAGATTTCTTTAGAAGAAGAAAACAAGCAAGGAGTTAGCGTGACCACAGGCTGGCTGGGCCCATCGTTAATTTCGGTCTCATTTCCTGGCTGGCTTTCTGGGTGTGAAATAAACAAAAGAAGTCAGCAGGCAAAGCCGCTCCAAAGGCTGTTGGAATAACAGTGTAGAGCCGGGAATGGCGACCCTGCCGTTGTGCATTTGGGGGCGTGGTTCATGTCTGTGTGGCTTGTGAGGGTCTGTGTGTCTGGCTTGGCCTGGACTGCATACGCTCCTTGTGTGTTTGTATCGAGGTGCACGCCTGACGGGCATTTTGGCTGTGTTTTTCTTACCTGTGTGATTTGGGGACGCCCCTGTCCATTCTCCTTGCATCTTGTGCATGTGTGTTTGTGTTGATGTGTGCACGCATTTACATGTGTATAGGAGTGTGCTTTGTGGCCGGGGTTGTTTCGCTGCTTCTTTGCATGTGTTTTATGTCTGTCTGTGAGAGTCATACAAACGTACATTCGATGGGAATGGATGTCCATAGGAGTACAGATCTGATGCAGGTTTCTGGGGGCGTTTATGTCTGTACGTTTACATATATGCCTCTGTGGGTACGTCTACCTGCAGCTGGGAGCCCCTGATTTCATACTCAGGGGGCTCCCCCCAGCTAGCTAGTGCGTATCCGTCGAGCCGAACTGAGAAGCATGCTGCCAGATGTAGTGTGTGTTTGTGTATACAAACCTGTGTGTGTGTGTCTGTTTCTAGATGTACATATATCATATATGCTTCTGTGTGTGTATAATTTTGTATGTTCACATATATGCCTAAGGGGTGTGTGCGTGTGTGTGTGTGTGTGTGTGTCTGTGTGTGTTCCAGACACCCACAGCACTGAAAGGAAACAAGAGTCTCCAAAGAAAGAAATAAAAAAGCAGCCGCAAAGCCTTGAAACCACAAACCACTACAATGGAGCCCATGCATCCCTTGATTCATATATTCTGTCAGTCAGTCACAAATACGCTTCTCTCCCTTCTTCATTCAGAAATGAGGGGGGTGGGGGGCGTGAACGGCAGGGATGAGAACCTGGTTGTGGAGAGCATGTTGCAATGGATTCCACCCCACCCCGCTGGACACCCCCTCAGCCACACAAACACTGTACCATAATGTTAGGACAGCCTCTTTGGACACCGTGACCACCCACAAACCCAGACCGGACTAGAGGGAATTGGATTAGCGTATCCAGCCAATCTGCCTGCAGTTCTCTGCTTTGGATTTTTTTCAGGGGGAGGGGGAATGGAACTGGGGGGAGACAGAGATCAAATTTAACGATCTGATTATTTTAGTGGCATGGTTCATTAGTTAATCAGGTTCACTACAGCAGCTGACTTCCCTCCCCCTGGCGTTTACAGACATTTCAACGTTTTAGTTCTGTTTTCGGGGGGACATTTTTTGCATTGGACGATGCTGATTGGAGCTGACCAATCAGTGCTGGCTGCAAGGCACTGGAGCCCCCGGTGCCCTTTGGAGTAGCCCCACTTCTGGTCCCATCTCCGCCGGCGCACAATGGAGGTCACCAGCCCATCCACGGCCGGCGACGCTGCCGAGAGCTCTGTGAAATGGCAACTGTGCTACAGCATGACGGCTAAGACCTGGTGGATGGTGAGTTGGGACCGGGATTCTGTTGGGACGTGTTCCTTTGAAACTAAACAAGCTTATGGGGACCGGGGACATCCCGGTATGTCCCAGGAGAAGAACTGCTCGATTCCAGATGCAGGAGGCCGAGAACAATCAGGGGTTGTTGAGGTTAATCAGAAAATCTCCTCGTGTCTTTCTAGGTGATTACTCTGCGCTTGTCACTGTCGCAGGATAGGGTCCTTCTGGACCAGCCACACCAGCATTTCCACTTCGTTTTAGTGGCCGGTTGCATCAGCCATTGTTTGCTAATCTTTTGCTTGCAAGACTGTGGTTTGACCTTGGCTCTTGCACTGTGTGTGTGTACCCCAGGGGAGTTAGGCACCCAAATAAAATGTAACAGGGGCTAGGCGCCTAACTCCCTTGGGCATGTGTGTATGGGTGTATGTGTGTAGAGACTGTGTGTGGGGTGAGGGGCTTTGGGTCTGCGTTGGCATCGTCGGTTTGTGGACCAGTAAGATATTAGACAGGGCCCATCCCTGGACGAACCCTCTGCTTTGTTTGAGCCGAGGCCTGGCACAGCTCTGAGCTCCTCCAACTCCCAGGGGCAACAGGAGCTCAGAACCAGGCGGGATGGGGGCTGCATTTAGTGCCGCAAAGGATCAGGCCCTTGGTGAACGGAAATTTGCGATTTCTCTAGTTCGTATGATGGGGAAAAAAGCTCCCCTCTGCTAAACACGAGTCTTTGGCCTTTTCTGTATTACCTGGGCCGTGCTCTGAGTGATTAGCCTCCACTGGTCCTATATCTCTGCCTAGCCTTCCATTTCTCTCTTCACCATCCCCTTTTCCCCTCTCTTCTCTTCTCCTCCTCTGCTTCTTTTGGCCTTAGACGCTCTTGTCCGGTTAGTTCTTTGGTTGGTTGATTTCTTGTTGCCGTTGTTTGAATTTTAACTCGTTTTTCCCCACGAATGCGCCGTTGGGTTGGAAAGTCCCTGTTTCACTTCCCGGCACCGAAGACATTTTGCAGTGCGGCAGGAAGCCGTGCTGCCCAGTTTAATACAGGACAGGTTGGGTTGTTAATTTCACGTCTCTGTTGCAGTTCAGTCTCTGGCGTTCATTTCCCTGATGATTGCATGCAGGAGCGAATTCTTGGTGTCTTGTAGACATGTGGCCTGATTCTCCCTGGCCCCGTACCGCTCTGCAGTCGTTTGCACCAGTACATAAGGAGGGCACAGCTGGTGGGCAGCCAGTCTGCATGGTTTGGATCCGTATCACTATTTAGTTAAGGAGTGATCTTCGACTGATGTATTTAGACCAGTACCCTAATGAGGCTGCAGTTACACTGGCATAAATGTGCTTTATAGATTCATTCATCGATTATAAGGCTAGAAGGATCAATTTGATCATCTAGTCTGACCTCTTATTCCCTTTCCCATATGGGAATAGCGATCCTGGGTATTAGCACCATTATACTGGCATCCACTCCAGGACTGGTGTATTCTTATAAGTGTCCAGGTAAGAATTCACCCTCCTAACCAAAATAACGATACCAGTGCACAAACTGCACAGAGCAGGCCTTCCTTCCACCAGGGCAAACAGCTTACGTTGGTTTAAATCTGCTTCTTTCCATTTGGCTTGCGCTTGTAAGTTTACTGGCGCCAATATAAACTGGGTTGAAACTGGTATAAGAGCGTCCACACACAAAGCTGCACTGATTTAACTAAAATCATATGTGAAGGGCTTGTCAGCACAGCAGATCTAAGTGAACTGACTCTGTGGGTTGTCATTCACCCCTCTTGGTGATTTCGCTGTAAGCCTGTGTGTGACCTCTTTTATTTCACTCTGTGTGTCTAGTTCAATCTTGGTTAAGTCATCGCCTTAGCAGGTTAGACTGAGATAGAGGCAACTCTTTCCCCGAAATAAGAACGTTCCCCAAACCAAAATGGCTACGGGGGTGCACATAGTTATTTCACTTCCATTCACCGTGTGGACTAGCTCTTAGTTAAACCGGTGCAATGTTGGCTTTGGATTCACTACGGTGTGTTCTTTACATGGAGACAGCTCTCCAGATGCAAAATCTTAAGTGGAGACAAAGCACAGGTCGTTTTTACCTTGATGTAGCTAGTCAACGTCACCTCTATTACACCCCCCACCCGGGACTGACCCTGACCAGCTACATGGAAAGAAAACCCACGGGCTTGTCTCCACAAGGATTTTGCATCATGCTCTGTTTCAAGTTCGCTCTCTCCAGGCACCTCGTTCTGCAGCGAACGCTCAGCCTTGCGGTGTCTGTCTACACTACAATTGCTACAGCGGCACGGTTGCAGCGTGGTGGGGTGGACACGTACGACAGCGAGAAAGGGGGTTTTCTGGCGTTTTCGTAAATCTGCCCCCTTAAGGGGCGATAGCTGGGTCGGCAGAAGAATCCTTCCGTCGAACTAGCTGTGTCTACAGCCGGGGTGAGGTGTGTCACGGAGTGTGGGGGAGTCCGGGCCCTGCACCCCCAGCTTCCTGCGATTCACCATAACTCTCAGCCAGCCAGTAAAACAGAAGGTTTATTGAGATGACAGGAACACAGTCCAAAACAGGTCTTGCCAGTACAGACAACAGGATTCCCTTTAGTTAGGTCTGTCTGGGGGCCCCAGGGAGGCCACTCTCCCCGCTGGGAAGCCCCAGCCCCGTCAGAGTCCCCTCTTCATTCCTAGCCAGCTTCCCAAAACCTGAAAAACCCCTTCCAGGCGTCTCCTTTCTCCCTTCCCCCCCGGCTCCTCCCCCGGCTTTGTCCTGTGTCCAGGTTCCCAGTCAAAGGTGTTACCTCGTCTGCAACTCCCCTCTTGGTTCTCATGTTACATGCTCAGGTATCTCCCTTCCCCCATGCAGGCAGTCCCAGCTCAGCTCCCCTGCAGTCTTCCCCCTCAGTATTCACATAACACCACAAAACATTCCCACTTCGTCACATCTCTCCCCCCTTCGAGACCGAACTGAGCAGGGTCACTTCAGCCAGTGACCTGGGGAAGTTCGAACCTAGCAACGTTCCCATGGATGCCCCCTCATCTCTCCCATTCCTTGGTGAGAATTACACCAGGCCCTTCCAGTCTTCTGTCCCCCTTTAAGTCGGGTCTGCTAGATGGCACGGGTAGCCCGCCTGTGGGGAGGCTTATGCGGCCTGTGCCCTTTTTCCACCCCCATACCCCTGGGGTTCAGACTGGGGTGGGGTCTTCTCCCAGTGTTCCAGTCTGGCGGGCTGTGATTCGAGCTCCCTTGGTGAGGAGTCCCCCTTCTGACCTTGCCCACCCCCTGGAAAGGCTCCCCTAGGCTGGGCACGGGTCCCAAAGCTGGTTTCCCCTTGTCCCGGGCCTTCTTCACCCTCTGACAGGGGTCACAGGATCGGCAATACTGCCGGACCGTAACAAACACCCCCGGCCAGTAAAAGTTCTCTAGCAGCCTCTGCTGGGTACGCCAGATTCCCTGGTGCCCTGAGAGGGGGGTGTCGTGGGCCCAGTACAGCAGCTGGCGGCGATACTTCCGGGGTACCACCAGCTGCCTCCTGACTCCCCCTGACTCCATTTCCCCGGGGGGAGCCCATTCTCGGTACAGGAATCCCTTCTCCCACAGGAACCTTTTCCGGCATCCTCTCCCCATGGTCTGTACCGCACTGAGGTCGGCCAGGTCCCTTATCTTCCGCAAGGAAGGATCTTTCTGCGACTCGGCCTGGAACTCAGCGGCTGGGCCAGGGATGGGGACCTGCTCCCTCCTGCTGGCTGGGTCTGAGGCCGCAGCCTCTCTGAGTCGTGTCCCTGGGCGCTCCCTCCCCACCGGGTTAGGGTCCTGCGCCTCGGGCAAGGTACCCTCCCCAGGGTCAGGGTGCAGTGCCCCTCGCTGGCCCTGACTACGGGTCCCGACCAGGGCACCCTGGGGGTTGCTTGGCCAGTCCTCCAGGTCTCCCCCCATCAACACCTCAGTGGGCAGATGGTGGTGTACCCCCACGTCCTTGGGGCCCTCCTTGGCCCCCCATTTCAGGTGTACCCTCGCCACGGGCACCTTGAATGGGGTCCCGCCCACCCCCGTCAGAGTCAGGTAGGTGTCGGGCACCACCCGATCTGGAGCTACCACCTCGGGCCGGGCCAGTGTCACCTCAGCGCCCGTGTCCCAGTACCCATAGACGTTCCTCCCATCCACCTCCAGGGGGACACGGCAATCGCTCCGCAGGGACAGCCCCGCGCCCACCCTGTAAACGGAGAACTTGGTGTTCGGAGCATCCATCCCCCCAGAGAAACTGGCTTGGGGCCCTCCTCCCTCCTGAGCAGTTGGGAGGTTGTCAGCTCTCCTTGCCTGGGCCGTCTGCCCCTCATCTGGCTGGGTCTCTACCCAGTCAACCCTGTGCGGATTCGGTCTGCTCAGCCTGTCCCTGAGCTTGGGGCACTGGGCCCGTATGTGGCCTCCCCGGCCACAGTAATAGCAGCTCATGTCCCGTTGGTCCCCTCGAGCGGGTCGGTCGGTCCTGACGCCCGATGTTCCCCTTTGGTGGGGGTTCTCCCTATTTTCCCTATGGGAGGTCCCATGGTGACTCTCTCGCTGCATCGCGGCGGGCCTGTTCCTGTGGGACCCCTCCCTGGTATCCCCTGCCCGACTGTTCACAAACTCGTCGGCCAGCTGCCCTGCATGCTGTGGACTCTCTGGCTTTTTGTCCACCAACCACAGCCTCAGGTCGGAGTGGCACTGCTCATACAGGTGCTCCAGTACGAATAGGTCGAGCAGGTCCTCTTTAGTTTGGGCCCCAGCTGTCCACTTGCGGGCGTCCTCCCGCATCCGGTTGGCCATTTGTAGGTAGGTGACCTCAGGGGTTTTTCGCTGACTCCGGAACCTTTTCCGGTACATCTCAGGGGTCAGCCCAAACTCGCGGAGCAGGACCTGTTTGAACAGTTCATAGTCCCCTGTCTCCGTCCCTTTCAGTCGGCTGTACACCGCCACGGCTGGGGGGTCGAGTAAGGGGGTGAGAAACTGGAGTCTGTCTGCAGGATCAACCCTGTGCATCTCGCAGGCATTCTCAAAGGCAGTCAGGAAACTATCCCCCTCCTTACGCTGGGCCAGGATGTGCTTGTCAAAGCTCCTTGCAGTCTTGCGTCCCCCCTCACTCACCGCAGCCGGGGCCCCACTGCTCCTCAGCCTGGCCAGTTCCAGCTCATGCTGACGCTGTTTTTCCTGTTCCTCTCGCTCCTCCCGTTCATGCTGTCTCTGTTTTTCACGATCCGCCAGCTCTCTCAGTTTTAGCTCTCTCCCCCAATCCAGCCGCACCCCTTCCTCGGAGGCTGAGCGTCGCCGGGAGGATCCCCTGCTGGCCGGGGGGGTCACGGTGCCTTCGGTACTCGCGGGGCTCCTCCCCACCCTTCCCCGAGGCATAGGAAGGAGGGGTCTCGAGAAGCCCTCAGCAGCTGGCTGACCACTCCCAGCTGGGACAGACACTGGTGCCTGCGCTGCATCTGCCAGGCTGCCTCCCTCAGAGACAGGAATCAAATCATTCAAGCGATCTCCCTCCTCCAGCTGGGCAATGAGCTGTTCTTTAGTGAGCCTCCCACTGCGCAGCCCCCTCTGCTTGCACCGCTCCACCAGGTCGCTCTTAAGCTGCTTGGCATACATCTTCCTCTGGCCACTCACAGGCCTGGGTGCTCACCGCTCCCCACAGTTTCCAGGGAGACCCCTAGTGTGCCAGCCCTTCTCGAGGTCCCCACCTCTCTGGCAGGGTTGAGCTGCAGACTCCTCCGCCCCTGGGACTGCTCGCTGCAATTCCCCGGGGGACCCTGTTACTGCAACAGTCCTTCTCACTGGTCACACGCTCCCAGGGGTTGATCACTCCTGAAACCGTCCCTCGCTGACTCTTCGCCTGGTCCCCGTCAATCCCCCTTCGTTTTACTGCTCCCCAGTCACTTACTGCAAGAAGCGCCTTTCACGGGGTGCAGTACATCCCACCGCTGCCACCAGCTGTCACGGAGTGTGGGGGAGTCCGGGCCCTGCACCCCCAGCTTCCTGCGATTCACCATAACTCTCAGCCAGCCAGTAAAACAGAAGGTTTATTGAGACGACAGGAACACAGTCCAAAACAGGTCTTGCCAGTACAGACAACAGGATTCCCTTTAGTTAGGTCTGTCTGGGGGCCCCAGGGAGGCCACTCTCCCCACTGGGAAGCCCCAGCCCCGTCAGAGTCCCCTCTTCATTCCTAGCCAGCTTCCCAAAACCTGAAAAACCCCTTCCAGGCGTCTCCTTTCTCCCTTCCCCCCCGGCTCCTCCCCCGGGCTTTGTCCTGTGTCCAGGTTCCCAGTCAAAGGTGTTACCTCGTCTGCAACTCCCCTCTTGGTTCTCATGTTACATGCTCAGGTATCTCCCTTCCCCCATGCAGGCAGTCCCAGCTCAGCTCCCCTGCAGCCTTCCCCCTCAGTATTCACATAACACCACAAAACATTCTCACTTCTTCACAAGGTGACCCTGCTACGCTACACAGCCGTGAGCGACGTCGCTAGGGGGACCCACGTTGTAGGTGTAGCGCAGGCCTCAGTGCATAGGGCAGGATCCTGGTGTTAGGAAGAGACTCCCTGGGGGCAGGTTATCCCACGTCTACACGACGTCGGATTCTTACGCCTTCCTCTGGAGCATCTCTGCGTGTTTCACATCCACTTTGCGCTGACGTAGATGACAGCCCAAGCTGCAGGGCGTTGGGGAACCAGCAGTTCCCCTGGGGGAAGGGAGGGCTAAGGAAACATGAACTGTTGCCAAACAATTAAAAAAAATCCCCGGCCCAAGGGACTGAATTAAGAATTGTCCATGTGATGTGAAAGCTCCTGGAAGTTTAACTAGTTGTTTGGGGTTGGGGTTTTTTAAATAAACTTATTTTTATGAAACTGCCTGCTTTTGAGGAGAGGAAACACTAATATATGGAGATATCCCTATCTCATAGAGCTGGAAGGGACCCTGAAAGGTCATTGAGTCCAGCTGCCTGCCTTCACTAGCAGGACCAAGTACTGATTATACCCCAGATCCCTAAGTGGCCCCCTTGAGGATTGAACTCACCACCTGGGGTTTTGCAGGCCAATGCTCAAAGCACTGAGCTATCCCTCCCCCCTGTCCACCAGCCTGTCTAGGCAGCCAGTTGTAGAGCAAATGATCTATGGCCGTCTCTGATTGAATTGCAACACCGCAGGGATTTTACCCTCTGGGCCCCTCTTCCCCCAGCTGAGAGGTGGGGAACTCAAGCACAGGGTAAAATGAAGCAACTCATGCAAGAAACCTGGGGCTTGAAACCAGCTCTCCAGAGCCTCAGCCAGTGCTTTGAACAAAGCCCCAGCTCTGCGCTTTCATGCTGTCAATGAAACCCTCCTTGGCCCTCCCGTCATTCAAGACCATACGAGATCCTTGAAACTGCTGCCCTGTAGAACAGAGCTGGGTTTCATTCAGATCCACGTTCACCCTCTTCCCCAAGTTTAGGGAAGTGGGATCAGGGGCTGCAATCTGGGGAATCCCCTCCTTAAAGTGGGGGGCTGTGATTCAAGCCCAGGACTCTGAGCGGGCTGCCCGAAGTCACTTTACAATGGTCGTGAACGCCGTGTAATTCCCAGACACGTACCCGGCTGCCGAGCCTTTTTGCATGGATACTGTGGCTCTCAGTTGCCGATACGCAGGAGCTAGGAAATCTCTCTGGAAAACATGATCTGAGCTCATTCCTACCTACCCAGACCTCCCAGAGCACCAGAAATTGGCCACCCTCATTGACAATCAAATGGAACTCTTCGAGCCGGGCCTGTTTGTTCTCAGTCTCAGTAAAGAAAGAAATTCAATCCAGATTAGAAATAGGGCAAGATTTCGAACAGTGCCGGTGATTAGCCATTGGAACAAACTCCCGAGGGAGGGGGCAGATTCTCCGTCTCTTCACACCCAGACTGGTGGCCTTTCTGGCAGACACTTTAGCCAAACACAAATCGCTGGTCTCAGTCTGGGGCTAATTGGGTCAAATTCTCTGGTCCGTGCTATACAGGACGTCAGAGCAGACAATCTAGCGGATCCTTCTGGTCTTAACCTCTATGAATGAAAGTGTCTAAAGTCCCTAGAAGAAGAAGAAGGATGGCTCCAGGAATGGTCATGGCTAGATGTCCCGATTTTATAGGGACAGTCCCGATTTTTGGGTCTTTTTCTTATATAGGCTCCTCTTACCCTCCGCCCATGTCCCGATTTTTCACATTTGCTGACTGGTCACCCTAGTCATGGCTGAGGGGCATTTAATATCCCAGGGCCAGCTCCTCCCTGGAGTCAGCAGAGCGGTGCTGATTTACACCCACAGAGGGCCTTGAATGTCGGCTGTCAGTTCAAATCCAGCCTGACTGAAAGCCATTCCCATCCGGAGAGTGTTTGGTGGGCCCCGCTGGGAAATGGCTGCTGGTCTCAGTCCAGGGGACCAGGTGATGTCCACATCATCCCTGGCCAACAGGACAGGTGCCATCTCAGGCCAAGGACTGACCGGGCGACCACACATGCCCTGGTGCAGGCACGAGGCATGTGACCACGGGGAGGTGCAGAGCAAAGACTGTACTTGCTCAGAGAGAGGAACTTACCTGGTGATCTCTTTGGGGCAGGGTGTGTTTGTGGGATCTGTGTGTGTCCTGGCCTGTGACTGGGGCCCCGAGCTAATACAAATCATAATTAATAATTCAGGCTGCAGAGCCTTGGCTGCGAGACCAAGAATGCTCGACACACTGCAGCTGGCGTCCTCCCCCGGCCCTACTCTGTTTTCTCTTTGCAGCTGCCCGGGCCGTAGTGAGATTTGCGTGGATGCTAACATTAGCCCCTTCAAGACGGGGCTTGTTCTGCCCTCGCTCAGCCTCCGCTGGGAACAATAGGTGCCCATTAGCTAATCCCTGATGCATGCCGACTCTCTGGGCGACACCCACGCCTGCCACGTGGGACCCAGAGGGATCGGGGCAGGGATTTCACAGCAAGAAAACTGGGCCCTTTCACCCAGCCCACGCAACCTCTCCCAGCAGGGCTTCCTCTCCCGGGGCCTGTGCTGGAGGGAATTCATTCATCAGCCCGACCTAGGGGGTGGCAGTGACCTTCTGGGCAGAGAGAGGAGGACAATGGTTCACTCCAGGACAGGCGGGAGTCCCATGATGCTTTGCAAGCTGCTAGAAGGCTGGAGAGGGGTAGCAAGACCTGAGATGCCCGAGACCCGGCCCTCTCCTGATTTGGTCACAAGGGGCCTGATCCCTTGAAATCAGTGGTGTTGCATCAGCATGAAGCTGGGGTAAAAGGAGGAAGACTCAGGCCCCAGTTCTAGGAAGTCTATAACTCCCCCATAATAGCATCATAGAGCTCCAGGATAGACACTTCCCATTGCCACTCACCCACACGGACACGCCTGGTCGTTCTTGGAACTCCAGCAGCACTAGCGGTCCCCAGGAGCGCCACCAGCTCTTCCGGCGCCCTAGGCGGCGGAAGGTCCCGCCCCCAAAATGCCGCCCCCAACAGCGGCGGCGGAAGGTCCCGCCCCCAAAATTCCGCGGACGGCCGGGGCGCTGGCGCCCCCCAAATAGCAGTGCCCTAGGCGACCGCTTAGGTCGCCTAATGGGTTGCGCTGGCCCTGGCGGTCCCCACCGTGATCAGGGCCCCGGGGTGCTAGGCGCTGTACAAAGACAGAGCAAGAGCCTGCACCAAAGAGCATCCAGTCTGAGGTCTGCTCTACGCTATAGTTAGGTTACACAAGGCAGCTTACGTCGACCTGACTATGGAACTGAATAACTCCACCCCAGGAGCCGCGCAGCGTCACGGTCGATGTAGTTAGGTTGACGCAGCGCCAGTGTAGATGCTGAATTTCTTACATCAACTGTTACTGGCTTTCAGGTGCCTCCCCACATTGACAGTGCAGTGGACACAAGCGCTCCTGGCGAGGACACAAGGAGCAGAGTGTAGACACGCACAAGCGATGTAATTACTGCAGCGGCTGTACGCCGACGTAAGTGAGCTCCACTCAGTTTTGTACTGCAGACATGGCCTAAGGAAGCCATTTTCAGAAGCGCTCGGGGTTTGATTAGCGTCAGTGAAAACTACACTGGAGCAGAGCCAGGCCAACGCTGAGAGCGAGTGGAAATCCACCCTTCAATATGCAGGAGAGACAAGTCAGGGGAAGGGGTAATTTTCTGATGTTACCCCAGGGGAAACTGAGGCATGGCGAGATGGTCAAATTTTTGAAAGAACTCTGTTCCCAGCAGCTCCCACTGGGAACAAAGGGGAATCCTCCCCTCCCCCACTGAGAACAATAGCGAATTGTCCCCTCCCCCAGACCACTGAGAACAATGGGAGCCCAAGGGGCTGTAGAGACTTGGATAAAAGGTGGGGTTTGCAGAAAGAGTTTGCGAGCGTCTCCGAAGACTCCAGTGGATAAAGCTGTGAATAGCACGTGCCAGGGGGTCACGCTCCCCCTAGGTCTTACCTCCTCTAACGTTAAACACGTGTTAGAAGCTGCTCACTAGCGTGTTCTAACCCCACCACCCTTTTTAGCCTCTCGCAAACCTGGCCCTAAATTCCTTGCCCAAACTCCAGCAGGAATTCTGTCTCAGGACTGGGACTTGAACCAGGATATCCTGGGCCAGCTTTTCAGCTCAGTTACTCGGGTGTAAATCTGGCGTAATGCCATTTGTTTCAATGGCACTATTCCAGATTTATGCTGTAGTAACTGAGTTCAGAATCAGGCCCCCAGTTTGCCTTAGCTGCAAGCCCAGCCGTTCGCTCTCCTGCATCGAACTGGCCAAACGTGGAGGGGAAAAAAGAGAAAAAAAATCACGGGGCTCGGGCTATAAATAGCCATGCAGCTATTCCCCATCGGGCTGCAGCCCGGGCTCAGAAACCCAGGGAGGAGGGTGGGGCTCAAACCCACCATCTCTATGGCTATTTGTAGCCCCATGCGCCTGAGAGCCGAAGTCAGCAGAGCCAAGCTCTGAGACTCGGTGCCATGGGGTGTTTGTTGCAGGGCGGAGGTACCCTATGCCCTACAGCGCCCAGCGCAATGGGTCATGCACTCGGCTGGCCCATAGGTGCTACCACAGCATTAATAACAATCATTGCTCTGTCTGAATCAGAAGCCAGGTCTGGAGCCCAAAATCTCCCAGGGTTCAGAAGTGCTTGGCTATCAGCTTTTCAGGGGGAGGGGGATAGCTCAGTGGTTTGCGCATTGTTCTGCTAAACCCAGGTTTGTGAGTTCAATTCTTGAGGGGGCCATTTAGGGATCTGGGGCAAAAATCTGTCTGGGGATTGGTCCTGCTTTGAGCAGGGGGTTGGACTAGATACCTCCTGAGGTCCCTTCCAAGCCTGACATTCTATGATCATTCACCAGTACTATGTACAGCTTCTGCAGCATATCTCTCTGCCAGCAATACAGTGAGTGACAGGTTGCCTGATGGAGAAGAGAATTAATCATCCTGTAGGTAGCTATGAATTACCAGGCTAAAAATACATCTGAGTTGTCTCATGACAAGAAGTCCCCAGAGCAAAGCTCCAGCAGCTGGTGCAGGGAGCCAGATCCCAAATCACAGTGAGGCCTCATTGATCGTTTCCCCTTTTTTGATGCAGTAAGTGGCGATCCAAGTACGGATATGTCATTGGCTCTTCAAACCAGAATGCCGTGTGACATGGCCCCAGCCGGCAATATTAGCCCACGAGCATGGAGTCAGCACTTATTGACCGTCCGGAGCTATCAATTCAGAACGCCAGGAAAGATAAGGAGAAAAAGCCACAGCCCCACACCAGCGTAAGCAGCTAACTCCCGGGTCTCTCGCTACCGGGGTGATCTGCTGCAATTTCTAGACCAGCTGTGGATCCAGAGTAACTCCCCTGAACTCCGAGAAGTTATTTTGAAATGACACCAGTGCGAAGGAGATCAGAATGGGGCCAGCTGGGTCACCTTACACTTGATCGTTGATATTTACACATTACAGTAGGACCTACTGACTGCGCGTCTACTCGAGAAAGTTAGAACGATTGACTGAGATCAGCTCAGAAGCCCGTTAGTGAAATCAGTGCCCCCTGCTGGGTGACACTCTCATTGCAGTTTCCTAGCGCCTGATGTCAATGTGGAAAAGAAGCGGTGGGTTCTCCGTCTCTTGGGTCCCTTCAATCAGGATTGAACGTCTCTGTCTGAAACCGATGCTCTCGCTCAACCAGCAGGTATGGGCTTGAGGCAGGAATCTAGGACTCAAAAGAACTTTCTCCTAGGTGCTGCACACACATGTGGAGAGAGACAAGCCCTGCCCCAAAGAACAGACAATGGGTGAGAGGGGAACGAGGCCCAGAGAGCATCCAGGCACTGATGGGGCCCTGCAGCACTGGCTTGGAGGCCCAGGGGCCCTAGGGTCTATTCCCCGGGGTGCAGCGTTACAAGGGATGCTGTGCCGAGTGGGTGTGCATGGTGCTAATCATAATCCAGCCGCAGCGTCTGACTGGGTTCAGCTTTGGAGCTAAACTGCACATGCTGCTACTGATTAAATAACTACTCGGCTACCCACCTGCGGAGACAAAACCGGAGCCCTCGCTCGGCTGCTTAGCAACTCCTTGGCTTGCTCATGAAGTTCTTCCGAGACGGGCTGTTTTCCTTTGATCTTTCTCACCCTGGTTTGTGAAATTCCAGACCAGCTCGCTCCCCAACGGCCCCAGAGCCGCCGCAGCAGCAGGGTTTAGATCCTGGCGGCAGAGGCAGAGCTGACGGTGCTGCAAACCGCCGGCGGTGGTGAGCAAGGAGCCAAAGGCAGAGCAGGGCGCTCTGGGGGTTAGTGATTGTTTGAAGGGGAGGCGCATGGGGCTACATGGTTTATTTATCGCGCGGTGTTTTGAAGTTGGCCTCGTTTCCCTGCTACATGGAAGGGTGAGTGGGGGCAGGAGGGAGCTACCTAGACAGACCTCCCTGAGAGATCAAGGGCCAGGCCAGCACCCCTGCCACAGACTCTGCTCGAAGGCCTGGCCCAGCTGTGTGTGTGTGCGCAGGGTTGGATTCTGATCTCAGTTACACCGGCGTAGAGGTGGAGTCACTCCATCCATTTCAGCGGAGTTACCCTGAGGCAACTGTGATCAGAATCTAGCCACCGGCCTTAACGTAGGGAGGGATAGCTCAGTGGTTTGAGCATTGGCCTGCTAAACCCAGGGTTGTGAGTTCAATCCTTGAGGGGGCCACTTAGGGATCTGGGGCAAAATTGGTCCTGCTAGTGAAGGCAGGGGGCTGGACTTGATGACGCTTCGGGGTCCCTTCCAGCTCTAGGAGATAGGGATATCTCCATTTATTATTATATTATATTATAACGTGCCGAGGTGAATGAGGTGCCCAGCGACTGCTTTTGGAAGCTCTGATCGGCACTGTGGTGAGCAAATGCCCATTACTGTGCGCCTGGGGACTAGTTCAAGCATCCAGCTGTGGAACGAGTGTCCCTTATAGGCGCGCAGATTGGAAATTCAGACCCACAGAAAGCGACAATTAGAAGGAGCTAAATACATGGGCAGTCGGACATCGTCTCTTAGGCCTTGCCTGGCCCTGGTTTAATTAAAGAGCAGCGTATGTCATGTGACCTTAAACCGCTTCCTAATCCACTTACACAAAACTGAACCTTTTGCACCAATTTGACTAAATCAGTTTAAGATCACACTGCACGTGAAACCGGCACCGTGCTGCAAGTAGACAGGTCCCTGCAGGTAAAGCTACTCCAGTTCGACCCGTTCTCTCAGTGTGAACATTGTTCAAAAAATTATCAATATTTTGAAAATAATTTTTCCAAAACCTTGTCTGTGCTGCTGATCTTTTTTTTTTTTTTTTTTTGGTGTTCAACAAAAAATGTATCTTTTCTTCATATCAAATATTTAAAACATTATTGAAATGGTGATACAAATTCTGCATTTGCCAAAAATGGTGATGGAGCCATTTTGATAACATTTTAAAAAACATTAGCAGAAAATAAAAAAATGGATCCATTCCCAAGAAAGTTTTCAAGAAGCGATTTTGAATTTATTTATTTTTTACTAAAATAGGTGTTTAGCTTTCAACCATCTTCAGTGATGTGTGATCTGCTCTCCAGACAGGTAATATCCAGACTTGACAGTAGCGATTCTACAATTAACTGACAAGGATTCACTGAGGTGAAGAGAGCTCATTCACTCGGACAGGGCAGCCAGAGCTGAGAAGGTTATTCCATGGTAAAAGTGTCAGAATCTACAATGAATATTTTTTTGCGATGAATTATTCAACCAGCTTAAATGTTCATTGATTCATAGATTATAAAGCCAGAAGGGGTCATTGTGATCTCCTGCAAGCATAGCATAGGGCAGATAATTATCATCCAGCCATTCCTTGTAAGCCCACATCTTGTGGTTGAGCAAGAGAATATTTGACATTCAATTTGTTTTAAAGAGTTCAAGTGATGGAGAATTTGGATTTTCCATTTTGTGGGAAATTCCATGATTAAAAAAAATTCCATTCTGAAAGGGAAAGAAAATGAACAAAAAATAAATTGGAAAGGGCGGGGATCGAAATGAAAATCCGGAGGTGGATAAAGAACTGGTTAAAGGGGAGACTGCAGCGGGTCGTACTGAAAGGGGATCTGTCGGGTTGGAGGGAGGTTACCAGTGGAGTTCCTCAGGGTTCGGTTTTGGGTCCGATTTTATTCAATCTGTTTATCACTGACCTCGGAACCAAAAGTAGGAGTGGGCTGATAAAGTTTGCGGATGACACGAAGTTGGGAGGTATTGCCAATTCGGAGAAGGATCGGGATATCCTCCAGGGAGATTTGGATGACCTTGTAAACTGGAGTATTAGTAATAGGATGAAATTTAATAGTGAGAAGTGTAAGGTTATGCATTTAGGGATGACTAACAAGAATTATAGTTATAAGCTGGGGACGCACCAGTTGGAAGTAACGGAAGAGGAGAAGGACCTCGGAGTCCTGGTTGATCGCAGGATGACTATGAGTCGGCAATGTGATGTGGCCGTTAAAAAGGCTAATGCGGTCTTGGGATGCATTAGGCGAGGTATTTCTAGTAGAGATAAGGAGGTGCTAGTCCCGTTATACAAGGCGCTGGTGAGACCTCATTTGGAGTACTGTGTGCAGTTCTGGTCTCCCATGTTTAAGAAGGATGAATTTAAACTGGAACGGGTACAAAGAAGGGCCACTAGGATGATCCGAGGAATGGAAAGCCTGTCGTATGAAAGGAGACTTGAGGAGCTCGGTTTGTTTTCCTTAACCAAAAGAAGGTTGAGGGGAGATATGATTGCTCTCTTTAAATATATCAGAGGGATAAATACCAGGGAGGGAGAGGAATTATTTCAGCTCAGTACTAATGTGGACACGAGAACAAATGGATATAAATTGGCAGTCGGGAAGTTTAGGCTTGAAATTAGGCGAAGGTTTCTAACCATCAGAGGAGTGAAATTCTGGAACAGCCTACCGAGGGAAACAGTGGGGGCGAAAGACCTCTCCGGCTTTAAGATTAAGCTTGATAAGTTTATGGAGGGAATGGTTTGATAGGATAACTTGATTTACTCAATAGGTCAATAATGTGCCACCACTGGTAATTAGTACTGATGGTCAATGTTGGGATATTGAAAGTCTTTTTCCTGAGTGTCTGGCTGGAGAGTCTTGCCCGCATGCTCGGGGTTCAGCTGATCGCCATATTTGGGGTCGGGAAGGAATTTTCCTCCAGGGTAGATTGGCAGAGGCCCTGGAGGTTTTTCGCCTTCCTCCGCAGCATGGGGTAGGGGTCGCTTGCTGGAGGATTATCTGCTACTTGAAGTCTTTAAATCAAGATTTGGGGACTTCAACAGCTGAGTCAAGGGAGAGAATTAGTTCAGGAGTGGGTGGGTCAGCTTTTGTGGCCTGCATCATGCAGAAGGTCAGACTAGATGATCATAATGGTCCCTTCTGATCTTAAGTTCTATGATTCTATGATTAAATAAATCAAAATTTCTTGCAAAATGAAATTGCAAAACAAATTTCCATTTGGGTCAATCGAAGCATTTTGTTTCAATAAAATTGAAACATTTCATTCTGTTTTCAACCTTTTCAAAGTTTTTTTTAAGTATATACGTCAATGAATTGTGTTTCAAAAATAGTTTTGAAACAAAACAGTCTGTTCTGAAAATGTCCAAATGGGACTTTTCAACATTATCAAAATGCTTTGTTTCTCCCCTCCCCCCTCCCCCCCCCCCCGAAATGAAATGTTGTCGAACTTGACATGTTTTTCTAGATGTTTTGCTTTTGATGAAAATGGCATTTTTCACTGAAAAATCATTTCAGCAAAAAATGTCCATCCAGCTCTACCCCTCCCCTTCCCAGGTTTGCTGTTCCAAAAGTTAATTCAAGACACTTTAAAAAGACAGGAGCTTGTTTCCAGTCTGAATTCATTTAGCTTCAGCTTCCAGCTATTTGTTCTTGTTCTGCCTTTGTCTGCTAGATTGAAGAGCTCCCTGCTCTGAGAAATTCCCTTCCCATAGAAGTACTAATCGCCCCCAGGATTCAGTCACCTCTTCATCTTCTTTTGGATAAGTGAACTACATTGAACTACTTCGGTCTCTCGCTGTAAGGCAGGTGTTCCAGACCTCAAATCATTCTTGCAGCTCTGCTCTGAATCCTTTCCAATTTTTCAGCCTCCTTTTTAAGTGTGCACACCAGAACTGGGCCCAGAGCTCCAGCAATCGTCTTATGAATGCCGTCCACGGAGGTAATATCACCTCCTTGCGCCTACTCGGTATTTCCCGTCCTATACACGCAAGTATCACATTAGCCCCCGTAGCCACAGCATTGCGCTGGGAGCTCATGTTCAGTTGGTTCCACCAGGACCTAGGGATGTGGTGTCTACCCCACACAGGGGAACAAAGGGTTAACTGGAGTGGGTTAGAGAGCAGCTCTGGACTCAGGAGGCCCCGCCCCCCACCCTGGCTGAGCATGCTGCAGTGGGAGGCGGGGTTTAAAAGGGAGCCGCCCAGCTCACTTGGGGGCAGACAGGGAAAGGAGCAAGACCTGCTCTGGGTGTAGCCAGACCCAGACCGGGAGCAGGACCATCGGAGAGTGGCAGCTCTGATGGGACGGGGACACGTGGACAGTCCACGGGCTAGTGCTGACGGGACGAACTGCGGCCTGCTGGAGGAGGGCAGGAGATCGGAAGCGCCTGAGGGAGACTGGCTTGAGGCACCCCAGGATGGAAGACGATGGACAAGCCTCAAGGGGCCCTGGCTTGAACCTGGTGGAGCGGGAGGGCCCAGGTTCCTCTACCCCTCCTATGGCAACCACTCGGCAGGAGCTGCCAGAGACTGCAAGTGAACCGCAGACCTGTTCCGAAGGAGTGTGAGAGCTCATGGAGCCCACCTTGCTGCACCTGGCAGGTGGGCCGGGCCCAGTTAAAGATGTGCCCCAGGTGGTTTCTGTAGAGAGAGGGGCACCGGCAGAGCTGGAGGGAGCCCAGGGCTGGGCTAGCAGGGGCTGCGGGTCAGGAATGAGGGGCACCGGCAGGGGTGGGGGGAGCCCAGGGCTGGGCTAGCAGGGGCTGGGGGTCGGGAGTGAGGGGCACCGGCAGAGCTGGGGGGCGCCCAGGGCTGGGCTAGCAGGGGCTGCGGGTCGGGAATGAGGGGCACCGGCAGAGCTGGGGGGAGCCCAGGGCTGGGCTAGCAGGGGCTGTGGGTCGGGAATGAGGGGCACCGGCAGAGCTGGGGGGAGCCCAGGGCTGGGCTTGCAGGGGCTGCGGGTCGGGAGTGAGGGGCACCGGCAGAGCTGGGGGGAGCCCAGGGCTGGGCTAGCAGGGGCTGCGGGTCGGGAATGAGGGGCACCGGCAGACATTGGCACTGACCCCAGTGTTCAGTTTAAGCCAAGATGTGGGTGATTCATGTCTTTGCCTGAGCCCCCCCTCAGCCTAGAACATCCCCCCACCCCCGCTGTTCCACCTCCACCCCGAGGAGGCGGGGGGCTGGGAAGTTAAACACAAACGAAGCCCAGGAAGGTGCTCAACTGACAAGGAGCATACGGAGGGAGTTCCTGATGGGAGAGGGCAGCAGGAGTGCAGGAGACACCTCGAAGAGGCCTGCGAGAAGCCCAGCCCACAGGCAGAGACAGCCTTGGGGGTGGACGGGAGTGGAGGCTCCGAGGAGACGCAGGACCCCAGGGAGGTGTCTCTGGAGAGTCAGCGTTCTGCAGAAGAACGCAGGACGGGCGGGGCGGGAGTGGTGGTGGGGTTGTAGAAGCCGGGATGGATTAAAAGCTCAGGCCCGAGGAAGGGGGAGGAGTCACTTTCAGGGCGGTTTGCATTTCATGGTTGCGTTCGGTTAAGACCCAGGGAGTAGCCCTGGGGCCACTGCTCTGGCGGCAGAGTGGAAGGGAAGAGGCGTCCTAGAGGGGCAGAAGCCATCACATCAATGACACCATTCGGGACGCTGATATCCCTGAAGAGGAGAGACTTTAAAGTGACCTAGCTGGACCAAATCATGAGAAGAGAGACCGCCACAGGGCTGGCGCAGCTGCCAGCAGGGGGCGCTGGATGGCAGAAGAGCTGCTACATCATGTCCAGTCATGAGGACGTGCACATAGAATCATAGATCAGGGTTTGAAGAGACCCCAGGAGGTCATCTAGTCCCACCCCCTGCTCAAAGCACCACCTCCCTAGGGAACCCATTCCAGTGCTTCGCCACCCTCCTAGTGAAATAGTGTTTCCTAAATATCCCACCTAGACCTCCCCCACTGCAACTTGAGACCATTACTCCTTGTTCTGTCATCTGCCACCACTGAGAACAGCCGAGCTCCATCCTCTATGGATCCCCCCCTTCAGGTAGCTGAAGGCTGCTATCAAATCCCCCCTCACTCTTCTCTTCTGCAGACACGTGATGAGTGCGTGCACCTTCCCATAAATGCTTTTCACAGTCACTGCTTTCCAAGATACAGCCCCCCACCCTGTAACCAGGACCCACATTCTCTGTCCTTAAATTGTGCTGAGTACGTCCATTGCTTGGCCAAGGAGTTTATATAGCTACACCCGCTGTGTGTGACCGTGTGTGGGGAGTTACCGGACAGCTCGCTCACGTTGTGCTGTGAAACAGACTTAAATGGAGCATCAATTCCTCTTTGTCTCTTCACGTAGCAGGCCCCACAGGGCGATATTTTGTCCTAGGTTAGCTTTATGCCCACTGAATTTTCTCTGTTGCTTTTGATTTCTTTCCATAAACCGTTAAATAAGAAGTATTTGAAATGGGCCTGTGGCAACCTGATTTTTCTTTTCTTTTTTTCTTTTTTGGTTCAACTGATATCTTTGCCAAAGCACTGCGAGTCCGCCCAGAAACCCCCGGGGCAGCGAGTGAAGGGGACAGTGAGGTCTGTGGCCTGATGGAGGAGGAGAGGGGTTATATAGTGTTAGGTGCTTAGCTTTGCATTTCATTGCTTTTGTGGTTTCATGCCATGGCTGTTGCATGCAGCAACCTTCACTGCAGGGCCGGAGACAGAGAACTTTCACGTATTGACATTTTTAGGTACAGAAAAGCTAATTTAGGTCATTTTTGGGTGGTTTCCAGGGCTCTGCTGAGCCCGATATAGTTAGGCTGAGGGTCACTAAGGCACCAGGCGGAGGGATACAAAATGTAGTCCCCATAACTGTTTTTAAAAAAAAACGTAAAATATACATAAACAAATCTTTTTCTCCTCTGTAACACGTGACATCTGCAGATTGCACAGCAGGGCAGGGGGTGCGGACGGCCCAGGGATGTGGCATTTTGAAAAGGGGTCTCTTTGCCAAGAACAATCCCTGAGGGGCCGTCGGGCTGAGGGAATCAGGGACAGGATAAAGAGCCTTTTTCCAGGAGGGCCGGCCTAGGTCAGTAGTGAGCCAGCATCCCGGCTGCCGCACCGCCAACCTCAAGAGATCAAAAGTCGGGAGTCAGACCCCCCCCCCCCCCCCCCCCCCCCCCCCCCCCCCCCCCCCCGCCCCCCCCCCCCCCCCCCAAAAAAAAAAAAAGGGGGGGGACGCCCCCCCCCCCCCCCCCAAATCATGGGATTGGCCCGAAACGTCATGAGACTTCTTGGGAATGGCTGGATTGTGTTTTTCACGCTGTCTTTTGATTGTTAAACTCCCCTATCCATCCCCAGTGCGTGGGTGACAAGCAGGGTTACCGACGCTCCCAAACAGATTGGTACGTGATTTCTCCCCTCCTCTCCCGCGGGAGCTCTCACCCCCACAGCTGCCCCTTCCCTGTCCAGCCATTAATTCGAGCCCCAACATCCAAATCAACCCTGGCCCCCACCCCCCATCAGTTCTGCCCCACCGAGCTCCCCGTCTCAACTCTGCTCCTCCTGGGATACTTCATCCCCTTCTCCCAGGCCGGGGGGGCTGCAACAGGGTTCCCTCTCTCCATCCCAGGCTGGGGGCATGGTTCCAGGGGCACTTCACCTCCCTCTGCCCCTTCCCAGGGACCATCCCATCCCCACTGCTCACAGGAGGGGCGGGGTGGGAGGGATCAGAGCCACCCTGAGCTGCTGGGCTTCCTAGCCGTCTCCCCCCAACCCTGACAATGGCTTCAGGTTGCTATGGGGAGGAGGAGGTGGGAGGGTGAGCTCTGTCTGCAGCAGGTCTGATTGGCTGCTCGGCCTCAGGATGCGGGCACGTGGGGGCAGGCAGCCAATCAGAGGGCTCAGACTGACAAGCGGGCTAGAGCTCCTGCATCCCCGGCCAGCCCTGGTGCGGTGAGAACGGGGGGCGGGTTGGCGGCGCTGCATTGGCCGGCTCCCAGGGGCCAGTGCGAAGTGAACTGGGGAGGCCTCGCCCCGGCCAAGCCAGCAGCGCCAGTGGAGCAAGATGTGAGGCCTGACCCAGAGTCAGGTCATGGATTAAAGCCGATGTTACAAGTTCACTGTCCAGTACGTGAACTTGGCCAAGATGTTGCTAGTGTACTAGATATTTACGTAACTTTATTCCAGCTGGAACAGATACAGCCCAATCTAGTACAGGCTAAAATGGCTTGGCAAAACAATGAATAGGGACGTTTTATTCAAGATATTAGGAACAAGCGCAAGTAACACAGAAATGTCATGAGATCTGTAAGGTGGTGCGTAAGTTGTGTATTTAAGTTGTTTGTCTTAGCCTGTAAATGTCGGGATACTTCATCTTAATTCTTTGCGTGGTCTAGGGGATGGCAGAAAATCCCACTGCCGACTGAGCCATTCCTTGCTACTAGGCACTCGTATGTCAGTGTACGTGTAACCATGGAGCCAGGGTGCTGAGACCATGTCTAGGGGCCATAAACCTGGCCGAGTGTCTCTGTCACTGAACCGTGCCTGTGGTCTTTCTTTATGAGCAACATCGAAGCCTGCTGAACTGACACGCTGCACTGTCTGCTAATAACATTGAAGCTCCGAGGACAGACGCTGAGCAGCCTAAGCAGTGCTACTGAGGAAACGACATTCCAGCCTCCAGCATTTAACCACACTGGGTAGTACTATTGAGGTCTGCTGAGCCGGCTACCTGCGCAGAGCTGGGAAAGCCCACACAAACACACAAGCCAACCGACAACACACATAACATGGAGATGGACAGTCCCTGCCCCAAGGAGTTTCCAGTGTGAGAAGAGAGATGGATGCTCCAAACAGACCAGGGAGAGCACCAGCAGCCAATGAGATGACCATCAGCCCCCATGCAACGATGCTGGCTTTGGTGGGACCCAACTGAGAGTGCCAATGCAGGACAAATCGCTTAGAGCAGGGCAGTTACAGCGCAAAGCTGGAGTTCCTTTACTAATAAGGCACCAAACCAGCCAAATGGAGAAGACTTCGGTTTTGCCCCACTGGCTAACCAGAAGTCTCACAAGCAATTCCCTTAGACATGCAGTTTCCCAGTATCACCACCAGTGTCACTCGTTATGGGGACAAATGGTTATGAAAACCAATGCCCCAGTAAGAGAAAAAAGGTTCTCCCGATCCCAAAGGGTCAAGCCCCAGACCCAGGTCAATATACAAATCAGATCTTACCCACAAATCACGCTGTTGCCAATCCTTTAGAATCTAAAATCTAAAGGTTTATTCTTAAAATGAAAAAGATAGAGATGAGAGCTAGAATTGGTTAAATGGAATCAGTTACATACAGCAATGGCAAAGTTCTGGGCTCAGCCTTGTAGCAGTGATGGAATAAACTTCAGGTTCAAATCAAGTCTCTGGAGTACATCCACAGCTGGGATGGGTCATCAGTCCTTTGTGTAGAGCTTCTGTTTGTAGCAAAGTCCCTCTAGAAGTAAGAAGCAGGATTGAAGACAAGATGGAGGAGCTGCAGCTGCTTTTTATAGTCTCTTGCCATGTGGTCTCTGCTTTCTTTGTCCCAAAGACACACATTCCAACACATGGCATGAAAAAACCTTAGAGTTCTGTCCATGGGCATGTCCCTGCATGCCTTGCTGAGTCACAAGGTGTATCTGTCTTCTCTCAATGGGTCAATTGTATAGCTGATGGTCCTTAATAGGCCATCAAGCAGGCTAGGCAGAGCTGACACCAAATTGTCTGGGGTGTCAGGCCCATTTCAAATACTTCTTATTTAACGGTTTATGGAAAGAAATCAAGCAAATACTTATAACTTTAAATACAAAAATGATACATGCATACAGATAGTGTAATCATAACCAGCAAACCATAACCTTGTCTTAGACACCTTATTTGACCCCTTTATACAAGATTGGTGCCACTACAGGACCTTGGTTGCAACAATGATCTATGTGGTCCCAGTTTGTGTCAATAACATCACACCCCAGATCCCAGCCTCTCCCGGATTCGACTCTCCCTTGACCTCCTCAGTGTCAGCAGGGCATTCGTAGCTGGAGCCAGTCTGAAGGAGATTCCCAGGACTCAGGCAATGCTGGAGCACCCTGGGCTGCTAGCCTGGCCCCGAGGTACCAGCTTCAGCCATCTATTGGAGGGGTGGTCCTGAGCCACAAAAGTGCAGCTGCAAACTGCACCAGAGCCCCCGGGGTGCTGGGATCGGAGGGCTGGATTTGAGCCTCCGTCATGATTTCATGTAGGCGGTTTCTAAATTGGCCCTAGGTGTCAATTTGACAGGGCCCTTCTATTCTGTGCTTTACAGGTTCTTATCCTGCCCTCAGCCCTGCAGTATCTGAGCATCGTCCCCTTGCGCACTAAATGTGACTCACATCGGTCTGGGGCAGTTCACCTCTCTCACACCCTCTCCCCAGGAGGTGATCTGTGGCGGGCGGGAATGTTTGCTTTGGAGGGGTTATTATTTTTAACATCCATGCTGCTCTGAGAGTTTATGTTGGAGAAGGCTGGTTGGAGGAGCCTGCCTGGCTCTGCGGAGGTTTGGGATGATCCTGGAACCGGGCCCTGAGGACGCCGCGTCTCCCACCCATGCTCACACACAATGGCCCCTCCTACGCAGCATCTCAGGAGAGCTGGTCGGGAGGTTTTCAATGGGAGGTTTTTGCCGATTTGCCAAAACCGACGCTTTGTGCAGGGAAGGGTTGGGTCTGACGAGTTTCCCGTTTGGAAGCAAATCTGGAAAAAAAAAAGTCTTAAAATTGTCAAAGCGGGAAAGTTTCAAAACCACATTTTCCATTTTTCAGTACGAAACAATTTGGGGTTTTTCAATGTAAGTTAATTTCCAGTTTAAAAAATGTGTAACTATACAAAGGTCAATATCGAAACGAAAGATTTCCAAGTGATTGAAATAAAACAGCTGGATTGGCCCAAACTGACATTGTTTTCGGATTTTCGGTTTGGGGAAATTTTCAAGATTTCGACTTTTTGCCCCGGTTGGGGATGGGAAATTTCTTGAAATCTTAGAAATTTTCCTGGGATGGGAAAAACGTTTCCTGTCCAACTCGCCACCGTCATCTCCCAGAACCAGACAGAGGCCTCTGGGATCTGTTGGAACATGGAGTCTCTATGTTCTCCCCATGCTCATGCCCCCAGTTGGGATTGTCTCTGCTGCAATAAGGAAAAGAGTCTGTAATTCAGGGCATTTGTGAAATTGCCCCTTAGTTCTTTGCTGTGGCTGCGTGGTGGAGCCCCCTACTGGAATGTCTTCTGTACAGCAGCTGGGAGAGGGGGGCAGGTCTATGGTGCAGGCATCGTCCTTCGTGATATGTTTGTACAGCGCCTGGCACAGTGGGTCCAATCTGGTTGTGATCTTCGGTGCTACGGCTACATAAATGTGAGCTAATAATAACATGGTGCACATGCCCACTCTAGAGGAGTCTTGGACAGTTAGGAGCATGGTGGTGGTTTTGACATCATTCCCAGAAGAACCTGCTGCTGACCACAATTGGAGAAAAGGTACGGGTGTCAGAGACGGTACGCGGGCAGTCACGCCTAGTGGTTGGAGCAGGAATTGGTAGCCAGGAACATGAGCCCAGGGTCAGAGCTGGAGTCAGAGGGCCGGTGCCAGAGCCGAAGGCAGCAGTCCGGAATCAGAGCTGAGGGTCAGAGGCCAGAGGCCAGGGTCAGAGCCAAATTCAGGAATCGGAGCCGAGGGTCAAAGTCAGGTTACCTGGAGTGAGGCAAAGCTGGGGCCAGCCAGGAGCATTGCTGGGAGTCAGCGGGCACCGGAGCTACTGCAGTAAATGCTTCAGAGACTCTTCCCAGCAGTCGGGCAGTGTAGCCAACAGGCAGCCGGCTAGAGGCCCCGTCTGCTGCAGGCCCCGATTCCTGAGGGTGGACGTCGCTGGGCCATCTGTCTCACCCCACGGGGTAGAGGCAGGGGGATGGAATCGCTGGACACAAGCAACCTGCAAGAAATGGCCAGTCTGGGTCTCTGCAGGGCCGGGGCCAGACTGGGAACAAAGGTGGCCCTGGGCTTTCAAGTTGGGCCCATGGAATAAGCTCTGACCCCTTCAGGGCTGTGTGCCGTCCCCCCAGCTCTCCGAGCTCAGCTCCCCTTTAGCTGGGCCCGACGTCCCGGGCTCGCCTGGGCTCCTGGCGACTGGGGCTGGTCAATGACTTTTCTGCAAAATTATTGGACAGAAAATTGGGTTTTCGACTTAATTTTGGCAGAAGGCGTCAGCCTCTTGGGGGCAATCCCGATTTTTCATCGAAAAACAACCCCCCACATCTGGGGCTTCGGCTGGAAAATAGTCTGGTGCTGGGTGGAAAGTTGACATTTTCCACAGCCCCCTCCCTGCATTTCCGGATCCGTTCGGTTAGCCCCACCTCGAGGGGGTGGGGGTGGGGTCTCAGATACACCCAGCTGAGCGAGACGGGAAAGGGGGAAGGGCTGGTGTCTCGTAAGCCCCCTCGCTCAGGGTGCTGTAAGGAGCTGTGCCGCACACTGGATTGGGCAGATCCTCCTAATTTGCCCCCCCTCTCCTTTCTGACGGGCTCTGACGAGCAGTGAAATAGTTAAATGTCAGCATGGGTCTGGCTGGGCCAGCCCCCAGGGAGATGAAGGGGCCAGTTCACACCTCTCCCAGCCATTGTTCCATGTGGTCTCGGCCTAGAGCAGGGGCGGGCAAACATTTTGGCCTGAGGGCCGCATCGTGTTTCGCATATTGTATGGAGGGCCGGTTAGGGGAGGAGGCGGTGGCCCAGCCCCCACCTCCTATCTGTGTCCCCCCCCCGGACTCCTGCCCCATCCAACCCCCCCTGTTCCCTGACAGCCCCCCGCCCCCGGACCCCTGCCCCATCCACACACACCCGCTCCCTGTCCCCTGACTGCCCCCATACCCCGGCCGCCCCATCCAACCCCTCCTCTCATTCCTGATGGCCCCCCCGGGACTCCTGCCCCATCCAACCACCCCTTCTCCCTGTCCCCGACTGCCCCCGGAACCCCTGCCCCTGACTGCCCCCTGCCGCCCCATCCAACCCCCCCTCCTTCCTGACCCCTCCCCGCGACCTGTGCCCCCATTCAACCCCCTGTTCCCCCCCGACCCCATCCACACCCCCGCCCCCTGACCACCACCCCGAACTCCCCTGCCCTCTATCCAACCCCCCCTGCTCCCTGCCCCATTACCGAGCTGCCTGGAGCACCGGTGGCCGCCACCGTGCAGCTCAGAGCACCGGGTCAGGCCGGGCTCTGCAGCTGCGCTGCCCCAGGAGCTCACAGCCCCGGCCGCCCAGAGCATTGCGCTGCTGTGGGGCGAGCTGAGGCTGCAGGGGAGGGGGACAGTGCGTGAAGGGCCGGGGGCAGCCTCCCGGGCCAGGAGCTCGGGGGCTGGGCAGGACGGTCCCGCGGGCCGTAGTTTGCCCACCTCTGTGCTAGGGACTGAGTTTTGCTTTCAGATGAAAGCTTTAGATTCTGGAGAATACGCTGCTGGCAGGAAAGAGGGGCTGGCACCCAGCCCCGGGGTGTGCCAGCTGACTCTGAGCCCTGGTGCAGGTGAAGGAGCAGAGGGGACAGCAGCGTAGATGGACCATTGGCCTATGCCGGTACCCGAGGAGGCAGGATGCCGGAGTAGATAGATCATTGATCTGTGCTCGGATGACAGAGGCAGGGCACTGGACTAGCCTGAGCGTGAGTCTGCGCTCGCACCCCCCTTTTACTAGGCCCTCCTGAGAGAGGAACGCAACAGACGCTGTGAACGTAGCCTGGTTGGAAAGGGCAGGAGCTGCGGGGACGGACTCCTGATTCGAGTCTTGCTCTGCCCTGACTTGCTGTACAAATCCCTTCCTCCCCCTGTGCCTCGATTTCCCCCTGTCAAATGTAAAGCGCTTTGAGCTCTAGGGATGGGATCTGCCCTGGCAGGGTCCCGTATTGGTGCTGTTTGGTTTATTGATAGCTTGAGCAGTTGTTTGCCTGCTCCATTTGGCTCCTCTCTAGCCCAGCTCAGCCCCACACTGCCCCGGTTCTAGTGTAGACCAGATGTTCTCTCCAGGGGTCACATCTGCTCTCCCTGCCTGGTGGAGGCAAGTTCCCACATCCAGCTGGGACAGGCGGCGCATGCTGGTTGTCTCCCCTGAGCTCCCTCTCCAGGTTTGTCCACATGTGGATTTATTCTGGAACAGCTACTGTGCTTTCAATTCACACCCGACCTCGATCCAGATTCATTTTCCCGTGCAGACAAGCCTAATCTCTCTTCCCTTCCTCCTCAGGAGGGGGCAGCACTGAGCTCTGAGCCTGACCCATGTATTCTTTGGCCCCCACATTCATTTATCTGGCTTTCCCCTCACCCATCTGACACTGGGGCACTTTGCCAGCTTCTCCTTTCAGCCAGCGAACGTCAGTAGCCCAGAATCTCTCCCTCCCCTGCCACACACCCCCTCTCGCCCCCTCCGTAGGAAATGGCCGGACGCTTTCTGCAGGGAAAGACCGCAGACAAATAATGAGCTGTGTGAGCCAGCGGAAAATGATCCTAGTGTTTGGCTGCTTGTTCCCTTCGCTGTGCTAATGGCCCCACTCCCGGATGAACTGGTGACAGGTGGTGCTCCGAGCGGGCCACTGGGAGGCTGTGTCCCTGGAGAAAGGGTGAGTGGGAGGGTCCTGGGCCCCAGTGCAGGGAAGGCACCAGGGCATGCTGCATGTCACTGCTTGCAGAGGGAAGGGGCAAGACTTGGGGGAGGGTGTGCAATGGAGAAGGGTGTGCAATGGAGAAGGGTGTGCAATGGAGAAAGGAGGTCAGTCCCGGCTGTTGTGGGAGCCCTGCACCCTCCACCTGCCCTGGCGGGCAGGGCCTGGGACTCAGGCAATCTGGTTTCAATTTGTTCCTCTGCTACAGACTGCCTGTCTGATCTTGAGCAAATCACCGAATTTCTCTGGGCCTCAGTTTCCCATCTGTAAATTGGGGGTGAGCCTTCCGATTTAGACCACAAGCTCTTTGGGGCAAGGCCTGTCTCCCGGCCTGCGACCATACAACAGCTGGCTGAGTGGGGGCAGGGGGAGGCAAGGACTCCTGGTTCTATTCCTGCCTCTGCCCCTGACTTGCTGTACAAATCCCTTCCTCCCCTGTGCCTTGATTTCCCCCTGTCAAATGTAAAGCGCGTTGAGATCTAGGGATGGGATCTGCTCTGGCAGGGTCACGTATTGGTGGCAAGATCAGAGGCCGGAAGCTGGAGCCAGGCAGGGCGGCTGCTGTGCTGGCTGGTGCCATGGTGTGGGCGGCTGAGATACCCCCCATCTCCTCCTCCTCTTGCTTGGGGCTTCGGGGCTGCAGCAGCTTCTCGGCTCCTTGCAGCCCACAGAGCCCTCGGTGAGCAGCAACTGTGGGGGGATGGGGCCCAGGAGCCCGTGTCAGTCCGCGCTGCTGCAGGGAGCCCCACCTGCCCTGGACGGCGGGCCCCAGCGGGCAGGGACACAGGGCGGGGGCTGCCTTCAGAGCTGGGCAGCTGGACAGCGGCGGCTGCTAGATGGGCACCCAGCTCTGAAGGCAGCGCTGCCGCCAGCAGCAGCAGAGAAGTATCTGTGTAATGTGTGACCTTTGTGTTGGGAGGGGTGGCTATGGGGGGGAGGGATGAGGCAAATTTTGGGGTGGCTATAGCCCCCCCCCGAACCCCCCCTGCTGCCTTCAGAGTTGGGCATCCAGCCAGCAGCCGCCGCTCTTCGCTCTGCCTTCAGAGCTGGTTGGCTGGAGACCAGATTTCACGGTCCGTGACGTGATTTTCACAGCCGTGATCTTGGTAGACCCCTCGTAATAAGATGTTAAGACTATAGTATCCATGATCTTTTCTGGAGGGGAGTCAGGATGCCTGATTCTCAAAGGTGCTAAGCCCCTGCAGCATCCATGGACAAACCATGGCTGCGTACATACAGAGACAGCAATGGGGTCATTAGCAAGGATTGAACCTGGGACAGTCAGCACCAAAGCCCCAGTATTTGGCTGCCTGAGCTAAAGGAGCATCTCTCTCGGCTCCGAGGGTGCTGGCGTTGCTAGGGCAGGGGAGAGGGAGACAAGATCCCATGCTAACTGTGTTGTATCAGCAATGCTGAAAATCAGGCCCAGAGCTTCTACCACCCCCAGCAGGGCCGGCTCTAGGCACCAGCCCTCCAAGCATGTGCTTGGGGCACCACGTTCCAAGGGGCGGCACTCCGCCCCCCCTTTTTTTTGCTTGGGGCGGTAAAAAGCCAGGATCCGCGCCCCCTGCCCAGCCCGGGGGCGCCCTGCTTCCCTCCCTCCCCGGCTCCTCACACGCTCCGGGAGCCCCTCTCGCCCCCGCAGCCCAGGGAGGGAGGGAAGTGGGGCCCGGGATACAGGGAGGGAGGAGGGGTCCTGCTGCCGCTCCGNCCCTCCCCGCGACCTGTGCCCCCATTCAACCCCCTGTTCCCCCCCGACCCCATCCACACCCCCGCCCCCTGACCACCACCCCGAACTCCCCTGCCCTCTATCCAACCCCCCCTGCTCCCTGCCCCATTACCGAGCTGCCTGGAGCACCGGTGGCCGCCACCGTGCAGCTCAGAGCACCGGGTCAGGCCGGGCTCTGCAGCTGCGCTGCCCCAGGAGCTCACAGCCCCGGCCGCCCAGAGCATTGCGCTGCTGTGGGGCGAGCTGAGGCTGCAGGGGAGGGGGACAGTGCGTGAAGGGCCGGGGGCAGCCTCCCGGGCCAGGAGCTCGGGGGCTGGGCAGGACGGTCCCGCGGGCCGTAGTTTGCCCACCTCTGTGCTAGGGACTGAGTTTTGCTTTCAGATGAAAGCTTTAGATTCTGGAGAATACGCTGCTGGCAGGAAAGAGGGGCTGGCACCCAGCCCCGGGGTGTGCCAGCTGACTCTGAGCCCTGGTGCAGGTGAAGGAGCAGAGGGGACAGCAGCGTAGATGGACCATTGGCCTATGCCGGTACCCGAGGAGGCAGGATGCCGGAGTAGATAGATCATTGATCTGTGCTCGGATGACAGAGGCAGGGCACTGGACTAGCCTGAGCGTGAGTCTGCGCTCGCACCCCCCTTTTACTAGGCCCTCCTGAGAGAGGAACGCAACAGACGCTGTGAACGTAGCCTGGTTGGAAAGGGCAGGAGCTGCGGGGACGGACTCCTGATTCGAGTCTTGCTCTGCCCTGACTTGCTGTACAAATCCCTTCCTCCCCCTGTGCCTCGATTTCCCCCTGTCAAATGTAAAGCGCTTTGAGCTCTAGGGATGGGATCTGCCCTGGCAGGGTCCCGTATTGGTGCTGTTTGGTTTATTGATAGCTTGAGCAGTTGTTTGCCTGCTCCATTTGGCTCCTCTCTAGCCCAGCTCAGCCCCACACTGCCCCGGTTCTAGTGTAGACCAGATGTTCTCTCCAGGGGTCACATCTGCTCTCCCTGCCTGGTGGAGGCAAGTTCCCACATCCAGCTGGGACAGGCGGCGCATGCTGGTTGTCTCCCCTGAGCTCCCTCTCCAGGTTTGTCCACATGTGGATTTATTCTGGAACAGCTACTGTGCTTTCAATTCACACCCGACCTCGATCCAGATTCATTTTCCCGTGCAGACAAGCCTAATCTCTCTTCCCTTCCTCCTCAGGAGGGGGCAGCACTGAGCTCTGAGCCTGACCCATGTATTCTTTGGCCCCCACATTCATTTATCTGGCTTTCCCCTCACCCATCTGACACTGGGGCACTTTGCCAGCTTCTCCTTTCAGCCAGCGAACGTCAGTAGCCCAGAATCTCTCCCTCCCCTGCCACACACCCCCTCTCGCCCCCTCCGTAGGAAATGGCCGGACGCTTTCTGCAGGGAAAGACCGCAGACAAATAATGAGCTGTGTGAGCCAGCGGAAAATGATCCTAGTGTTTGGCTGCTTGTTCCCTTCGCTGTGCTAATGGCCCCACTCCCGGATGAACTGGTGACAGGTGGTGCTCCGAGCGGGCCACTGGGAGGCTGTGTCCCTGGAGAAAGGGTGAGTGGGAGGGTCCTGGGCCCCAGTGCAGGGAAGGCACCAGGGCATGCTGCATGTCACTGCTTGCAGAGGGAAGGGGCAAGACTTGGGGGAGGGTGTGCAATGGAGAAGGGTGTGCAATGGAGAAGGGTGTGCAATGGAGAAAGGAGGTCAGTCCCGGCTGTTGTGGGAGCCCTGCACCCTCCACCTGCCCTGGCGGGCAGGGCCTGGGACTCAGGCAATCTGGTTTCAATTTGTTCCTCTGCTACAGACTGCCTGTCTGATCTTGAGCAAATCACCGAATTTCTCTGGGCCTCAGTTTCCCATCTGTAAATTGGGGGTGAGCCTTCCGATTTAGACCACAAGCTCTTTGGGGCAAGGCCTGTCTCCCGGCCTGCGACCATACAACAGCTGGCTGAGTGGGGGCAGGGGGAGGCAAGGACTCCTGGTTCTATTCCTGCCTCTGCCCCTGACTTGCTGTACAAATCCCTTCCTCCCCTGTGCCTTGATTTCCCCCTGTCAAATGTAAAGCGCGTTGAGATCTAGGGATGGGATCTGCTCTGGCAGGGTCACGTATTGGTGGCAAGATCAGAGGCCGGAAGCTGGAGCCAGGCAGGGCGGCTGCTGTGCTGGCTGGTGCCATGGTGTGGGCGGCTGAGATACCCCCCATCTCCTCCTCCTCTTGCTTGGGGCTTCGGGGCTGCAGCAGCTTCTCGGCTCCTTGCAGCCCACAGAGCCCTCGGTGAGCAGCAACTGTGGGGGGATGGGGCCCAGGAGCCCGTGTCAGTCCGCGCTGCTGCAGGGAGCCCCACCTGCCCTGGACGGCGGGCCCCAGCGGGCAGGGACACAGGGCGGGGGCTGCCTTCAGAGCTGGGCAGCTGGACAGCGGCGGCTGCTAGATGGGCACCCAGCTCTGAAGGCAGCGCTGCCGCCAGCAGCAGCAGAGAAGTATCTGTGTAATGTGTGACCTTTGTGTTGGGAGGGGTGGCTATGGGGGGGAGGGATGAGGCAAATTTTGGGGTGGCTATAGCCCCCCCCCGAACCCCCCCTGCTGCCTTCAGAGTTGGGCATCCAGCCAGCAGCCGCCGCTCTTCGCTCTGCCTTCAGAGCTGGTTGGCTGGAGACCAGATTTCACGGTCCGTGACGTGATTTTCACAGCCGTGATCTTGGTAGACCCCTCGTAATAAGATGTTAAGACTATAGTATCCATGATCTTTTCTGGAGGGGAGTCAGGATGCCTGATTCTCAAAGGTGCTAAGCCCCTGCAGCATCCATGGACAAACCATGGCTGCGTACATACAGAGACAGCAATGGGGTCATTAGCAAGGATTGAACCTGGGACAGTCAGCACCAAAGCCCCAGTATTTGGCTGCCTGAGCTAAAGGAGCATCTCTCTCGGCTCCGAGGGTGCTGGCGTTGCTAGGGCAGGGGAGAGGGAGACAAGATCCCATGCTAACTGTGTTGTATCAGCAATGCTGAAAATCAGGCCCAGAGCTTCTACCACCCCCAGCAGGGCCGGCTCTAGGCACCAGCCCTCCAAGCATGTGCTTGGGGCACCACGTTCCAAGGGGCGGCACTCCGCCCCCCCTTTTTTTTGCTTGGGGCGGTAAAAAGCCAGGATCCGCGCCCCCTGCCCAGCCCGGGGGCGCCCTGCTTCCCTCCCTCCCCGGCTCCTCACACGCTCCGGGAGCCCCTCTCGCCCCCGCAGCCCAGGGAGGGAGGGAAGTGGGGCCCGGGATACAGGGAGGGAGGAGGGGTCCTGCTGCCGCTCCGAGTCTCTCCAGGGCGGCGGGCGTTTCCCTGCCCGAGTGGGCTGTGCAGGGCGCCCCCGGGCTGGGCAGGGGGCACAGATCCCGGCTCACACACTGACAAGGCGAGTGGCTGGGCAGCCCGAGCTGCCAGGGAACTGCTGCCGCCCCCTCCTGCCCCCAGACCCAGCCTGCCATGCACCTCTCCCGCCTCAGCCCCGCGCTGCCTGCCCTGGGCGGGGAGAGGCAGAGCCCGGCTCTGAGCGGGGCAGTGGGGGACACTGCCCCCACTGGGGGACCCCCGCGGCTCGGGCACCTGTGAAGAGATACAAGAGTCTAACTTGGCGACTTTGTTTGATGATGACAGTTGGTTAATAAAGTTGTCGTCCCTTGCTGACATTTTCTCGATTTTAAATGAACTAAACTTGAAGTTTCAAAGAAGATGCAATGATTTGTTCCGACATTGTGAAGAGATACAAGTAATTCAAAAGTCATTGGCCCAGCTACTACATGTTTCCAACACTGTTACAACACAGTGAGGAGAACAACACCAGGGAGGAAAAAGTGAATGAAATGAAAACTATCACAGTTACATCTCGCTGCTCTGTCTGACAGTTTTAAGAGCTATTTCCCCAAAAAACAAGTTTGAATATTTGAATGAAAAATGCTGGGTGAAAGATCCTTTTGCTTTCAAAAACACAAAGCTGGGGGCGTCTGCGCCCCCTGCCCAGCCTGGTGGGTGGGGGGTGGGAGGCACTGGGGGGGGGGAGGTCCAGGGCTGGGGGGGTGGGGGGAGCCAAACATTTTTTTGCTTGGGGCGACAAAAAACCTAGAGCCGGCCCTGACCCCCAGTGTGAACTCTGGGCCCTGGCAAGGTGATTTATCAGTGAGAATCCTTTGCTCTGTGGTTCCAAGGATTTCAGGGGGCTTCCCATTCAGCCACTCCCATGGGAGCAGTGTCTTTCTCCCCATTTCACAGCTGGGGATACTGAGCCCCGGAGAGGCATCAGCCGGGCAGAGCCAGGAATGGAAACCAGAAGTCTCGGGTTACCTGAGTGTGACCGAGGAACCCAGCTGGGTTTGCAGCTAGATGCTATTGTGGTGTTTGCTCAGGGACAGGCTGCCAATCATTTAACAAGGGGCTCCCCCAGAGCTGGTACCAAACCTAAATCCAGCGAGCCAGGAGGCATGTCTGAGGCCCCCCCGGGGGGGGGGGGTGCAGGGGGCAAGGCCAGGCAGCCTCTTCATTTGCTTTAAACAAAAGCACTTTCTCCGAGTCAGGAAGGAGGCAAAGCCACTTGGCAAACAGGGCTATTAAGAGCTTAGCTGGAAGCGTTTGCACTGGGTTCCTGAGAAACGTGTGAGATGGTGCAGCGT
Source organism: Platysternon megacephalum (assembly GCA_003942145.1). Taxonomy (NCBI): domain Eukaryota; kingdom Metazoa; phylum Chordata; order Testudines; family Platysternidae; genus Platysternon; species Platysternon megacephalum. The sequence continues at coordinate 366,640 of QXTE01000199.1, read as the reverse complement.
GGCGCTCAGCCGGGGGGCTGGCACTGGGCAAAGGGCATCGCCCAAGATAAGTGTGTACATACCGGCTTCTTTGGTGCACCCAGAAATGAAAAGCATACAGGAAAATCTCCCCTGTAGCTTTGTCTTAGGCTGGCAATCTGGCCTGCTTGTCCCCAGCAGCGATCCCTGCAGTGACGCAGCTGGACTGGGTTTTCAGTTCTAATTATTCTCTCCATGGCTCCTGGATTCCCCTTCTCCACCCTGAGTGGCGTTTGCAGGCTGGGCTCTGGGGCGGGAGGGCACTGCATGCCACATTGCACTGGGCGGGCACTAGGTGGCAGCACAGGAACACACAAAACTGCGGCCCGGCTAAGGTGGGGCCGAGTTTTAGGAGCCAGGGCCCTGGTTTGAGGAGCTGGGTAAGTTGGGGACGAAGCCTTGGAGTGAAATACCATCCCCCGCCAGGCAGGGGCGCCCCAGGGCCATGGGGTTGGGAATCCTGGCACACCGTGCGGGACGTGCTGAGTGGGTTATAGTTCAAGGTCAGAAGGGACCTGCCTGATCATCTAGTCTGACCACCTGGCAGAGCACACGCCCAGTGGTTCCTGGAGGCAGCTCATATCTTTCATAGCTACAGCAGCTCCTTTAGCAAGATACCCAATGCCTCTGATGCCCGGCATCCCCCACTGCTGTCCTGCGGGATCTCCCAGTGGAAATGTGCCCATCTCCTGTAGCCGGGTGAGTCGCCTGCCAGGAGCCAGGGCTTGTGCAGCACGGGGCTGGTGGATCTGGCTGGAGAATCCCACCTTGATCCGATTCATTTCCCAGCTCCTGTCTGGCAATAGGGAGCGTAGGAAAATTCCCATCAGGCCTCAAACGACAGGCTTCTGCGGATCCCAGTGTGTGCGCAGAGCTGCGCCGGTTTAATGGAAGGGACGGTTCGGTTACACGGCTGCAGCATTGGCTGTGGGCCAATTCAGACGAAACAAGTGACCTTTTGGTATGTGCACAGTAATGTCTTCCTCTCAGAGGACCCCTCTCCCCCGATCAGTCCTGGAAGGTGGACAGCCCGGGAGATACAGACCCAGAGGAGTGGGTCCCGCTTGACTTCTGGGTTTGGAGCTGGTGCAACGAGCGAGTGCTTTTCTGGAGCACAAGCCTCCTCTTCCCTCCCCTCCCCCCAGCAGTGAACATCACCTTGCACTGTTTGTCTGTTGTGCGAGTGTTTCGCATTGATGGATGCTTTGCTTGTGTAGCTAAGTGGCAGGCTTTGAGCTTAAGGGTATAATTTACTCCAGCTTTACTGCTTTGCTGCCGATGTATTGCAGCAAATACAGTGAACGCAGGCCATCCATTAGCTACTGCTTCCTGTATACACCTGATGAACATAAGAACGGCCAGACTGGGTCAGACCAAAGGCCCATCTAGCCCAGGATCCTGTCTTTCAACAATGGCCAATGCCAGGTGCCCCAGAGGGAATGAACAGAACAGGTTATCATCAAGTGATCCATCCCCTGTCGCCCATTCCCAGCTTCTGGCAAACAGAGGCTATGGACACCATCTGCCCATCCTGGCTAATCATCATTGATGGACCTATCCTCCAGGAACTTATCTAGTTCCTTTTTGAATCCTGTTATAGTCTTGGCCCTCGCAACATCCTCTGGCAAAGAGTTCCACAGGTTGACTGTGCGTTGTGTAAAGAAATGCCTCCTTTTGTTTGCTTTAAACCTGCTGCCTATTGATTTCATTTCGTTCTTGTATTATGTGAAGGAGGAAATAACACTTCCTTATTTACTTTCTCTACACCAGTCATGATTTTATAGACCTCAATCATATCCCCCCTTAGTCGTCTCTTTTCCAAGCTGAAAAGTCCCAGTCTTATTAATCTCGCCTCATACGGAAGCTGTTCCATGCCATTTTCCATATCATTTTTGTTGCCCTTTTCTGAACCTTTTCCAATTCCAATATATCTTTTTTGAGATGGGGCGACCACATCTGCATGCAGTATTCAAGATGTGGGCGTACCATGGATTTATAAAGAGGTAATATGATATTGTCTGTCTTCTTATCTCTCTCTTTCCTAATGATTCCCAACATTCTGTTCGCTTTTTTGACCTCCGTTGAGTGGCTGCTTTCAGAGAACTAGCCACAGTGACTCCAAGATCTCTTTCGTGAGTGGTGACAGCTAAGATAGACCCCATCATTTTATATGTATAGTTGGGATGCTAAAGAGGAGGTCTCTGTACAGAGGAGAGCCTGAAAGGATCCCAAAACCTTTAACCGAAATGCTGAATCTAGCTGACCCAATATTCTCACACACTGCTCAGGACGTCTGCCCCTGCTGGGGAGAACCTTTCCCCACCGCTGCTGATGTGGCCAGGGGGCCCTAGGGATCGAGGACCCTGGGAAAGCATCAGCTTTGATGTTTGTTCATTGAGGGGTGACCCAAGATGTTAACAAACTGCTGGAATAAGCAGACAGACAGCCGCTCCCCGGGACAGGCCGGGGCTGGAAGATTCTGCGTTGAGTAAAGCCTTAGCTATGGAGCAGTTCAGTGTCTTTCATCAAAGGTGAGCTCATTTGCATGCTGGTCCCCCACCCCCTTACTTTCAAATCCTCGATCCCCTACTGCTTGGCATGAGCCCACTTCCTCCCATGCTGCCCCGACTCCACCTCAGCCTTTCTCTCCAGCTGCCCAGAGCGCCCCGAGCCGCCGCTGTGCTCTGCCTAGCAAGTCACCTCAGGGCTCCAGCCCCCTCGGGCCTGCTTCTCAGAGGGCTCGAGTGCCAGCAGCTCCCCTTGAGTTCTGCGTCCCCATTGCCAGGGCCGGGCACAGCCTGAGTGCCAGGGCCTCCCAAAGCCCTTCAGGTGCCACTTGCTATGGGCGGTCCTAGCTTTAGCCGCCCGCTGTCCTCTGGGCTCGGGCGGCCTGCAGGGGGCAGCAGGGGGCTGCTGCCAGGGGAGGCTCTCCGCGGCCTAGGCCCGATCTTGGAGGAATGGGAGTTTGAAAAGGTTCCCAGTGATCGCGGCCGAAAGCTGCGCCCACGGGAAGTGACCTTTATCCCATATACCAGGCGCTGAGTAATAGACACAGGAACAAATAAGTCGGCTCGCAGGCCTCCCCGATGCTGCCTTGGTTCGGAGCGCAGGCCCCGCCTGGCGCCCGGGTCCCCTCCTGCCCCCCAGCCACCCTGGGTAACTCCTTGTAGCTGGCCCCTGAAAGACCCGTGACATGCACGAGCCTGCTGCTTTGGCAGGCGCTGGCTTCTCTCTCTGCCAGGCCACCCGGGAAAGATCTCGGCGCCGCAGAGCTCTCCATGGGCAGCGCACGGGGCTCAGAGGTGGCCTGCCCAATCCCGGGGCTCCACGTGCCCAGGCCCCCAGAATAGATGCCACACTTCAAGGTGCCCACACAGCACAGCAGATGCCCAGACACCCGCCTGGTTCAGAGCAGGCACCGGCTGTGGCCCAAAGATACTTGGCACCTTCCGCTGCGTCAGGGCAGGCGCCCGACTTACGGTGCCTTGGCTCTGAGCTAGGACTGAGGGGGGAGCTCGGTCTCCAAGCCCTGGGCCTCTCTGCTAAGCCGCCCTCCTCACGAGAACTCAGATTCACTGCCCCCGCGGCTGTCAGCCACGCAGCGCTGCTACCTAGGCTGTGTCTCTGCCAGTCACCAGCTGGCGAAAGGGGGGCCATTCCCCATCCCTGCCCCACCCACCCCCAAAGCGGGCAGCTGGCAGCGTCACACGGCGCCCGGCCCGTGCCCAGCTCCGGCTCTGCTTTCCGAGCACCAGCGCCAGAGCTGCAGCCAGTAAGAAATTCCAAGGTGGGTTTTCCTCAGCGCTGTGGCTAAAAATAAAAGGCTGCCTGCAAAATATGTTTGCCTTTATTTTTCTAACTACCACGCCCCCTGTGCCTCCTGCCTGCAACGTACCCAGCTCAGGTGCCACCTGAGACCGAATACTCAACAACAGGTACGGCACCAGTGCCCGCTCATTAGCCTCCCTGTCTGTCCTCCAGGCCTGTCTGGGCCTGCCTCCAGGGCTGTTCCCGTTCCCGGGTCAGCACGGCTCTGCTAGGGGACACAGGCTGGCCCCATGCCCAGCTCTGGAAGTGCCCCTAGGGCCTGGCCCCGTGGAAAGGGGGGGGCTTTCCCATGCTATGGAGGCTCCCAAGCATTTCCCTGCCCCGAAGTTCTAATCTGGCCTGCAGGGCTGTTGGGATCCAGGATTGCGGCTCTGTTCATTGCTGAGATGGGGACTGATGTGGGGGTCACCCCCAGCCCCTTCCTTGGCTGCAGAATCCAGGCCGGGATGTAGAGAGACCCTGCGCGGTGCCACTAGGCTGGTGCCCAGCAGCCTCAGTGCAGACTCCCCTTGTGCCAGCCTGGCTGTCTCTTCTCACGCCAAGGGGCATTACAGGGGTTGCCAGGGGAAGGTGGATCCAGCTCCCAGGGGTTAGAGCTGTTTGCACCTGGGGTTTCCGCCTGAACCCATCTCTTGGCCACTGAGCTGCCCCCTTCCCCCTTCCCTCCCTCATCGCCGCTGGGTGCTGGCCAGCCCTCCCAGACTGGCACCCATGCCAGGACCCGAGTGTGACTGGGGCGAAGTCTGCGCCCCCCTCCACCTCCCCAAGGTTGCTTGTTAAAAAGTACCCGGCTAGATAAATAGTTGTCTCGCTTTTATGGGTGCAGCAGCCGGGGCCTATGGGAGAGGTGGCCCAGGAGACCTCGCTCCACTGCTGGGGGAGGGCTGAGCCCGTCTGTTTAATGACCCGCGGCCTGTGCCAGCTCTCTAATCCGTGCAGCGTTCCAGTACAAACTGTACCAGTGATTATATAAACCAACTTGCCTCTGTTTATTTAATTCCCTTTTATTTATTCACCGTCCAGCCAATTGAAGCTGGGGGAGTGGCTGGGAGGTGGGGCTCAGCCCCTCTCCGCTCCGGAGCGCTCCCCCTTCTCAGGGCTTTTCCAAGAAGTGCTTCCAGCCCAGCCTTGAAAGCGAGGTTCAGGCCAGATCATTCCCCCGCCCGCCCCGGCCTGGTAGTGGAGGGGTCAGAGCGTCTCCTGATTGCAACATTTCCTCTGGCTGGAAAAAGCTCATGGCTGGTCAAGGAGGAATGACCACACACCCGCCCCATGCAGCTGTGCATGGCCTGCGTGCAGCCTGGGCCGAGACCCGGCTGTGACTCTGATCAGACGGGGAGGGCTGGAGCAGCCAGAACAACAATGGAGAAAGGAAACTTGGACGTGACGAGAGCTCGGCTGATTCCTCTGCTGCTCTGAGTGCTTCGGGATTTCCCCTTGTGTCTAACCCTGCACCCTGTAGTGCATAGTGCACACACACACACGCACGCACACACACACACACACATAAGCAGGGCACATGCAGGGTATCAGAGCCACAGCGTCTCTGCTGCCACCAGCAGGCAAATGAGAGGGTGACGGGGACACCAAAACGGCTGCCTCTCAGGGACAAGGGCGGGCTTGCTTAGGGGCAGAACTGGGAGGCTGAGCTGGGCTCTGATCCTGACCTGCCGACTCTCTGCCTGGTCCTGGACAAGGGGCTTCCCCTCACTGTGCCTCAGTTTCCTCATTGTATAATGTGGGAATAGGGCCATCTGCCTTGCAATGCTGCGGTGAGATTTTACTGGTGAATATTTAGAAGGCGCTTTGATCCTCTCAGGGCCGGGGCTGTGGGAGTGCCAGGGGTTTTAGCTGATTCCTGCTCTGACCATGTGAACCAGGCAAATCTGAACATGCAAAACCAGGCTTTTGGGGGGGGGAGGAAGAAACAGAAAATGATCAAAAAATGGGTGTGTCAGAGGCATGAGTGACAGATGGGGCAGCCTGCTTGCTGTCATCAAGCCTTGCCCCCTAATCTAAGCGTGCCTGGGCCTTCGAGCACAATCCTTGGTGAGCCAACACAGGCTGAGGATGGCTCAGGCAGGGGTAGGCAGGGCCTCCGGCGCTAGGCGCTGCACCAGGAGTCCCTTCCCCAAAGAGCTCATCCTCTACATAGACCCGACCCCGGGTGCGTGGGGGCAGGGGGAGGACACCCTAGCACCAGCAGGGTGATCAGGGGGAGGGCAGCCAATGGCATAATAGTGCCCTGAATATTTTGGGTGCATTAAGGTAGGAGGGGATCAGTTAAGTGTAAGACAAGGGAAGGGAGACAGGACAGGGGCTGGAGTGAGGGTGCAGTCACCCGCATCGCCCCCCTGCAGCAGTGTCCCACCGCGGGCAAACGGAGGCACAAAGCGACTGAGAGACTTGCTCGAGGTCATCCAGGGAGTCTGTGATCCCAGGGTAGCGCCCGAGCCTCTGGCTGGTGCGTGAGAGGGAGCAACCCCCCGGGAGCAGAGCGCTTGTCACGGGACGCCCCATGGCAGCCAGGCCGAGGCTGGGTTCGGGGTTCACGTTTGAGGCTGAGAGTCAGTGGGAAGTAAGGTGGGGATTGAGTTTTCACAGCTCAATAGAGTTAAAGCCAGAAGGCACCAGGAGACCACCCAGTCCGACCTGTCCAGCCCAGGCCCCCCAGTTTCACCCACTGGCCCCTGGACTGAGCCCAATAGCTTGTGCTTGGCTAAAGCATCTTCCAGACAAGCCTCCAGCCTCCAGTTTAAATGCTCAGCGCAGGGTTCAATGTGATTTCACCTCAAACCCCACCCCACCCCACCCCTGGCAAGCTCCCCAACTAACCCCCCTCCCCCACTTGCTAAGGCAAGCTGCCTCCACCCTTCCCCCCATTACATAAACTCACTATTAGAGGAAATCAAAGGGGCAAATGTCTTGCCTGAATTAATAACTGACTTCCTGTGGTTACCATTCACTTTCAGCGTTTGTTTATAAACTCCTGCCTTTTTCCTCCCGCCTGAATGTGGTTTCTTAACACATTGTATGTGTTCGTTTGACATTAATCACATCGGGGCAGCAAAGTTATCTGGGGAGTGGCATGGCCGGGGGAGGGAACCAAGCAGTGTCAGTGTGACGGGGACGGTTCTCTTCTCCTGCCCAAATTTGCTCAGCACAAGGGACAGATGTAGGGCTGTCAGCGACGTGGTCCTGGATCCCAGATTCACGTGCTGCAGCAGCTCCGGCCCCAGCATGAGCTGGAGATGTCTGGGGGCTGCTCTAACTTACACAAGTCGGCGGTGCTCCCTAACAGACCATAGGCCAGCTGGGAGCCGGTGGAGCAGAGCTGCACTTTGTCACTCCCGCTTCCGTCACATCATACCCCCCTCCAGAAAGGAAGCATCGCCTACTGGTTAGAACAGGGGTAGGCAACCTATGGCACGCGTGCCGAAGGCAGCACGCGAGCTGATTTTCAGTGGCACTCACACTGCCTGGGTCCTGGCCACCGGTCCAGGGGGCTCTGCATTTTAATTTAATTTTAAATGAAGCTTCTTAAACATTTTAAAAACTGTATTTACTTTACATACAACAATAGTTTAGTTATATATTATAAACTTATAGAAAGAGACCTTCTAAAAATGTTACAGTGTATTACTGGCACCCGAAACCTTAAATTAGAATGAATAAATGAAGACTCGGCACACCACTTCTAAAAGGTTGCTGACCCCTGGGTTAGAACATTAGTCCAGGACTTAGGAGATCTCAGTTCAACTCCTTGGTTTGCCACAAACTCTCTGTGTGACTTTGGATAAGTCCCTGAGGATCTGTCTACCCCGCAGAGTAAGCCCAGGGGTGGTAGAACTCAAGTTAGCAGCCCCTGGGTTTGTTGACCTAGGGCTTGAGCATCTTCACTTATTTGCAGGGGTGCTGGAGCTAGAGGTGCCGGGGTGCTGCCGCACCTCCTGGCTGGAAGTGGTTTCCATCAGACACAGGGTTTACAGTTTGGTTCAACCCCAGATTGGGAGTTGAACCCTGGGTACCCACCTGGGGCTCCTGCATCTACACGGCGTTATGCAGGCCCGATTCCAACCACCCAGATCCCAGATGTCTTAGCGCCCTCCCAAAATGTGGCCGCTTTAGCCCTTGGCTCACGGTGCAGTGTGGGAAAACTTGACTGTCCAGAGGACAAAGAAAGTCGGCCCGTGGGATTGTGACAGAGTCCCAGAGCTGGAGTCCAGAGGGGATGCTTCTACAGATGCAAAGCAACAGGGCTTGAACCCTGGGTCCTGGCTTGACTCAGGCTCGGACCCTCCACCCCCTGGCTCTGAGCCCTGGGTTAGCATGATTTGTGTGTAGACAGAAGGCTGGGCTCAAACCCTGGGTTTACACTGCAATTTAGACATACCCTTAGAGCCAGATATTTAGGCACCTCTCATTAATTTCAATAGGCCTTAGACACCTAAATACCTTTACAAATCAGTCCCCCTGTGCTTCTGGTCCCCATCTGCCCAATGGGGCTCGTAGCACTGCCCTGCCTCACAAGGGGTAATACATTCGAGGTGCTCAGATGCTCTGGTGCTGGGGGCCATATCGGGACCATATCGGGACTATTCACTGATGGGGGGCAGCTGACCCACTTGAGACAGTCATGTTGCTTATCACCCTTCTGCAAAGTGCTCAGATACTCAGGTGATGTAAGAACCTTCCTAGAGGAGACCAGGAGAGTTCCCCCATCCTGGGGGGATTCCCCTTGGGTAATCAGGGCCGGGGAGGAGACTCTGGCCCTGGATCTCTGCACGGCACAAGAATGAAGTGCATGGAGCTGGCACATGGAGGGTTTATCTTCCTCCTCCTCCTCGAGCTGGTAGGACGTGCTGCCAGCCCTGCGGACTGAAGTCCTCTCCAGAACGGACCCACGGTGGGCAGCGGCCCCAACACTGCCCCTCAACACTGACCCCCTCCAGGGCCCTTTGCTCGTTGGCCCCAGTGCTGAGGCTGTCCCCAGAAGTGGTGGTTTGTATAAAGTGGATCCCTGCCCATGAGGAACGGGACAGAGATACTCCAGGGGTTTCACGGGGGGACCCCAAACAGCCGCCACATCTCACCCGTCTCGCTAACACGCCCCTCGTCGGACAGCCGGCCTGCTGGGGGCAAGGACTCGCCATTGCTTCCCATGGCATCAGATCCAGCAACCCGCTCCCTAGTTGCTATCATATCTTCTCCCCACCTGGCCAGGTCCACGGAGTAGGACAGATTGTCTCTCCACACAAGCTGATTCCTCTTTGCTAAAGAGCTAAGTCAAGACAGCGCCCTCAGCCCCACCCCTTGCTAAGGTTTTCCATTCAGAGCGATGCTTCCCACCCACTCCCCACCTCTCTAACTTGATACTGGCCTTAAATCCCCAAGTCTGGTCACAAGCCAGCAGAGTTAGAAGGGACTTGGCCAAGTTCTTGTGCTGTGTCTCTGAGGGGAATGGGATCTTGCCCTTGGAAGAACCCTGGTCTGGCTCATAAATTTCCGGGTGAGTTTCTTTTATATTCCACAGACAAATAAAGAAAACTTTTTTGAAACCAGTCCAGGTTTCTAGGAGACTGCAATGTACTTTACACGTTGCCAAACCCAAGCACTAACAAAGCATGGAGACTCATGGGGAAGGCCGTTTGTAAATCGGATGCTGCTAACATAGCAAACAAATGCGATGTCTTCAGCGATGGATATTCCTCGCTGCACGATAACCTTAACTCTGACCCACGGATTGTTGTGAGCGATGATTCGGAATCATTTTTGTTTTCTTGATGTCAGTATTTACATTGGAAAGGACACGGTTCAATGGGAAATGTTAATGTATTTAGCAACTGACAGCAGGTATTTTTGGTAAAGAACATGTTTGCTCTTTCTTGAGAATAAAGTCGTATATGTAATCTAATGGGGAGGGTTGTAGCACCCGGGTCCAGTGGCTTAGCCAGGCGACTGGCTCCCACCAGAGGTCAATCAGGCTTCCACCAAAAATGTCCTATGGGGTCTTTGGCAAGCGATTTAAATTCTTGGTTCCTCATTCATTCCCTCTGGAGAATGGAGCTGCGTGTGGGGAGTTGTCTGATCAGATCCTGGACAGTCCTTACGCTTTTGAAAGGTGGTCCAGGCTAGCTCAGGAGTCAAGAGCAATTATATTCCCTGCGACTCCGTTTCTGACCCATCAGCTTCCCAAAGACACACTTGTGTGGTGAATTCTCCATCACCGACCATTTTCAAATCCAGATTGGATGTGCCTCTAAAAGATCTGCCCTAGGAGTGATCTGGGGGCAGATCTCTGGCCTGTGTGCTACAGGGGGTCAGACACGATGGGCCCTTCCAGCCTTGGCGTCTGTGGCTCTGTGTGGAGGGTGGCTCAGCGTGTCAGGTGCTAGGCTGAGAGTTGGAAGCTCTGTTCCTTCCTCTGCCCCAGACTTCCTGTCTGACTTTGAACAAGTCCCGTAAGCCCAGGTCTGCAAACGTTTTCAAGATCACAGGGAGCTAGGGACCTAAATACATTTGAGGCTCTGTGCCTCGGTTCCCCATCTACAGAAGGGGGATCCCAGCCCTGCCCTACTGGTTAGTAGGATAAATATAGTGAGGTGCACAGGGCCGATGGCAATGGGAGCCAGGTAGGTACCTTAGATGCATTTTTCAGTTTTGTACCTGCCCTTCCCTGAGATGCAAAAATCTACCCATGTTTCCGATACTGCAGTGACTCACCCAGAGAGCCAGTGGGGGAGCTGGCAAGAGAACCCAGAGGTCCTGCCCAGGTCCGTCTCTACCAGCCAATACTTCACCTTGCCCGCCTGTTGCTCCCTACGTTTGGCCATGCCTGTTCCTCGGAGTAACCAATTGTCCCTTCCATTAGTAATCTCCTAATCCCACCTCTTTCTGTGCCGCCGGCTCGGGGTCGCCGCAAGTGGTGGGGCACTGGAATGGTTTAGTAGGGCATGGTGGGTGATTTATGGGCCTTTGCACCAAGTCCCACTGGGATCTCCGCCCTTCTAACGCTGCCTGGCGCAGATGCCCTGCCATGGCATGAGACACCCTGCCCATGAGGCTGGCTGCTTTGGCCCCCTCATTGCCACGCCAAGCCGGCCCGCCTGGGGCGGGCAGGTAGCAGGGCAGATGGCAGCTTGCACCCAGAATTGGGTAGCTCCATTTGTGCTGCCAAAGGGCCTGTTTTTGCCAGAGGCACAAAGCCCTTAATTCCTGCCAGGGCATCTGCGCTTTGTCTTTGAAGCGATTTGTGTATCGCCCGCTGGGTGCTGATCTGCCCAACTTCTTTCCCTGGCTCCGTTTGTACCCGAGGGGAATGTGCCACCCTTTGAAACCCAATCCTGGGGAGCCAAGAGGCACTGGGGAGCCATCGCCAATACCACCTGTGGTGGATCAGGAGCAAAATACCCACCATCCTCCTCTTCTGCAGACAAGGAGCTTTGCCTGGGGCAGAGTGCCTGGTTCCATAACACCCTGGGAGCTTGTCTCTCTCCCCTCTCCCTCGTTGTCTCTAAGGCAGTGTTGACTAGCACGAGTTAGAGCGTAGGACCAGAGTCAAGAATCCTATGCGCTGTTGCTGGCTCTGCCGCTGAGTCACTCTCTGACCTTGGGCAAGTCACTGCACCACTCTGTGCCTCAGTTTCCCCCTCTGTTGACTTCTTGTAACACAAACCTCCCTTGTTGGCGGCGGGGATGGGGACTGAAATGAACTTTAAGGAAGTCCTGTTTGTAAAGTGCTTTGAGATTCTTAGAATGAACAACTCTATAAAGGGAGAGTGGTTGAATGTGATAGATAGATAGATAGATAGATAGACAGACAGACAGACAGACAGACAGACAGAGGGGGTGTATAGGGATAGATAGATAGAGGGGGTATATGGGGAGAGATAGATAGATAGATAGATAGATAGATAGATAGATAGATAGAGGGGGTGTATAGGAATAGATAGATAGATAGACAGACAGACAGAGGGGGTGTATAGGGATAGACAGACAGAGGGGGTGTATGGGGTTTGATAGATAGATAGATAGATAGATAGATAGATAGATAGATAGATAGATAGATAGATGGGGTGTATAGGGATAGACAGACAGAGGGGGTGTATAGGGATAGATAGATAGATAGATAGATAGATAGATAGATAGATAGATAGATAGATAGATAGATAGATAGACAGAGGGGGTGTATGGGGTTTGATAGATAGATAGATAGACAGACAGACAGACAGACAGAGGGGGTGTATAGGGATAGACAGACAGAGGGGGTGTCTGGGGTTTGATAGATAGATACTGTAGAGGCAAAGGAGCTGGTGCCATTTCTCTCTTGCTCTGCGCCCACCTCTCTTCGGCGCTGTGGGGTGCTATGTGCATGGCGGCCGGAAGACCACAAGAGCTAGTCAGGGCGATAAATCAGCCATTTGTGACACAGCAAATCATTTCACTGAAGGAACAGACTTACCGCCTGCATTGTCTGAGAAGCTGCAGAAGGGTGCTGCTCAGGCATGTCCTTTCGCACTCCGTCCTCTCCAACCCTGGTTTATAATACAAAGCCCAGTGCCAGCTTTGTGCCTAATGAGGGTGGGTTTGTGAAAAGGCCCCGTGGCAAGCGTGTGCAGGAGGGATGGCGCTGGGCCTTGTGCAGCCATGGTGCAAGATGCCGAAGCAATCTGAAGCAATGGTTCCAGGCCACCTGGCATTTCAGGGGCAGTTGTGTGCCACGGGCAGTGCCCAGGCTCTGACACAATGAGGTGGAGAGCTGCATGTGGCAGACGGGAAAAGAGGGGTTGAAAAGGGAGATTTGGACAGGGTGTGTGACTCAGCTCATCACCTCTGTTCTCCAGTCTAAGGTCCAGGGTCTTGCTAATGTCCTCAGATTATCCCCTAATCTCCTTCCAAACGGGATTAAGAGAGACAGGACTGAATGAGCGATGAGATGCTCATGGGCACAATCCAGCTGCTTCTCAACAGGCTGGGATCAAACCTGGGTAAGGTCATAAGGGTCAATGAGTTTTCCCCCATATGGTCCCTTCCCCAAACCAGTCGGGGTGAATTTGCCAAAATTTGGCAGCCTCTGCTCAGGGGAGGCCCCGCGACGGAACAGCAGGGGGCTGCGGGGCGCGACGGAGAGGCCCCCACAGAGCTGTGGCAGGAGGGGAGCTGGGCTCCTGCAGGTCAGGGCTGGGGGACATTGGCAGCGCTGAAGGGTGCCCAGATCTGAAGAAGCAGGGGAGCATTGGGCCAGCAATGGCAGAGGAGCTGCACGTCTGGACTGAGGGGCATCAGCCGAGCTGTGGGTGGAGGAGCCCAGGACTAAGATAGCCGGGGGGTGGCTGTGGGTCAGGGCGGAGGCATCAGCAGAGGTGTCATGGAGTCGCTTCTACAGCCACTGCTCCCTGCCCCGGTGCTGTCTGTCACTCCTGTGCCCAGGGTCACAACGCAGAGCTCTCACGCCGCACAAGCAGCGCTGACACAGCGGAACGGCTCAGAGGTTGCATCAGGAATACGCCTGTGCTGGTGTCAGCAAGCCCCCTGTTTCTCCCTTGCGTTAGCATTGGCTGTGCAGGGAATGGACCCTTCTGTGCGGACCTGCCCCTTCGGCTTCCAGCCAGGGCCTTTCCCAGCCCCTCGCCCCACTTTCCGACCACGCCAGCAGCTTGGGCCCCATCGTGTCTCAGTCTGATTCATCAGCACTCCAGCAGCAGACAGGCGTCTTAGTCCCAAGCAGGCAGTGAGGCCTCAGCCCCGGTCATGTACGAAGGGATGAGAGGGAGGGGGTCTGGGCCCCCTGCGTGCTCAGCACTCAGCGACCTGCACGGATGTTATTCTGTGGGGTACTGCAGCACCCCCCCCTCGGGCCCAGGTGGGATCCAGGCTCCACTGTGCTGGGTGCTGCATGGAGACCTGGTGAAATGGTCCCTGCCCCACAGAGTTTACAATCTAAATAGACTATGGGTGGAAAGGGAAACGCAGGAGGTCAGTGGCAAAGCCAGGAAGAGAGTCCAGTTTGCCGGAGTCCCAGGCCACTGCTCCATCCACTAGACCAGCAGGTCTCGAACTTTAGCAACTGGAGGACCCCCATTTTGCTTGAAAATTTTTCACTGACCCCTGAGCCAGCTTCTAATTTTCAGGCCACGTCCCAGGCACCAACCCCACTCCACCCCTTCTCCCAAGCCCCACCCCTGCTCCTCCTCTTCCTGCCTCCACTCCACCCCTTCCCTCAAGCCCTGCCCCTGACCCACCTCTTCCCTGCCTCCTTCCACCCCCTCCCTCCCAGCGCCTCCTGCACGCCGCTGAACAGCTGTTCTGCAGCATGCAAGAGGCACTGGGAGGGAGGGGGTGGAGTTGATTCCCGGGGCCTGACATGACTTGCAGACCCCCTGGAGCCAGACATGACTTGCAGACCCCCTGGAGTACCCTCGTGGACCCCCCCAGGGGTCCGTGGACTCCAGTTTGAGAACCACTGCACTAGACAACATTGTCCCTTGCAGAGGCAATCGGGCATCTGGAAAAATTCTCACTAGATTGGGGATTTGTGCCACCTAAACTGTGCCCGTCAGCCATCCTCTCCCTGTCATGACAGCATAAGGAGAAAACTGATCCAGTGGAGATTTTGATTGCTGATGAGTGGAGTGAGTGGAGTGGGCAGGGAGTGATTTCCTTTCACCTAATGAGGCTGATTCAATTCCAAGCTAATATTAGGTTTGGGGGCATTCAGTTTTGATTTTGGAGTGTGGCACAACGCCTGTGCTACCAGCCCCTGGTTTTCAGCCTTTGTGGAGGAAAACACCCTGTTTTTCTCCTTGATTCTCCTCTGCAGGAGCTGCTGGAATCAGGAGCAAAACCTTAGCAGGAAGCAAAGCCAATAACCAGAGGGGTGTGAAACACTCATTGGCTTTCAAGCCTGGTTGCAAACCCCAAACTTGGGCCACTTTTGAAAACCTCCCTGGGGAGCAGGTCTGGAGTGACAGGGGGCTGATTTATGGGTGGGAGTGGGAACCTCGCTGGGATTTCATACGGTTTTGACTCAAGAAAGGCCAGAAACCAAAGCCATGAATCCCAGCTTCTGATGGAGGGAGGGTGAGGAGGGGTGTTGGACTCCAGGTCTAGATGGGTCAGCACCAGAACTCCAGCTCTGAGCAGCCTCCGGCTTTGGGAGAAAGTCAGCTCTGACCCGAATCCAGGCAGAACGTCTCCACTGCAGCTGGGTTCTTGGGACTGGCTGATGCTGAAACTCGGGGTCAAGAACCCTCCACAAAACGAAACGGGTTTAGTGTGGGACACCCTGGGAACTGAAACGGTTGCCTTTACCCGGGCTCTTGCTCTCACCTACACCCCACCCCTGTTTGTAAGAGCTTTCCCCCGGAGCGGCTTCCCCTCCCCAGCCCTGGAGCCTGGGAAATCATTACAGACTCTTCTGGGGAGGTTCTCCACTCCATTGCTCCCTGTCGCCTCGCTTTCCCCACCTGCTGCCAACGCCTAACTCACGGGACTCTCGGCTAGCCAATCGGCAGCCAGCGTTTCTCCCAAAGTTTCAAAGCATCCCCCCAGGCCGCCGACAGCAATTCCAGGCCCCAGGGCCAGGGCTGTCCCTAGGGGGGTGCGGGACCTGGGGCGAAATCTGTCACTTCCGGGACTGACCGTGCTGGCCAATCGCTCCAGCCCACAGGGCCCCCCAAAGCGCGGGGCCCGGAGCGGTCGCCCCGATTTGCCGTATCCTAGGGACGGCTCTGCCCGGCCAGGGAAGAACAGTCAATGGGCCCCCTCGAAAGGTCGGCCTGACACATGGGCGGTGCTGTGCCTGCGCTGGCTGGGTGCTCTCTTCCAACACAGCCAGGGCTTCCACATGCCCACCCGGCTGCCTTCGCCACCGGTACCCCCGCATGTGCGGAGGAGCCCTGGGGCCCGCCCGGGCGATTTAAAGGGCCGGCATCCCCCGTCTAGTGCTGCTCAGAAGGTTGGGGAGGGATTCTGATTGGCTGGCGTGGTGTGGGGGGGGGGTACTTCCCAATAGAACGTCCCATCCCGGCACAGGGGTGTTAGCACCAGAATGAATTAAATGCAAAGGAACGACAAGTGCACAGTGATTTTTATAGCACATGGGCCCGGCTGCCGGGGAAGGCGGGGCTGGGGAAGGGCGCTGGCTTGCTTCTCCGTGTACATTTATGTACATCTCATTTTAGACACATTTTAAATGGCGCCCGCGAGGTGCCATGAAGTAAGAGCTTCTTTTCCCTAGGGCTGGCAATTTTCTAATCCCACAAAACCGAACACCCTAGCCCCGCCCCTTCCCCGAAGCCCCGCCCCTTCACCACTCACAACATTCCCCCTCCCTCACTGGCTCACTCTCCCCCACCCACACTCACTTTCACTGGGCTGGGGCAGGGATTTGGGGTGCAGGAGGGGGCTCCAGGCTGGGGTGTGCGGCAGAGGGGTTCAGGGTGTGGGAGGGGGCTCTGGGATGGGGCAGGGGGTTGGGGTGAAGAGAGGGTGAGAGCTCCATCTGGGGGTGTGGGCTCTGGGGTGGGGCCAGGGATGAGGGGTTTGGGGTACAGGAGAGGGCTCCAGGTTTGGGGTGCTCAGGATTGGGGCGTGGGCTTACCTCCAGTGGCTCCCAGTTAGCGGCGCAGCAGGGGGGCTAAGGCAGGCTTCCTGCCTCTCCTGACTCCGCACTGCGCCCCGGAAGCGGCCAGCAAGTCCGGCTCCTAGGCAGAGGCGCGGCAGGAGGCTCTGCGTGCTGCTCTCGCCCACAGGCACCGTCCCCGCAGCTCCCATTGGCCAATGGGAGGGCAGAGCCAGTGCTCGTGGTGGGGGCAGCGTGCGGCGCCTCATGGCCCCCTCGTCTAGGAGCCGGAACTGCTGCCTTAGCCCTGCAGCACCACCGACCGGACTTTTAATGGCCCGGTCAGTGGTGCTGACCGGAGCTGCCGGGGTTCCTTTTCGACTGGGTGTTCCAGTCAAACCGAACACCTGGTCAACCTACTTCTCCCGTCTGGGGGAAAACTGGAGGTGCTCTGCCAGCTGAACCTGGTTATCTCCCCACGCCATCTGCATGCACCCTGTCACCTAGTCTGGGGAAGTGCATGGACCCCATCTACTCCATGCACGCACGAGGACCCTTGAATGCTGCCCCCCACACCCAGCCCCGCATGCACTGCCCCTCCCCACACCCAGACAGGCTGCCTCTGATACCAACTGTGTCTCCCCAAATGCTTTACAGGGGGTAGAGTGGGGATATAAACAGTTCAAATGCCCCCTTGTGCCTCCCCCTTAGTACATTCCAAAACTTGACTGGCACAAATCCTGGGTCTCCCCATCCCAGCCCTCCTGGCTGATCACATTGGCTCTCCCGTTCTTGCTCCCCACCCCTGGTAATTCTCTCTAGGGCTGGGCCGACGTTGGCCAGCCCAGCTCGCTCTCTCCTGGCGCTGCAGTTAATCAAATCAGCTTGCGCGGCACCCGCTGCTTATCACCCAAATCCCGGTCCTCAGCTAAGAATAGCCCCCGGGCCCAGCCAGCCCTTTAGAGCAGCCCTGGGACAGGGGGTCTTTCAAAGGCCACGGCTGGAAGGAGGACAGATTGCAACAAGGAGGCAGGGCCTGAGCCCACAGCTTATGCCTAGGAGCCCGGCACATTAGCCACCTGACCACACTCCCTGGTGGGGCACACGGAGTGTCCCCTCTTCAATGTCTCTGGGCAAGGGTTGGCTGAATGTGGGTGCTGCCGTTTTGCCTCCTGCTGTGCCAGGCCGCCTGGCTCTTGAGTCGGGTACACTGGGTGGGCGGAGGGGAGAGAGCCTGGGGCAATAGAGAAAGACAGGTGGGGGGACGCTGGTGAAGAGACAGGTGGAAAGTTCCCACCCTGCCGGAGAGCTCTGAGCCTGGCTAAGGAGTGCGGCCCTCGATTCCCTGCACTGCTGCCCGTGCTCTTGCACCACTCTGCCCCTCTAGTGGGTGACCACGGCACAACCCCATTAATAGCCAGGCCTGGGGGCTGTGGCCGAGGGTGTCGGATGGCTGTGCCCGAGAAACAGGGCCGTGAGGGCTCCCACTCTGCCATGTTTCCTTCCCCCGCCAGCAGTGGTTTTATTTTCGGGGCGCCAGGAGTGTCTCTGAGTTCAGGCAATAGTGATGGTCTGGCGGGGGGGGTGTTGAAACTCCAGGATTTATATGAGACTAAGAAACGGGGTCCCTTCCAAAACGCCAGCAGGGGGGAATCTTTGGGGAGAGCTGCAGAATCTTTGGGGGTGCAAACTTGGGGAACTGGCTTGTCTGGAGCTGGAGATTTAGGTGGAATATTTAGGAGGGGGATTGTGGGGAGCTTGTTAGCCCTGAGGGGATGTTTAGGGCCCCCGTCCCTGAAACCCGCCAAGCAATTTCCAAGAATGCAAAGAACAGTCTGGTCCTGGCCTTTTCAGGGTCCATTTCCCAAGGCCTGGTCCCTGTGTCTCCCCCCCCCCCCCCCCCCCCCGGCTTTCCCCCCCCCCCCCCCCCCCGTTGGGTTTATCCCTACGCCAGACACTGCCATGGGGATTCCCCTCTGGGTGCTGGGCCCCAGAGCAGTGCTGAGGAGGGGGGCCCAGCTGGAGAGATAAGGGGAAGGGGCTTTTGTCTGACGGGGGACTCGGGGAGCCGGCAATTGGTCTGTTGTTTAGAGTCCCACGGTGGCACTGGTGCCCAGCGCATTAGCTCCACATCTGGCTCTGTGCTGGCCTAGCTGCAGCTGGACTCATGGCAGCTGCAGAGAAGTGCGGAGAGTGGAAAGTACCTGCCCCCACCTCCCGCCCAGACCCCATCTCCATCTGCCACCAGCACCTCACCCCTCTCCTCCTCTGCTGAGGCACCTTAATCTCGCCCGCTTTCTTTCTCCCATGTGCTCTGCTGAGCTTCCATCCCTCTCTCCTAAAGGGACAGCTACTCCGTGCCTCCTGCAGACCTTGCTGATGCCCACACTAATGCAACGAGATCGTTAGTTCTCAGCCCTTTGAAGATTAAAGGGGAGAGTGGGACACAAAGGAGGGGATGAAACACACCCAGATACCAGGGTGAGGAATGCATTAGAGTGACAGCGATACTAAGAACAAGGGACTGGGTATCCGGACTCCTGGGTTCTTTGCCCATCTCCCCTGGGGGGAGGGAGAGCTCAGTGGCTTGAGCATTGGCCTGCTAAACGGAGGGTTGTGAGCTCAATCCTTGAGGGGACCATTTAGGGAACTGGGGTAAAAATCTGTCTGGGGATTGGTCCTGCTTTGAGCAGGGGGTGGGACTAGATACCTCCTGAGGTCCCTTCCAACCCTGAGATTCTATGATTCCACCACTGACTCACCAGGAGGCCTTAGGCAAGTCACTTAACCGCTCTGTGCCTCTTCTTCAGTCAAGCAAGGGAGATACTCTCCTATGTGGGGGGAGGGCAGCTCATGGGACGTGACGCATGGGGGCAGATCCTCAGCTGGTATAAGTCAGCCCCACTGAAAGGCGTTCCGGCTCAGCAGCATTAGTGTGTTCAGGGCAGGCTTCCTTAGATGAGAGATGCCTGGGGTGGAAATGCCACATTTGTTCACTTTGCAACAGTCTTTGGGGGAGGAGGGAGGTTGCTGATCCGTTTCCCTGCCCCCAACCCCTCTCTGTCCAGGGGATTTTCCCCACCTCGATGGGCTTCCAAGGGGCTGCAGATCATTTCAGGGCACGACATCGTTTCTTTCTTCTTAACGAGAACGTGCCGGGGGGCTCTCCGGCATTCACTGGACAAGAGTGGGCAGCGCCTTAGCCGGGGAGATGCTGCCCAATCTGAGCGCTCGGGATAATGTTTGGGGCTGGCCATCAGGGTGGGACACAGCTTAGCAGAATGGGCCACACGCCTCCTCTTGGGGGCACCTCCCCCCCTTTCCCCGCCGCACAGCGCCCCCCTTTGGCAACTCCGGCAAGTGCTTCCTCAGGAAAGCGTTCCCTGCCGCTTTCACTTCTTTGAATGCCGGTTAGCAGCTAGGAGTCAGGACGAGAAGGAAGGGTGCTGTCAGCAGGCAGCTGTCTGCATGCCCCTGCCACGCGCTCATCACGTCTGGCGGGGTCTGGCCTGTGGTGAGCAGCAGCGAGATTGGAACAAAGGTGGAACCAGACTGTTCAGTTTTGCATGAGGTGACAAATTTGTTGGGCCCACGTCCTGTTAATGCTCCTCTCAAAAAATAGTTTATGAAAGCTAAATAGAGGTCCTAATAGACCAGGGGCAGCCAACCGGAGCCTGAGAAGGAGCCAGAATTTACCAATGGACATTGCCAAAGAGCCACAGTAATACATCAGCAGCCCCTCATCAGCTCCCCCGTGCCTCCCGCCCACCGGCAGCCCCGCCGATCAGCGCCTCCCCCTCCCTCCCCGCACCTCCCGATCAGCTGTTTCGTGGGGTGCAGGAGGCTCTGGGGGGAGGGGGGAGGAGCGAGGGCACGGCAGGCTCAGGGGAAGGGGTTGAGCAGTGAGCACCCCCCGGCACATTGGAAAGTTGGCACCTGTAGCTCCAGCCCCGGAGTCGGTGTCTGTACAAGGAGCCGAATATTAACTTCTGAAGCCACGGAGCCCCAGGTTGGCCACCCCTGGGAGAGACAGTTAATCAGTTGTTATCAGGTGCATATAACCACTTCAACTGCTGGGCTCAGAACCGCCTCTCACCCCCACCGCTCATGCCTGCGACATGCTTACAGCATCTACTGAGCGTTCTGAGATCTGGAATAAACTATTTTTAAATAGAGGGTGCGAGGAAGTTCTCGAAAAGCTGTGAGCTTGCACTTAGAGGATTAATTGGAAACATTTATTTTGATCTGTGAAGTGGCTGGATTTTTCTAGGGCATTTTGAAGGGGGGGAAAATCTGACTTTAATTATCATTATTGCAAAATGCACCTTGGGGACCAAATATTTTGGACTGTCTCGTGTTTTCTTCACACCCCTTTGGAAAATGTAATAAAGCAGCTTGGGGTCTGACACTCAGGCCTTCCTGGAAGATCTGCGTTAGTCAAATACAAGTTATCAGGCTCAATACAGGGGTAACTGAGTGAAATTCTCTGGGCCGTGTTACACAGGAGGTCAGATTCGATGACCATAGTGCAGTAGCGGCGCCAGTTTTTTCGCCGCCCTAGGCGGCGGAAGGTCCCGCCCCCGAAATGCCGCCCCCAACAGCGGCGGCGGAAGGTCCCACCCCCAAATTTCCACAGCCGGCCGGGGCGCCGGCGCCCCGCAAATGTTCACGCCCTAGGCGACCGCCTAGGTCGCCTAATGGGTTGCGCCGGCCCTGCCATACTGGCACATTCAGGCCTTACAATCTATGAAGCTATGAATGAATGGACGTAGTTCAGTCTGCGGCATTTGGCTGAGTGTTCCTCCTCCTCCGACTGTTTAAGGGCTTCAAAATGAATGCCCTGAGTTGATGAGATACATGACCCATGTCCAGGGCCGGTGCAACCACTAGGCGAACTGCAAAGGTGGCGGCACCGCTAGGGGGGAGCAGCCGCGCCCCCCGCCCCCCCCCCCCCCCCCCCCCGGGCGGGGGCCGGGCCCCCCCCCCCCCGCCCCGGGGGCTCCTGCCGGCTGCAGCAGTTGCATGTGGTCGGCAGCCCCCGTGCGCCCCCCGGCTCCCCCCTCGCCGTGCTCGGGCTCTGCGGCTCCCGGGCATGTGAGCTACCGGGGCGCAGGGCCCTGAGCCTGCTCCGGGAGGGGCAGCGCATGGCAGTGGCGGCTCACACACCCGGGAGCCGCAGAGCCCGAGTGTGGCAGGGGGGAGCCGGGAGGCACACGGGGGCTGCCGCCCGCATGCATCCACTGCAGGAGCCCCTGGGGGGGCGCCAGGTGGGTTGCAGCCTGGGCAGGTGCACCCCCCCCCCCGGCTTACCCCTCACCGCGCTCGGGTTCTGTGGCTCCCGGGCATGTGAGCCGCCGCTGCCCCTCCCGGAGCAGGCTCAGGGCCCTTGTCCATGTCCAGGGGTCAGTGGTCAGTGTCAGTGGTCCAGTGACACAGTGTTACTGACAACATAAGCGCCGGCTGTCCTTTTCCCAGAGGAGTTATGCTGGAACAATGACAGAGCGTTGAAGTGCACCAGATGTGCAGGTTACTACGGGCTTGTCTACACTTGAAACACTTCGGAGCAGACCCTACCTATGCCAACAGGAGGGGGTCTCCCATCCGCACAGGTGATCTGCGAGATGCGGTAGCTAGGTCAGCCTAGTGCTGTCTACACTGGGGATTAGGCTGGCTTAATGGATTTTTCCTTTTTAGTGTAGCCCAGGCCTAGGACCCTAGAGGACTTCACGTTACCTTCTCGTTGTGCTCCAGCTTGAGAATAAAGCCGGGTCTACGCTCAAAAGTTAAGTTGACCCAGCTACGTCGCTCAGGGGTGTGAAAAATCCACATCTCTGAGTGACACAGTGAAGCCAACCTAACTCCCGGTGTAGACAGCGCTACCGCTTCTTGGGGAGGTGAATTAACGACAGCCCCGGGAGACCCCTGAAGCACTACAGCGGCTGCAGCCGAAGTGTCGACAAGCCCTTAGGCGTTGAAGATCAGGCGGTTACAACCTACTGGATTTGTGTGAATACAATACTGGCCCCTAGTGGCGGCTCCCCAGAGAGGCTAGAGACCTACTGCTGCTGTTACCTAGAGACGGTCTCCTGTAGCTCACGTGGCCGGGGTCTGTGCGTTCAGCACCGAAGAACATTCTCAGGAGCACGTGCGATTTATATAACCGAGCCTGATTCCCCCTTGCCTAGCACCTGTGCAAAGTAGGTATAAACAGCTACCAGCGGGCGAGGGAGTGGAGAATCCGGATTTGAAGGCCTTTCCAGCCACAGGTGTAAATGACACCGCAAGAACTGAAGTAGACTCCGTGCTGTTGAGTCTCTTGTCTGTAGCACGTTGGTCCATCGCCGGCAATTGTCCGGAGATACACAACAAGGCCTCAGTGCTGACCTATTGCGACAGCTGGAGGAAATTGTTTTGGACTTTGAAATGTTGAAAAAAAAAATTTTAAATCATGAAGAAATTCAGTGAAATGTTTGTGGGATTTTTCCAACTGGAGAGCAGGCTGAAATTTCAAGAAATGTTGAATACGTGTAAAAAAGGAAAACGTGCAAAAAGTGTTCTCAGGTTACGTCCTGCCCCAGCCGCCACAGCTAGTCACCAAGGCACGTCTACACTGCAGCCCGGGAACACGAGCAGGGCTTGAGCTAGAGCACTAGAAATATCAGGGTGGCCTGGGCAGAGGCTGCGTCAGCCACCTGAGCGTGGACCCACCTGGCCCCCTGAGTCTGAGCTCCGGGGCAGCAATAGCCACGCTGCTATTTTTAGCACGCTAGCTCAAGCCCTGCTAGCATGAGGCTCCCTACCCGGGCTGGAGGCTGGCCCCCAGCTGCAGTGTAGACATAGACAAGGGAGCCAGGTGAAGAGTTTGTAACAAGCATCTTAGCTGGCCAGGAACTGCTGCTTGCAAATTGTCTCTAAATGTGGGGCAAGTTTTTTGACTGTCCAGGAGCTGCTCAGGCGCATGTGACTATTCCATGCACGCACCCTGGGCAGGGACTAGTGGCTGCTGCTTTTCCTTCCCGTAGCCAACGTGCACTCTGTGACCGGCCCAGCTTAGGTAC
Organism: Platysternon megacephalum; assembly: GCA_003942145.1. NCBI lineage: Eukaryota > Metazoa > Chordata > Testudines > Platysternidae > Platysternon > Platysternon megacephalum. Next base: position 343,174 of record QXTE01000199.1, on the reverse strand, counting down.
TCGTATGGTCCCCGCTCCTAAAGCACCTGAGCACCTCACAGTCTTTGCAGCAGGTAGCGTCACGACACCCGGTTCTTCCATTGACCTAGCGCTGTCTACACCAGGACTTAGGCTGGTTTAACTACCTCACTCAGGCATGTGGGAGTGGGATAACTTGTGGGATAACTCATGACTGGAGCACTGTCATGGATGGATATAAACTGTTCAGGAAGGACCAGCAGGGCAGAAAAGGTGGGGGAGTTGCATTGTATGTAAGAGAGGAGTATGACTGCTCAGAGCTCCGGTATGAAACTGCAGAAAAACCTGAGAGTCTCTGGATTAAGTTTAGAAGTGTGAGCAACAAGGGTGATGTCGTGGTGGGAGTCTGCTATAGACCACCAGACCAGGGGGATGAGGCGCACGAGGCTTTCTTCAGGCAACTAACAGAAGTTACTAGATCACGGGCCCTGGTTCTCATGGGGGACTTCAATCACCCCGATATCTGCTGGGAGAGCAATACAGCAGTGCACAGACAATCCAGGAAGTTTTTGGAAAGTGTAGAGGACAATTTCCTGGTGCAAGTGCTGGAGGAACCAACTAAGGGCAGAGCTCTTCTTGACCTGCTGCTCACAAACAGGGAAGAATTAGTAGGGGAAGCAAAAGTGGATGGGAACCTGGGAGGCAGTGACCATGAGATGGTCGAGTTCAGGATCCTGACATAAAGAAGAAAGGAGAGCAGCAGAAGACAGACCCTGGACTTCAGAAAAACAGACTGACTCCCTCAGGGAACTGATGGGCAGGATCCCCTGGGAGAATAACATGAGGGGAAAAGGAGTCCAGCAGAGCTGGCTGTATTTTAAAGAATCCTTATTGAGGTTGCAGGAACAAACTATCCCGATGTGTAGAAATAATAGTAAATATGGCAGGCGTCCAGCTTGGCTTAACAGTGAAATCCTTGCTGATCTTAAACACAAAAAAGAAGCTTACAAGAAGTGGAAGATTGGACAAATGACCAGGGAGGAGTATAAAAATATTGCTCAGGCATGCAGGAGTGAAATCAGGAAGGCCAAATCACACTTGGAGTTGCAGCTAGCAAGGGATGTTAAGAGTAACAAGAAGGGTTTCTTCAGGTATGTTAGCAACAAGAAGAAAGTCAAGGAAAGTGTGGGCCCCTTACTGAATGAGGGAGGCAACCTAGTGACCGAGGATGTGGAAAAAGCTAATGTACTCAATGCTTTTTTTGCCTCTGTCTTCACGAACAAGGTCAGCTCCCAGACTGCTGCACTGGGCAGCACAGTATGGGGAGAAGGTGACCAGCCCTCTGTGGAGAAAGAAGTGGTTCGGGACTATTTAGAAAAACTGGACGAGCACAAGTCCATGGGGCCGGATGCGCTGCATCCGAGGGTGCTAAAGGAGTTGGCGGATGTGATTGCAGAGCCATTGGCCATTATCTTTGAAAACTCATGGCGATCGGGGGAGGTCCCGGATGACTGGAAAAAGGCTAATGTAGTGCCCATCTTTAAAAAAGGGAAGAAGGAGGATCCGGGGAACTACAGGCCAGTCAGCCTCACCTCAGTCCCTGGAAAAATCATGGAGCAGGTCCTCAAGGAATCAATTCTGAAGCACTTAGAGGAGAGGAAAGTGATCAGGAACAGTCAGCATGGATTCACCAAGGGCAAGTCATGCCTGACTAACCTAATTGCCTTCTATGAGGAGATAACTGGGTCTGTGGATGAGGGGAAAGCAGTGGATGTGTTATTCCTTGACTTTAGCAAAGCTTTTGATACGGTCTCCCACAGTATTCTTGCCGGCAAGTTAAAGAAGTATGGGCTGGATGAATGGACTATAAGGTGGATAGAAAGCTGGCTAGATCGTCGGGCTCAACGGGTAGTGATCAACGGCTCCATGTCTAGTTGGCAGCCGGTTTCAAGTGGAGTGCCCCAAGGGTCGGTCCTGGGGCCGGTTTTGTTCAATATCTTCATTAATGATCTGGAGGATGGCGTGGACTGCACTCTCAGCAAATTTGCAGATGACACTAAACTGGGAGGAGTGGTAGATACGCTGGAGGGTAGGGATAGGATACAGAGGGACCTAGACAAATTAGAGGATTGGGCCAAAAGAAACCTGATGAGGTTCAACAAGGACAAGTGCAGAGTCCTGCACTTAGGACGGAAGAATCCCATGCACTGTTACAGACTAGGGACCGAGTGGCTAGGCAGCAGTTCTGCAGAAAAGGACCTAGGGGTTACGGTGGACGAGAAGCTGGATATGAGTCAACAGTGTGCCCTTGTTGCCAAGAAGGCTAACGGCATTTTGGGCTGTATAAGTAGGGGCATTGCCAGCAGATCGAGGGACGTGATCGTTCCCCTCTATTCGACATTGGTGAGGCCTCACCTGGAGTACTGTGTCCAGTTTTGGGCCCCACACTACAAGAAGGATGTGGAAAAATTGGAAAGAGTCCAGCGGAGGGCAACAAAAATGATTAGGGGGCTGGAGCACATGAGTTATGAGGAGAGGCTGAGGGAACTGGGATTGTTTAGTCTGCAGAAGAGAAGAATGAGGGGGGATTTGATAGCTGCTTTCAACTACCTGAAAGGGGGTTCCAAAGAGGATGGATCTAGACTGTTCACAGTGGTACCAGATGACAGAACAAGGAGTAATGGTCTCAAGTTGCAGTGGGGGAGGTTTAGATTGGATATTAGGAAAAACTTTTTCACTAGGAGGGTGATGAAGCACTGGAATGGGTTGCCTAGGGAGGTGGTGGAATCTCCTTCCTTGGAGGTTTTTAAGGTCAGGCTTGACAAGGCCCTGGCTGTGATGATTTAGTTGGGATTAGGTCCTGCTTTGAGCAGGGGGTTGGACTAGATGACCTCCTGAGGTCCCTTCCAACCCTGATATTCTATGATTCTATGATTCTATGATTTGGGGTCGGGAAGGAATTTTCCTCCAGGGTAGATTGGCAGAGGCCCTGGAGGTTTTTCACCTTCCTCCGCAGCATGGGGCAGGGGGTCGCTTGCTGGAGGATTCTCTGCAACATGAAGTCTTTAAATCATGATTTGGGGACTTCAAGAGCTGAGTCAAGGGAGAGAGTTATTCCAGGAGTGGGTGAGTCAGCTTTTGTGGCCTGCATCATGCGGGAGGTCAGACTAGATGATCATAATGGTCCCTTCTGACCTTAAAGTCTATGAGTAAAGGGGCCACACCTAACACAAAGCCTGGTGGAGTCTGCCCAGAAACCAGCACCATGGGGGCAGAGGGTTCACCTGGGTTTTGTGTCTAGGTGGGCGTGGGCATGTGAGAGAACGCACAGAAAGAAACTAGAAAGGAAAGGAACAGACCGTGGGAGGAGGAAGAGAGGCAATGAAAGCCAACCAGCGCATGAACCTGTAAGACAGTGTGACCCCAGAAAAAGCTAGAAAGAGAGATTGTGGGTGTGATGTTGGCTAAAGAGCTAAGAAACTGTTCTTTTTGGGCTTGGTTCTTCTGTGTTCAGAGACTCAGGACTTTGTCCATCCCTTGTAAATAAAGAAGATGGCATCAAATAAATACCTGGCTACCGCCAATTTCTGCTTGCACCTGGAACCCCATAGGGCCCCAAACTTTGGTTAGCCGTTCAGGTCAAAAGGACAGATGGCCGCCTGGGATCAATGGATGGAAAGAGGGAGTGGGTGCAGTGAAGGTGAGAATCCCTTGAGGGTATGGTTGGTATGCTGGCCAATCATTTTGCTGATGGCTCACCCAGCACTAAACGCTCTTATTAATTAATACACACACACAAATATTGTTGTGAAGCAGTAACGCTGTCCCCCCCAGACACACACACACACACAAAATAGTTAAGACACCTAACAGTACATCCCCTCTACTCCTCCACGTGCCTACCACCATCCCAACTAACATACACCACAGCTCATGCCTCGCAGCCTTATCTCTTCCCCTCGTTTTTACCCATCTGCACATACCCCCTTGACAAGATTCTTTCCCCAGCACTAATGGTTGTGGCTGTTTGGTGTTCTAGTTGGCTGTGTTGGGAGAGGGAAGCTTGGTAAAGAGCTGGGTGCAGAAGGGTAAGTCAAGGGGGGTGATGGCCAGCTGGCTTTGGCAGGGAGCAGAGGTGTGCAGCCCCTGGTGTAAGTCAGTTGTGGTAGTGGTAAGGGGTGTGTTGTGGGACAGAGGGAAGGTACTGCCAGGTGGCTTAACTTCATTTCCTTGCTTTGGAGGGTTTGTGTCAGGTGTGCTGGTGCATTGAGCTACAGTAGATTCCCAGCTCCTCCACGGACTCCCTGTTCGATCTCAGGCATGTCCCTTAGTCTCTTCAGGGCCAGTGACCCATAAATTAGGATAATTATACTCCCTTTGTCCAGTGAAACTGTAAACTTTGTGGCCCAGGGTGTCTCCTCCTGTGTGTTTGTACAGCACCCAGCACCGCGGGACCGCACACTAGGTGTTACTAACGGTAGCTACTCTAACGATCACAACAGGGAGGTGACCGACAAAACACAACAGTGGAACAAAAGCCACCCTCCTTGTGTTAATCTCCTGCAAGCTGCAGAAACGTGTGGGGCTTGGTAAGACGATTCGCTGCTCTCCTTTTATCTCCTAATGCTGGCTGATACAAAATGCCCTGTGCCAGCTGGCAGTAAAGCAAGATCCATTTGGGGTGAGGAATTCCTCTCATTTTCCATTGCCCTGGTTGGCTTGCAGAACAAACCCAGGTTGTTTTAGGATGGAGTGTTTAGGGCTCTCTCTGTGTCCTCTCACCCCATTTTGTCTTTCATCGTCTTCTTCATTTTTAAATTTATGTTTGTGTCTTCAGAAGATCTTTTAATAAGGCCAGGAAGAGAGTGATCAAATTACATGGGCAAAGCAGGGCTAAGAAAGAAAGAAAGAAAGAAAGAAAGAAAGAAAGAAAGAAAGAACGAAAGAAAGAACGAAAGAAAGAACGAAAGAAAGTGAATACTGGGAGATTTCAGTTGGCACTAAGGGCTTATCTACATGGGGAAATGGACTGGCGTAGCTAAAGCAGGCTAATTATTCTGCTCTAGCTACGCTAGTCTAATGCTCCATGTAGACACTCTATTCCTAAATAAAAGTGATAGACGTGCTCTAGCTCAACCACAAGGTATGGGCTGGCTGCAGGAATGACTGGATGGAATCCTCTGGCCTCTGCTATGCAGGAGGCGGTGCTTGAATTGTGCCTGGTCGTAAGGGCCGTAGACACAGCAAATGAAATTTCTACAAGTGGAGCCTGGTCACTGGGGATGTGTCAGCCCTGCCCGGGGATGTTTGGGGGAGACCCCCTCTGATTGGCTGCCTTCCCCACAGGAAGCAGCCCCCTCCCCTCAGGAGCTGACACTGTTCTCGGGGGAGGGGAGAGGGGAGGAGGAAGCAAAGAGACAAGCAGCTCAGGGCAGCTCCATCTCCTCCCCCATGAGCAATGGGGACAGGACGGTTCCTCTGCTCCTCCCTTTACCCCCTGTAGCACCCAGCCTGGGAGTGGGGAGGAGACCTTGATGCAGCCTCCCCCCACCCCCAGACCTAGGAGAGGAAGGTTCAGAGCCTCAGGAGCTGCAGCAGGAGCAGAGATGGGGCTGGGGGGCAGAGTTGATGGGGATTGGGGAACAGGTTCAAGTGGATATGATGTCTCTGATAGACACCCCCCCACACACACTTTTTACAGACCACATCAAGCAGCGGCAGGAAGTCACATTAGAGGCTCACACCGGTGGTCCCTGCTGGCCTTGAAACCCGTGACTCCCAGGTGAAGGGAATTGGCCGTGAGACTGGCTCAGACCTTCAGACAATCACATCTGGCTTCTAGTTTCCTCTCTCAGCCTTCCGCAGCCATGCGGGCAGCTCACAAACTGGGCTGGATCTCTCTTCCCCTGCGTTCCTTCTTCGGTAGTGGCAGCCGGACTGGTATCTTGCTTGCACCTCGCAGCTCGGGCCGAGAGCAAGGCCCCGTTAGGCTGGGCACCGTAGGGATGGAGACGTGTGGCAATTACTCCAGCTACTCACTGAGGAGGAAGTGAGTATGGAGGAGTGATCGGAATGTGGCAAAGAAGGGGGCCGGGGTGGGGAGAGGCTGTTTCCAGTATTGTCGACTGCAAGTGCTCAGAAATATTGAGTCGTGCCCTGAAAAATAATGAGATCGCCTTAACACCCCTGGGATTTTAAAAATAATAAACGTTAGGGTCCTTTTTTAGTTGCCTTCTGGCTTTTAAGCTTTTCAGGGTCACATTTTCCAACTTTTCTCTTCACCACAGGAGCTAGTAGGGTTGCCAGTTTTGGGTGGATGTATTCCTGGAGGTTTCATCACATGAAATAATCTTTAATTAAAGATTAATTTTTAATTCCTGGAGACTCCAGGATAATCATGGAGAGCTGGCAACCCTAAGAGCTAGAAATCGTTTTTTTAGCTGAGTTTCTCATGGGATCACTTGATTCCAGCAGCTGGGACTTTTAAAAAAAATTAGATCTGGTCAGAATTTTGTTTCTCATGGAAAGTTTTGAATTTTCAGTTAAAAATCAAAATCTCAAATATTTCGATTTGGAAAGACCAACGCAGTGCCTCATGGGAGTTGTAGTTCAGGTGTTTCGTGCTCCCACTTTCCTCTATAGATCAGGCTTCCTGGTTGGACTACCACAGTGTCCCTTCTTGATGAGGTAAGGCAGTGCATCAGGGCAGTCACAAGGACTTGGTGCCTTAATGGGAGATGGAGTCCAGCTGGGGAGTCCAGCCCATGGAGGAGAATGAGGGCATGAGGGACCTAAACTACAACTCCCATGAGGCAACACGGTGGTATTTCAGAATTGAAATATTTCAGTTTTCAGGTGTTTGTTTTTCCAATGAAAAATCAAAATGTTCCATGGCAAGCAGACAGGTTTCACGAAAGATTTGATTTGTCGAAAATCTGATTTTCAGTCCAAAAGTGGTTGTGGTGGAAAATTTTTGACCAACACATGAATTGTCCCCAGAGTGGGTGATGCTGTGGGATCAGGTCTATGGAGGAGACTGAGATAGATTCATGGCTGGATCAGGGCTGTCTGTGCAGTTGTACTGATGCTGTTCCAGCAGAGCCTTCAGGGAGTCAGTCCTCATGTGGCTGTAGCCTATTCTTGGGCAGAGCCTGGGTCAGCTGAACCACAGACTCAGGTGTTTCATCCTGGCTGCTAGAGCTGCAAGTCAGTGTGTGCACCAGCCCCACCTGGCCAGGAGTCCTTCTGCTGCCTTGTGGTGTTACAGACACCCTTGGCCCTCTCTCACTTTCAGCCTGCATTTGGTCTCCAACTCTGACCCTGATTCGGCTTATCCATAGACTCTGACCCTGGCCTGTCCCCGGACCCCAGGTTCAGCGGAAAGGGCTGCCCAGCATAGACCCTGGAAGGCCGGGCGAAGACATTTGAATTGGGTGAACAGGCTGCACGGGCTTGTGGGTGAGATGCCAGACGCGGGCTCAGCTGTTTGTGGCTCAGTGCTCGGCTCTGGCACAGGCTTGCTGCAGGCCCTTGGGCAAGTCACTTCACCACCTTGTGCCTCAGTTTCCCCTCTGTAAAATGAGTGTGAATCTTTACTGGAGAGCCAGTCACGAGGAGCTCTCTTGTGCGGCTGCTTTTGTGGCCCTTATCACTGAGCACCTCACACTTGTTAAAGCTTGTAGCTTCTCTGTGTGGCAGGACCGCCGTACAGCTGAGACCCTTGTCCGAGCTCAAACAGGATGTCTCTGGCAGAGCTGAGGATTGAACCTACAGCCCTGGCATGCCTTAAGCACAAGGCCCATGCCTGCCTTCCTCCCTTGGCATGTGCTGGCATTGGCAGGACTGGGGTCTAGGAGCTCAGTGTGGGTGCAATCCCGAAGTCTGTGGGGCTCAGTGCAGGTGCAGAGATCTGCCCCCACGGAGCTCCTCTCTGTGTCACAGCACCCTCCCCTGGACAATGGGGCAGCTGAAAGATCTGGGAGCAGGGGACTGCCCCGTTTGATATTCTCCTGACTGCATTACACACTGGTGCTAATTAGCTCAATAAGCAAATCGGTGAGCTTGATTTTCTCTAATGAGCGAAGTAGCTGGAGGGGCCTGAACACGCTAGCAATCAGGAGTCGTCTGCTTGCACCAAAGGATGTGGGAGAATGAACCAGGAGTGACTTGATCCTTTTGTGCTTAACATCCTGCCCTTGCAGGGTGCTGAGTGCCTGCAGTCATGGCAGGCTGGAGGGTGCTTGGCACCTTACGCTCCCGCTCTCTGAGATCAGAGCTGCTCAGATAACAAATGGCCATCCTGCCGGAAAGTCAAAGAGTTTGAAATTTGGATTCAGCCCAAATCAGGAGGAAATGTCAGAATTTTTCATGAAACAACATTTTCTGAAATACTTTGTTTCAACCTTATCAAAATGTTAATTATAATTATATTAGATTAATTATATTATATTAGAATGTACAAATTGCAAGGCAGCATTTTGATAATTTCTAGTCTAAAATTCTGATTAAGTGGCTACATTCCCACAAAACGTTTCAATTTTGTCAAATCAGCCTCGTTGGGTGGGAAACCATCCTGTCCGAAAATGGCCGGCCAGCTCTATTTGAGACCTTTGGGGGACAAAGGGAAGAGATGGGGGCTGGATGGAGATAACCTTCCTACCAGGGGAACACGGTTGGAGTTGGACACAGCTCGTTTGGGTCAACACCAATGGCTGGAGTCACCCTAGGGCTGGATCCTGGAGGTCCACTGTTCCTCTGGGGAAACTGGCTACTGGTGTTGCTCCAAGGAACGGGGCTGATTCTGGGTTTGGAAGAGGTTTGGGGGAACGGGAGATCCCTCACTTCCTTTCACCTGGACAGTACAGCAGGTGGAGAGCCACAGTGCTTGAACGGTGGCTTGTGGCTGCTCAGAACGCATTGGATTTCAGCACGATGGGTTCCTGTACATTTGTGCCCTTTTTACAGGAAACAACAGCCTGGGGGATTTATGTGCCAAGAGATAATAAACGCGTCTTGTGTCTTTGGAGTTCTTTTTAGAAAGCAATAAAAAAAACCCCAAACCTGGAGGCTGGACATATGGCAGAGCGCGTGCATGAGGAAATGTTTTTGTCATTAAAGGGCTGGATTCGATGTTGAACACAAAACCCCAACTGTGGTCAGAGAGGCTGCCGGGCCCCACCCTGCCAGTTGTGATGCCAAGGGGCTGACCAGAGAATCAGGGCTGGGCCCATTAGCACTTCAAATAACATTCAAATGGGCCCTGACATTTCTGCCTGAACCATGACTGGGACCTTCAGTTTCCTTGAGGTTCCAAGAAGTGTGGGTCAAATTATTCTTATTACAGTAGCGCCAAGAGACCCTGAGCAGGATCTGGCCCCATTACGCTAGGGGCTGTACATTCGCACAGACAGTCCCTGTCCTGAAGAGCTTGCAATCAACAAGTGAGACACAAGGCTGATGGGTAACTGAGGCACAGAGAGTTTAAGAGGGAGCTTTTCAGAAGCACCCAAGGGATTTAAGTGCATAAATCTCACTGTAAATTAACAGGACATGTGTTTTAAAATCCCTTGAAAGTCCCCTCCCTAACTGACTTGCCCAAGGTCACGCTGAGTCTGTGGCACAGCGAAGAACTGACCCCAGATCTCCTGGGTCCCATTCCAGTGCTTTCCCCTGGTTATTTTTCAGCTGCCTCAGCACTTGGCGCTTCCAGCCACAGAGAGGATGTTGGCATAGCTGCGTGAGAGGCTGTTCTCGTGGGAGCTCCGGCCTGACCTAGCTGCAGAATTCACCAGAGCTGCCTCTCCTGAGAACGCCAGCCTAATTCTACAGCCCAAAGCAGTTCGGCTAAGGCTAAAATCAGCCTCCAGCTGAACCAAAGTCCCAAACTGCCGGAGACTCGCATGTCCCCAGTGTTCAGGGACATACAAAGCATCTGTGGGCAGAGATTTCGCTGATATTTCTACCTGCAAATGTCCCGTGTTGCCTGCCCTGTCTATTTCAGCAGTAAGCTCACTGGGGCAGGGCGGTCTCTCACTATGGGGGTGTACAGCACCCTGCACAAGGCAGCCCTGAGCTCTGCTGGAGTCAGTGAGTACTTCATTAGGGTTAATACCAATACATCAAAACCGGGAGAGTTTTCTCTTTTGTACCAGGTGCAATATCCCTATCTAGCTATTTAGCCTGTTTATTGCCTCACTGGGAAGCGGCATGGTCTGGTGGTTTAGGATTGCTGCCTTTTGTCCCTGACTCTGCCACGGACCTGCTGTGTCACCTTTATCAAGTCACTTCACTTCTCTATGCCTCAGTTTTCCTGCCTATAGGATGGGGATAAACATCCCCTCTTTCCTTCCCAGAGTGCTTTTCCCTCAACGGCCGGCAAGCGCTGCTCTGGATAGGAGCTGAGCAGCCGTATGGTGTTTATCGAATCTGATTTTCTACAGCACCATTCTGGAGGAAGGACAGTCCTGTGCTCACAGCACTGACTGCATCTCAGGAGAGTTTCATTCAGTTCCCACCTGTGCTACAGCTTCCCTCTGTGACCTTGCGCCAGCCACACACTGCCAGACCTTCCAGTCATCCGCACTGTGACACACAGGGCCCCATTTCCAAACAGACATGACCCTGCTCCCTCTGAAACCAGTCCCATTGATTTCCAAGATGCAGCCTGTGAAATGAGAGTGGGATTTCCCTGCTTCCCGTGGGGTTCTGAGCCACTCGGATACACTGAGAGTGGATAGATCACAGGGGTTAAGGTGACCAGATGTCCCGATTTTATAGGAACAGTCCCGATATTTGGGGCTTTTTCTTATATAGGCTCCTATTACCCCTCATCCCCTGTCCCGATTTTTCACACTTGCTGTCTGGTCACCCTAACAGGGGTGTACGTGCTGGACACATTGATAGCATGGGCAAGAAGAGGTGAGCGCCCAATGTGTTGAAGGTAAAAGCCCAGGGAGAGTTTCCTTCCGGTTTGTTTTTAAACAGCTGCAGAGTCTGGATCCAGACGCAAGAGTTTCAGAACCAGGGCAGCGTCCGGATCCCGACTCCTAAGCCAATAAAAGGGTTCAAGGTCAAGATTTCCCAAATGACTCTTGATTCTGGGGCCTCAGTTCAAGACCCCGTGAAGAGGCCTGAATTTTACAGGGAGGGGGTTCGGCGCTTCCTGAGAATCAGGTCTCAAGTTGGGTGCCCAGAATCTTGAGTTGCTCTGGAGAAATCTCCTCCCAAGCGAGTTGTGCAGTGGCTGTGGGGTCTCTGGAGGGAGAGGCGGGGGAAGCTGGCCAGGACTGCAGGCTGGCTCTGGCTAGGAATGCTCAAAGAGCGCTCAGAAGGATGTTTGCTGTGCAGATCACATGGCTCCCAAACACGTATTTACACACCGTCGCACACTGGCTGTGGTGATGCACAATGTGCCGTTTGGGTAAACACAACACCCTTTTCAAGGAGATGCATCCTTATTTAATTGGCCTTCTGGGAACATAATCAAAGCTTCTGATAAACTGCATATATACAAATAACACCAGCGGGGGTTAAATGTCATATGCTCTGGGCTTCATTTCTCACTGGACTCTCCCACCCCCCCCAAAGAACACAGCCCACCACAGCAGTTCATCGCATTCACTCCCAGCCCCCCTCGGCTCAGCGGCAAGGTGTTGTTCTGCCCAGGGTCGTTGGTGACTCCCACTGCCTCACCCCAGACCTGATTGCATGTTGGGGTGGGAGAAGTGTGGGAGTGCTTCGGGATGGAAGGGGATACTGATTTTGACCCCCACACCCACTCTTTATAGCGAGTTTATAAACGAGGAAGGGAAAGTGTCATGAAAGAGAGTGAAGCCCTCTGCCTGGTGCTAACGCCAGTACAGCAGTCACAATAATCCCTGGCTCTCTCACGGTGCCTTTCATCAGTAGATCTTAAAGAGCATCATCATCCCCATTTTAGAGGTGGGGAAACTGAGGCACAGAGCAGTGAAGTGACTTGCCCAGGGCCATCCCGCTGGCCCATGGCAAAGCCAGGAAGAGAACGCAGGTCTGCTGAGTGTGCCACAGGCCAGTGCTCTCGCCACTAGGCCTCACTACATTGATCTCTGCTAATTAGGGTTGCCAACTTTCTACTCGCACAAAACTGAACACCTTTGCCCCGCCTCCTGCCCCGCCCATCCTCTGAGGCTCCACCCATGCCACGCCCCTTCACCCAGGCCATGCACCCGCTCACTCCATCCCCCCTCCCTCTGTTGCTCGCTCTCCCCACCCTCACTCACTTGCTCACTTCCACTGGGCTGGCTCAGGGGGCTGGGGTGTGGAAGGGGGTGAGGGCTCCGGCTGGGGATGCGGGCTCTGGGGTGGGGCTGGGGATCAGGGGTTCAGAGTGTAGGAGGGGGCTTCGGGTTGGGATCGAGGCGTTTGGAGGGTGGGAGGGGGTCACGGGTGCAGGCTCCAGGCAGCGCTTACCTCAAGCAGCTCCCAGAAGCAGCGGCATGTCCCCCCTCCGGCTCCTACGCGGAGGTGCGGCCAGGTGGCTCTGCACGCTGCCGTGTCCGCAGGTGCCACCCCCGCAGCTCCCATTGGCTGTGGTTCCCAGCCAATGGGAGCTGCAAGCTGGCGCTTTGGGTGGGGCCAGCGTGCGGAGCCCACTGGCTTCCCCTACGCGTAGGAGCCGGAGGGGTGACATGACGGCTGCTTCCCAGGAGCCACGTGGTGTGGAGGCTGGAAGGGAGCCTGCCAGCCCCGCTGCACGGCGCCGCCAACCGGACAGTCAACAGCCTGGTCAGCGCCTTTGCCATCGCTGTGTGCCGATAGGGGGCTGTTCAAAAACGTCTGACACCTGCCTCCCATTGAAATCAACAGGAGATCGGTGCATAGGGACTTTCCAAGGTCCCATGACAAGGGAGGAGTTCAGTTGCTGGAGCCCATTCAATCCTACCGCCGAGGCCCAGTCGCTTCGGTGGCGATGGTTTATCTGACGTGGGTGCTTGTCCTCTGGGAAGCAGGAGTTGCTGTTGTAAGACTTGAAGTGTCTGGCTGTACCCTGCCACTGGAAGGAGATTCAAAGTTAAGCTGGAAAATCTGGGCCAAAGCCCCATTTATCTCATTGGGGTTAGACAGGCTGTGACTGAGGGCAGAACGCACCCAGCTCTTGTTCAATCCCCAATTAGCCAGAGGAATCAAAAGTAGCCTCTGGATGTATCTCCCCAAAGCTGAGTGAACCCTTGTATCTAATGGAATAAATTTCTGACTTTACGATCCTAGACAAGAGCAGCATCGTCTAGATTGGAATCACTGGACTCTTCCTCTCCTCACTGTGTTTCCAGCACTTACCAACCTCTTGCCATTTTATCAGGAGTCTTGCAATATTGGGTGTTATTCTTAAAGCCCCAGCTCCTGGAGTCAGGGGATCATGGGACAACCTCAGCTTTCCTTTCTAAGCTAGTTTCAAGCCCATGTAAAAGTTGGAAAGTATGACCCAAGTCTCAAAAACCAAAAGGTAAATTAAAAGAAACAAAAAATATATTAAAAAAAAAAAATCATGATTGTTACGCCAATCTCGTTATCTGGGGGGGGGGGGAACTGATCTGTGAGTTTTGAACATTTCAGATTGGCCAGGCTGTGTTCTATCACCGTCTGTCACAGCTCACCCTCATTTAACGTGCTTTGGGGGAGGACCTGAGAGGCAGTGTAGCCTAGGCCAGTGGTTCTCAAACCAGGGCCGCCGCTTGTTCAGGGAAACCCCTGGCGGGCCGGGCCGGTTTGTTTACCTGCTGCGTCCGCAGGTTCGGCCGATCGCGGCTCCCACTGGCCGCGGTTCGCCGCTCCAGGCCAATGGGGGCTGCAGGAAGGGCAGCCAGCACGTCCCTTGGCCCGCGATGCTTCCTGCAGCCCCCATTGGCCTGGAGCAGCAAACCGCGGCCAGTGGGAGCCGCGATCGGCCGAACCTGCGGACGCGGCAGGTAAACAAAGCGGTCCGGCCCGCCAGGGGTTTCCCTGAACAAGCGGCGGCCCTGGTTTGAGAACCACTGGCCTAGTGGACAGCACAGGACTGGGCCTCAGGAGATGTGGGTTCTATTTCTTGCTGCTTGAGCAAGCCACTTTCCTCTCTCTGTGTGCCTCAGTTTCCCCATCTGTAAAATAGGGATAATGGTACTGATCTCCTTTGTGTAGTGCTTTGCAAGCTCCTGCTGGGAAGCGCTAGGCACAACAAAAAGGAAGGATGGGCTTGTAGTCTGCCCTCGTGTACAGCTCCAGCCACCACCACCCCCGGCCCTCGCACGCTGACCCAACAACCAGCATGCGGGCACAGTACTGCAGCCCTCGGGAGACCAGGTTATTAGGTGGCACAGGCAGAAAACAGGAGGGACGAGACACGTCAGTGCCCGAGGCCCCGGCAATGGCAGGAAAATTATTACGTGAGAGATACCCAGAGAATCCTGCCATGTGCACCGCACTCACACGCTACAGAGAGAGGCAACACCCCCCCCTCCCCCTCCAGTCACTGCCAATCTGAGTTGGGGGGAAATTCCTGCCCATGTGACCCTGAGCATGTGAGCAAGGACCAGCCAGCACGCCCTGCCCTGAGTGAGAGATTGCCCTGTGCCCCCTCACAGCCAGGGCCGGCGCAACCCATTAGGTGAACTAGGCGGTCGCCTAGGGCGCTGCTATTTTGGGGGCGCCGGCGCCGCGGCCGCCCGTAGAAATTTGGGGGCGGGACCTTCCGCCGCCGCTGTTGGGGGCGGGATTTCGGGGGCGGGACCTTCCGCCGCTTAGGCCGCCGGCAAAGCTGGCGCCACTACTGCTCACAGCCCTGGCCCTCCTGGGCCAGTGACCTCTCCCAGCCGTGGGGGGGAGGGGAATCCCTTCCTGACCCCAGCCAGTGACTGGCTGAAACCCTGAAGCGTGAGCTGTAGGAACATAAATGGGAAGTGACCCCCAGGCTGCTGAGCCCTGCCCTCCACCTACCCGTCAGGCCGCTGCACTCAGCAATGTGTCCAGCTCTCCCTGAAAACCAAGTCAGTCATTTGCCCCCCCAGCTCCTACTGGGAGGCTGGTGAACCCCCGGCTCGTAGCAGTAATTCTTATTAACCCCTAAGTGCCTGACCGTGAGCTCCTGTTCGGGGCCTGTTTCTAACCCAATCTTTAACCAGCTTGGTGCAGAATTACCAGGATGCCCCCACTGCTGGGGTAGACGCATGAGCAAACAGCTCCCTGTGACCGTTTGGGCGAACAATCCCACCTTTCTGCAGGCACATAGGTTGTAAGCGTGTAAGGGACGATCACAGATGAGCGTATGTCCCAGATCTATCGTTTAAGTGGCTTTTAAAGTGCACTTCTGCTCCAGGTCCCCATATTCCAGAGAAAACATACTGACTCCTATTGCCTTGGGTGACGTTCACTGAGTGGAGACCCATCCGTCCCTCTGCGGCCGTGAGAGGTACACTGCCTTTGTGGCACTCACGGGGCACATACGCCATGTGTGTGGACCGCAGCAGTGCAAGCTCCTTCGCATAAGAGAGAAAAAGCAGGGTGCAGAAGTTGAGACACTAGCTTTGGTCTCCGGAAGCCTGGGTCAATGCCCTGCTCCGACACAGGCTTTCTCTATGACCTTGGGCAAATCTCTTAGTCTGCCTGTGCCTCATTTGCCCATCTGTGCAGTGGGGCCCGGCCCTGCCTCTGGAGGGTTGATTTCTTTAAAGACAGCAAGGTATTTGAATGCTATGGTAATAAGGCCAGCAAGTACATGAGGGAGATGAAACTGACAGCGCTACCTTGAAGATTTAGTGTGGTCTTGGCAGCTTTGGGCCAGATTTGTCAAGGTATTTAGGCGCCTAAGATGCAGACGGGTGCCCCTGAAATCCAGGGGAGTTCGGCACTTTTTAAAATCACACTAGGTGCCTCTCTGCAGCTTTAGGCGCCAAAATACTTTGACCTGCCTGGCCCTTGGGGCTGATCCAGTTCCTGGTTAAATCAGTTGGGCCCTGAGACCATGATCCAATGGCCTTTGAGCTCAGTGGAAAGAGTCCAGTGGATTTCAATGAGCTCTTGACCAGGCCCTCAGCTTGGTTCTGGAAAAGGGGGAAATGGTGCAGCAAAAAACTAGCAAGGTGGGAGGAAGAGCAGACAGAAGCAAAGAGCATGTAATTCCCGAGACAGACATAAATACCGGTGGCTTAACCCAAGGGACAAAACACCCTGGGCCTCGCCCTGTGCTGCTACGTGGGTGTAAATCCAGAGTGCACCTACGCCAATCAGCAGAGTTACTGTGGCTTTGCCCAGGTGGGAGACAGAGACGCGGCCCCAAAGCCCGCTCCTGAGGGTGCCAAGGAGAGAGAATCCCACCAAAACGCCAGGTGAAGCTGGGGACAAATCACAAATCACAGAGCTGACATGGCCTGCGGGGGGATGGCCCTAGGCTTCAGGATGGGTTTTGCCCCAAGAGCTTGTTCCCATACCCACTGGAGTGCTGCCTTTGCTTTAGTGAGTCCAGAATCTATCAGTTATTAGTTCTATGCTTTAGTATTGTATCCCCAGAGCACCGTGGAGCCTCAGTCAGGGGCCAGAACCGCCTCGTGTGAGGTGCGGTACAAACCCAGAACAAAAAGATGCCTCTTCCCCGAGAAGCTTAGAGTTCAGGCAGTATTCTCAACCCGCAGCCCGCGGGCTGCATGCGGCCCAGCTGCGTGCTAAAGGGTGGTGGGCTCCAGGGCTGGGGTTGTCGCCCGGCCCCACACGGCAGGGGTTGGGGTCAGGGAGGGTTGGCGGCAGGGTCGGGTCAGGGCTGCCGCCCGGCCCCTACACAACATGGTCTGGGGTCGGGGTCAGGGCTGCTGCCTGGCCCTGCACAGCAAGGTCTGGGGTTGGGGCTACCAGCTGGCCTTGCCTGGTGGGGTCTGGAGTTCCTGCCACCGGGACTCCACTCCTGGCCCCACTCAGTGGTGAGGTCCCCGGGGTGGGGGCGCTAGGCATAGCCGTGGGGGGGGGGGGTGCTGTGATTCTCAACCTGCAGCCCAGGTAACACATTGTGGGCCACATATGGTTGGGAACCACTGGTCTAAGGGTACGTCTACACTACAATCAGGAGGCGTGACTGCAGCATATGTAGACACACCTGAGCGACCATCCTGGGCGGCTGGGGCTAGCCCATGTCCTGCCTGTCCTGCCCTAGCTTCCCTGTTACTCTGACTTGAGCTAGTTCAAAGTGAGCACATACAGCAGTCACCCCTCCAACTGCAGTGTGGACAGATCCTCCGTACACGACAAGAGGCCACGGCTGGACGCAGTCAGACAGGGGAGCACCAGGACACAATGTGGGGGACGCGCAGCGGTTGTCACTGCAGCAAAGGAGAGCTCAGAGGAGAGGCTGGAAGGAGGCCAATGGGGCGGCTTTGCAGATGTTTCTGGAGAGCACCTCCCAAGCACGCAGGGCAGCAGGGGTGAAACCACAAAGGCACTTGTTTGAAAACGTAACAAATGGGCAGCCGAGGCTGCGTCATGGCCCGATCGGAGGTGGGCACCGACGGCTCAAGAGTGACGGAGAGGGGAGAAGGAGGGTGGGGATTGACTGGGAAGGGCCTTGAAAGTGGCCCTCCCAATATCTGGGCACTTCAGAAAGACTGAAGAGCCCATCCCTGTGGGGCAGGGTGTTGTTTCCTCCCTATTCTACACATCCAGAGACTGACCCAGAGAGAGATTCATGGATGTCAAGGCCCAAAGGGACCTGGATCATCCAGCCTCACCTCCTGTGTGACACAGGCCAGCCAGAGAACGTCACCCAGGGACTCCTGCCCAGTCACTGCTGGCTGAGCTGGAGAGCATCTTTTGCAAAGACAGCCAGGTTTTCAAAAGTGCTCTCCACCGAGCAGCTCCCAATGCTCAACATCTTGCTCTTCATTTAGCTCCCTAAATAGGAGCTGAGCATTGCGAGAAGCCTGGCCCCGCCTTCCTTGCCCTAGGTCACACGGGGAGTTAAGAAGTCCTGTAAAATGACCCCAGATCACCTAAGTCCCCTGCCACAGCCTTGCCTACATGGCTATTTTTTCCCTGCTACCCTACTGCAACCCAGTCCTCCCAATCAAAATAAGCACATAAATGAATAAAATAACATGGGAAATTATATAATATTCATCCCCAGATTGTTGGATTTGAATTTCATTAATTCAAAGCAGATTCTGGAGGAGAAAGCAGAATCAGAAAAAGGAAAGCCAAATTTAAAAAACAACAACATTTTAATGAAGAGGCAAGGAAAAAGTGTAATGCATTCTCAAAACCAAATAAGCACCATCTGGGATTGTATCATTTTAAATTATGTCCTATTTTCAAAGCCTTTATTACTTACATTGAGTCTGTGAGTAAGTTTCCTCTCTTGTAAAATTGTATAGGGGAAAGAACATAAAAACAGCCATCCTGAGTCAGACCAATGGTCCGTCCAGCCCAGGATCCTGTCTTCCGACAGTGGCCAATGCCAGGTGCACCGGAGGGAATGAACAGAACAGGGCCATTGTCAAGTGAGCCACCCCCTGTCGTCAGGGCTTAATTTGTACTGAAAGAGGTGCTGGGCTCAAGCAATATTTTTACATTCATAACTGATGCAGCAAGTCTAGAGGTGCCGGGCTCTGAACTGCCAGGCCCAGAGATGCCGGGGCTCTGAACTGCCAGACCCAGAGATGCCGGGGCTCTGAACGGCCAGGCCAAGAGGTGCCGGGCTCTGAACTGCTAGGCCCAGAGATGCCGGGGCTCTGGACTGCCAGGCCCAGAGGTGCCGGCTCTCTGAACTGCCAGGCCCAGAGATGCCGGGGCCCTGAACCGCCAGGCCCAGGGGTGCCGGGGCTCTGCACTGCCAGGCCCAGAGATGCCGGGGCCCTGAACCGCCAGGCCCAGGGGTGCCGGGGCTCTGCACTGCCAGGCCCAGAGGTGCCGGCGCTCTGAACTGCGAGGCCCTGGGGTGCCGGGGCTCTGAACCGCCAGGACCAGAGGTGCCGGCGCACTGAACTGCCAGGCGCAGAGGTGCCGGGGCTCTGAACCGCCAGGCCCATAGGTGCCGGCGCTCTGAACTGCCAGGCTCAGAGATGCCGGGGCTCTGAACTGCCAGACCCAGAGATGCCGGGGCTCTGAACTGCCAGGCCCGGAGGGGCCGGGCTCTGAACTGCCCGGCCCAGAGGGGCCGGGCCCTGAACCGGCCGGCCCAGAGGCGCCGGGCTCTGAACGGCCAGGCCCAGAGATGCCGGGGCGCTGAACCGCCAGGCCCAGAGGTGCCGGACTCTGAACCGCCAGGCCCAGAGGGGCCGGGCCCTGAACTGCCAGGCCCAGAGGCGCCGGCCTCTGACCTGCCAGCCCCGGACGCGCCGCGCTCTGAACTGCCAGGCCCAGCGGGGCCGGGCTCTGAACTGCCAGGCCCCGAGATGCCGGGGCTCTGAACTGCCAGGCCCAGCGGTGCCGGGCTCTGAACTGCCAGGCCCAGAGGTGCCGGGCTCTGAACTGCTGGGCCCAGAGGTGCCGGCGCTCTGAACTGCCAGGCCCAGAGGTGCTGGGACTACGAACTGCCAGACCCAGAGGTGCTGGGGCTCAGCCCTGGCATGAATTAAGCGCTGCCTGTCATCCAGTCCAAGCTTCTGGCACTTGGAGGTTTAGGGACACCCAGAACATGGGGTTGCATCACTGATCATCTTGGCTAATAGCCCTTAATGGACCTATCATCCATCAACTGATCTAATTCTTTTTTGAACCCAGTTATATTTTTGGCCTTCACAACATCCCCTGGCAATGAGTTACACAGGTTGACTGTGTGTTGTGGGAAGAAATACACCGCTACCTCGATATAACGCCACCCGATATAACACGAATTTGGATATAACGCGGTAAAGCAGTGCTCCGGGGGGGCGGGGCTGCGCAGTCCGATGGATCAAAGCAAGTTCAATATAACGCGGTTTCACCTATAACGCGGTAAGATTTTTTGGCTCCTGAGGAGAGCGTTATATCAAGGTAGAGGTGTACTTCCTTTTGTTTGTTTTAAACCTGCTGCCTATTAATTTCATTGGGTGACCCCTGGTTCTTGTGTTATGCGAAGAGGCAAATAACACGTCCGTATTCTCTTTCTCCACACCATGGATGTTTTTATAGTCCTCTATCATATCCCCACATTTGTTGTCTCTTTTCTAAACTGAACAGTCCCAATCTTATTAATCTCTCCTCATATGGAAGCTGTTCCATGCCCCAATCATGTTTGTTGCCCTTCTCTGTGCTTTTTCTAATTCTAATAGAAGAAGAAGAAAAGCCCTTTGTGTTTACTGAAAGGTTTGCAAGACGAATATTCATGCCAATTTGTCTGTAGTAATTGGATTTAGCTTCAGAAATATGCTGGCAATTGATTATGTAAGTTGCTAAAGTTTTCCCACAGAAAGTACATTTATACCAATGCTACTTTTTCATATGGTGTTTTGTTTTCATACATCAGAGGAATATGGGGCTAATTTTTGGAAACGAATATAATTTTTACACTTCCCCTAAAACATTTTATTTTAAATTCCAGCACAAATTTTCTCTTGCAAATGAACAGTTGGAGAAACACTTTCCTAACAGGCCAAGTGTCTGATCCAAAGCTTATTGGCGGCAGGGGGGCTGTTCTATTGGCTACAACACACTAGTAAAGTTACTCGTCTGTTTGCAGGATCAGGTCCAAACGTTACTCTCTAGCCATGCCCCGTATGGGAATTCTGGGTTTGTTTCTCTTGTGCACAGTCTTTGGGCTCTGATCCAAAGCCCAGAGCACGCAGAGTCTTTCTATTGATTTAAATGGGCTTTTCATAGCCCCAAAGCCTTGCATCCTTATCCAGGCATAGCGCCTATCGGGCCTGCTTCTTCTGTTACTTCTGTTGGTGCACCTCGGGCGTAACGCCCTCTGTGACGCTGGCAGTGAGGTGCCAGCTCGTGCCAAGGTGCCCGTGTCTCCACTGAATTCTGACAAATACAGAGCTGGATCCAGCCTGGCTTGCCTGTGTGTTAGAATTGTTAAAATAGGTGATAAGAATGTGTTTAGTGTTTAGACTTTATGGTGAGTTGCTGCCGGCATTAATTCCCCCGTCTCACATCCGTGTCCCATTGTAAGGGAACATTTGAGCGGTTGTATTGTGAGCCTCTGTAACTGTATAAATCACCAGACAGGAGAGAGACGTTAACTCAAGTGAAATGCTGATCTCCGGCAGGAGGTGTTCTGGCCTGCCCGACAAGGAAGGCCCAGCGACACCAGATGAACTAGAGTGGAACATTAAAGAGGACAAAAGACTTTGTTGTTTACTCCCCCTCGCCCCCCCACCTCATGAAGATGAGTCTTGCGAGTGAATTCCTCCCATCAGTTGAGTTTGCAGAGCAGAGCAGAAGGGGAAAGGGACTAAAAACCCCTAACAAAGGGGAACTGGATCTTTATGCTACTTGGATTCTGGGGGGGGGGGGGGGGGGGGGGGGGGGCGGCAGGAGTACAAGGCATAAGCAAGAGAACCCCAGTGCTTGGCCTGGGTTAGCCCTAAAGGACACATAGTGGTTGCTTATCATAGACGCTTCTATTACTTTTTGAAATTTAGGATTGGGACTCATTTGTGTGTATCTATGTTTACCTGCTGCATAACTCGCTTGGTTCCTTTTCCTGCATTATAAATCTGTAGCCAGTTTATTATAGGGTTTGCTACAATTTGTCTTTGGTGTGAGGTATAAAGCACCATGGACCTGGGGTAAGTGACTGGTCCTTTGGGACTGGGAGTAACCGGAATATTGCTGTGATTCTTGGTGTAAGGGACCAGGCAATGCTCCCCTGGGTGGCAGGACAGACGGGAGTAGCCAAGGGGACTGTCTCTGACTCCATGTTAAGGCTGTTACAGCGCCTGAGGAGTTTACACTCGATAACTGGTTGGTGAAATCGAAGTATAGAACTCACCACCGATGGGGGGTTTGTGCCCTGGTTCCTAACACTCTGCCCAGAGGTTGGGACTCATGCTCTTGAGACACTGCAGGGCAGCCTGACACACTCCATGTCAGTGAAGTTTCTTCAAATTTACCCCTGCAAAACTGACAGCAGAATCTGCCTCATGGACTCCAGCAAGTGCTTCACACGGTCCCCACATCTATACCCTGTCCAAACCCACTGACTGCTGGGGATAATGAGACCCCGAGTAATGAATTACCCAAAACATTCACAACTCCAAGGGGCAAATTCTGATCTTCATTTACACCACTTCAAATCCAGAGGCATTCCCGATTCACTCCACCGTAACTGAGATTAGATTCAGGCTTTTGGTTAGGCTCAGGTAGTCGATTACCTAACGGCCTTTTGTTTGTTTTAGCAATTGATTAAAATTCCAAGCTTATTCCCCCCTCTTTCTTAGCTTTAAGGGGAAACAATGGCCTCATTTTGTCCTCCAGCAGCTGCCAGAAAGCATGCACAGAATGCTGGCAGTGTAGTTAAACTGTGACACAGATATTTAAGGGTTAATCATCAGTGGGTCTGAGCAGTTTTACAAGTATTACTTCAATTTGCAGCGACTTGTTGCATGCAAATGTTTGCTCCTATCACCCTGACTTTTAAAAGAGACAGTGTCCTCGCACAACTACTTTCATTTTCTGGGCTGTGTGAGCTAGAACAGAGCGGTCGGATCTAGGCTCCCAGCACTACAGGGGAATGGGGAAATTCCTGGCCCCTTTCAGCCAAAAACTGTTTGAACTGAAACATGAATATTTCTAGTCATACTAGAACCTTTCTCCTCTGTTTTTGTAAATCCAAATTTGGGGCCTGAAATTAGCTGACACAGCCCCTTTAAATGTCGTAACTAATCTGTGGCATATAGAAACGTCATCAGTGTCATGTGGCTACACATTGTGGCTACTTGGGATTTTTTGGTGGCAACAGGGTTTAACTGGAATCCTCTTGCTTCTAAAGCACAGACTCCTCCTGCCACTTGACCTAAAGGAGGATGACTATTACCTCTGAGCAGTATGGAGCCTATGAAATACACTTCCAGTCAGCTGTGACCCATACAGAGTAGCCATCTTAAGGTCTCACAATGAAATAAAACAAATAGTTACATTTGTCTTTTTGTTCTATGTGCAGCGCCTTGCACAAGGAGGTCCTGGTCTGAGGCACCATAATAAATAAACAAATAAACAAATTAATGATAAAATATAAATTAGTGCTGTTCAACACATGGGAAAGAATTGCATGGGCAAATTTTCAAAAGTGCTTTCCTTTAAAAAATAATTTAATACACTGTAAAATTTGGAAATTTTGAAAAAGTTTGCCCCTCTTGAAAAAAGTTAGCCAGCTCTATAGTTAGTCAAAAAAGAAGGGACATTTTTTTGTAAATATTTTGTTGAAAGGTGTGGGGTTTTTTTTTTTTTGTTTTTTTTTCTGAAATGTCAACATCTGAAAAATACCCCCCACCCGCTTTAATAAAAATGTACAATTATGATTAGGGCTGTCAAGTGATTAAAAAAATTAATCGTGATTAATCACACGATTAAAAAAATTAATTGTGATTAATTGCGCTGTTAAACAATAATAGAATACAATTTATTTAAATATTTTTGGTTTTTTTTCTACATTTTCAAGTATATTGATTTAAATTACAACACAGAATACAAAGTGTACAGTGTTCACTTTATATTTATTTTTGATTACAAATATTTGCACTGTAAAAAACTAAAGAAATAGTATTTTTCAATTCACCTCATCAAGTACTGTAGTGCAATCTCTTTATTATGAAAGTTGAACTTACAAATGTAGAATTATGTACAAAAAAACTGCCTTCAAAAACAAAACAATGTAAAACTTTAGAGCCTACAAGTCCACTCAGTCCTATTTCTTGTTCAGCCAATTGCTCAAACAAGTTTGTTTACATTTGTAGGAGATAATGCTGCCCGCTTCTTATTTACAATGTCACCTGAAAGTGAGAACAGGCATTCGCATGGCACTGTTGTAGCTGTCATCACAAGATATTTGAGTGCCAGATGTGCTAAAGATTCATATGTCCCTTCATATTCAACCACCATTCCAGAGAACATGCGTCCATGCTGATGATGGGTTCTGCTCGATAACGATCCAAAGCAGTGTGATGCATGTTCATTTTCATCATCTGAGTCAGATGCCACCTGCAGAAGGTTGATTTTCTTTTTTGGTGGTTCGGGTTTTGTAGTTTCCGTATCACAGTGTTGCCCTTTTAAGACTTTTGAAAGCGTGCGTCACACCTCGTCCTGTGATGGGTTGGATCACAGAAACCCTCTTGGGAGCTGCCACTCGATGTGCCAAGACTACTTCTACCCCTGCTTTCCCTGCCAGCTCGGGACCCCAGCACCCTGTTTTGCTGAGCCAGACACACCCGTCTGCTCCAACACAGACCCAGGGTCTGAATTACCTGCCCCAAAGATGCAGGTTTACCTGAAAGCAGCTAACAGAAGTGTTCCTGTCTTTAGCACTCAGATGCTCAACTCCCAATGGAGTCTAAACCCAAATAAATCCGTTTTACCCTGTATAAAGCTTATGCAGGGTAAACTCATAAATTGTTCGCCCTCTATAACATTGATAGAGAGATATGCACAGTTGTTTGCTCCCCCAGGTATTAATACATACTCTGAGTTAATTAATAAGTAAAAAGTGATTTTATTAAATACAGAAAGTGGGATTTAAGTGGTTCCAAGTAGTAACAGACAGAACAAAGTAAGTCACCAAGCAAAATAAAATAAAATGCGCACCCTCTCAGATTTTGGAAGACACTTCAGATTCTTAAACCTTGGGTCGAGTGCTGTAGCTATCTTTAGAAATCTCACATTGGTACCTTCTTTGCGTTTTGTCAAATCTGCTGTGAAAGTGTTCTTAAAACAAACAACATGTGCTGGGTCATCATCCGAGACTGCTATAACATGAAATATATGGCACAATGCGGGTAAAACAGAGCAGGAGACATATTCTCCCCCGAGGAGTTCAGTCACTAAGTAATTAACGCATTATTTTTTTAACGAGTGTCATCAGCATGGAAGCATGTCCTCTGGAATGGTGGCCGAAGCATGAAGGGGCGTACGAATGTTGAGCACAGGGGTCGGCAACCTTTCAGAAGTGCTGTGCCGAGTCTTCATTTATTCACTCGAATTTAAGGTTTCGTGTGCCAGTCATACATTTTAACGTTTTTAGAAGGTCTCTTTCTCTAAGTCTATAATATATAACTAAACTATTGTTGTATGTAGAGTAAATAAGGTTTTTAAAATGTTTAAGAAGCTTCATTTAAAATTAAATTAAAATGCAGAGCCCCCCGGACCGGTGGCCAGGATCCGGGCAGTGTGAGTGCCACTGAAAATCAGCTTGCGTGCCGCCTTCGGCACGCGTGCCATAGGTTGCCTACCCCTGGTTTAGCATATCTGGCACATAAATACCTTGCAATACCGGCTACAAAAGTGCCATGCGAACACCTGTTCTCACTTTCAGGTGACACTGTAAATAAGAAGCGGGCAGCATTATCGCCTGTAAATGTAAACAAACTTGTTTGTCTGAGCGATTGGCTGAAGAAGAAGTAGGACTGAGTGGACTTGTAGGCTCTGATGTTTTACATTGTTTTGTTTTTGAGTGCAGTTATGTAACAAATAAAATCTACATTTGTAAATTACACTTTCACAATAAAGAATTGCATTGCAGTACTTGTATGAGGTGAATTAAAAAATACTATTTCTTTTATCATTTTTACAGTGCAAATATTTGTAATAAAAAATAATAATATAAAGTGAGCGCTATACACTTTGTATTCTGTGTTGTAACTGAAATCAATATATTTAAAAATGTAGAAAAACATCCAAAATATTTAATAAATTTCAATTGGGATTCTATTGTTTAATAGTACGATTCAAACTGTGATTAATCATGATTAATTTTTTTAATTGTGATTAATTTTTTTAGTTAATCACGTGAGTTAACTGCAATTAATCGACAGCCCTAATTATGATACATAAACAGCAGTGTATATAACTAAGGACCAAATCCTAAATCCATTGAACCATGACCATTGAACAGACCATATAATATAATATAATATAATATAATATAATATAATATAATATAATATAATATAATATAATATAATATAATATAATAAATAACTATGGTTCCAATCCTGTAAACATTCATCCATAGGCTTAGTTCTAAATCAATGAGTGCTTAAAGTGAAGCCCATGTAGGACTAGGGCCTACACAGCCCAATTGCAAATTTTACAGTTGAATGTAAAATGTAAAACTCCCTCCTGATTAAAGTAATTGAGTTTAAAATTCCCTTTTCGTCAGGTTTGCACTAGTAAATTCAAGCTCTCGAATGTTCGTGGAAGGCAAACCTGGTTACACAGCAAAATCACTCAATCTGAAGGAATTATCACAAGCAATTTTTGCTCACTGTTTTATGATCTTTAATGGACTGATTTCCCTCGTTATCTGGGAGAGCAGTAAATATGAGAGGTGGCTAAAATTTCCTGCCAAAAAAAAAAAAATCCCAAAAATTGTCACAGAAGAATTTACAAGAATCTCTTATCTGGTTTTTATCAAAATTCCCAAATACTGGGAGATTTTAGAATAGATATAAAGGTGGTTAAAAAAAGTAATTTGTAAATACAGGGGGTAAAATCCATTTAAAAAATTTGCAGGTTTTTTTCACTCTTTTTCATCTAAATTTTGAACTTTTCAGTTTTTCAAATCAAAGAGAAACACATCTGGATACAAGAAAATGTAACAAATAAAGAAAATAGCTGTATAGCTTAGACCTAAAGGGCTGGATGTTCAGCCAATGTAACCGATCTTAGCTCTGTTGACTTCATTATTTATATCGGTTCAGGATCTGGTCCAAAAAGCCATATATGTTAATAGATTTTCCACAAGTTAGTCAAAGGAAGAATATTGCTCCTTATATTTAATCAAGCTGCATAAAAATCATGCAAATTAATCTGGACGTGAAATCTACAAAACTGCTACAATCCAGTTTCAGGGATCAAATTTCCCCTTGATTATCGTTTTGGATATAAGGCTGTGACTCGTGTGGCAGTCATACACTGCAACCAAGAGTAAAATTTTACCTTAGCAGAGGACAATGCAAGAGAGAGAGACACGAACTCAGCTAGTAAAAAGCTAATGGTGACTGTGTTATATTTCCCCTCCATGAAGAGGGGATCTCGTACGGCAGGGTGTTACTTAAAAGGTAACTGCATGCATTTGGCTGAGCCCAGCATTCTGAAAGTTGACACTAAGAAGTTCTTATCCCCATAAATAAATTGGGAGATGTCCCTTTTTTTTAAATAAAGTTTTTGACAGGGATGATGTCCCAGACACAACTTTTTAAACCCAGATCTGACGTGCCTCAAAATTCAGGGGATGTTCAGTTCCGGGGACTTGCTTTGGTCTCTTAAAGGGGCGAGGCATGAAATTTAGACAAGAACCTGGGTTTCCCCCATTTTGGAGAATCTTCAGAGCTAGTGTTCAGCCCTCTAATTTTAAATGCTGTTGGGTGACATTCATCCTTGTGCCAGCACAAATCCTAGATATCGCTTAAGTGGGACTTAAGTAGTTCATAGGCCTTTCGCAGAGGCGAATTTCACCCCTAGAGTAATCCCAGGTAGATCCCATTTGGGGAGGTGGCTCAGAGGTGCTCTGGAGAAGGAAAGCCAATTCTGATTTGATAGCTGTCACAAAAACTCTCACACTTAAACGAAAGGCCTGATTCTGCTCTTGATGTCCATCAGGAACAGCTCAACTGAAGCCTATGGAGTTAAGCTGGTGTAAAAACACCCTCAGTGAGAGGAAACTCCAACCCAAAATGCTTGTTTGTTTATTTTATATTAAGCATTATGGTGACCTGCAAAAAAAAAAATTGAATTGGGCTCATGCCTGCTTCTGCTTCCTTAGAGAAGGCCTTAAAAAGGGATTTGGGGGAAATATGTTCTCTTTTTGTGCTGGGATTATACATTAGTAATTAAGGGCACCGCTACCTTGAGATGGCCTATGGCTGAGCTAACAGAGGACTAAACTTGAACAAAGACCTGGATTCTAGCCCTGATTCTGCAAAGATTTACTCATGCTTAATTTGACATGTCCATGGGACAACATACAGCAGATACAATTAAGCACAAACATAAGTTTTTGCAGGACCAGGGCCTTCGATGTAAGATCCTTGAGGCAGGGACTGTCCGGTACTAATATATACCCAGCACGGTGGCTCCCTGGCCTTGGTAGGGGCCTCTAAGTGCTACAATAATAATAATTAATATATTTATATATTAGATTGGGTCAAAAATAGGGGGAGGAGTTGCACA
Source organism: Platysternon megacephalum (assembly GCA_003942145.1). Classification (NCBI taxonomy): domain Eukaryota; kingdom Metazoa; phylum Chordata; order Testudines; family Platysternidae; genus Platysternon; species Platysternon megacephalum. The sequence goes on along the minus strand of QXTE01000199.1, from coordinate 314,914 downwards.
GACACATGTTCAGTTTTTTCTCCCTTTTTATTCAGGATCTAACACTGCACCCATCACTGTGATGTGGGAAATCTGACTAATTGGGGGTGGGGGGTTCAATTTGGCCTGTCTAAAATCCTCTGGGTTTTGTTAACACTTGTTTAACTCTCATACTTGTGAGATGAGGTCCCTTTGAAAATCCAGTACTCCCAACCTTCCAATTTAGGGGTGAAAAAGCACCCACTTTTGAATCAGCCAAACATTTTTTAACACTAGGGAGAAGGGAGGGGGAGACAAGCTTTGGCATTCCTGATTATACACACAGATACAAAAAAAGATTATACACACATACACAAAAATCTGGCAGAGCTTCAAAGAAGAAGAAGAAGAAGAAAAAAAAGGCACAAACCCATTTTGCCCCCTTTGCAGATCACCTTTCATATTTCCCTTCTGTCCCTTGGACCCATACTAGAGCAGGCTGGTCCCTACATTTACAAGTCTTGAAGATCCCAGCCTGCCAGTGATCATAAGTGACACCTCTTTTTCATGACCCCTCCTGCTGATATGCTTAGAAAAGCCAACTGTTATTAAAAACACCCTGTGTGTGTATTTCACGGCATACTTCTGCTGATACAGTGCCTCTCACCTTGGGAACTTTCAGAACTGCTGAGTACTTTCCCTTTATGTCTCAGATTTGGCCTGAGAATAACCACTCTTTATTAAACCAGATCTGTGTGGTGTGTAGGTGCGAATACCAATTTTCCCCCAGAACATAAAAAGATAATGAAAGCGCCCAGCACAATCTTGGGTTGGGCTTCTAGGAGCTACAGTGTACAAAAGGATAATATAAAACCATTTTGGGAAGAAATTCAAACTTCTAACACTGTGCCCAACACAGCCACTAAACTGCTGAGTTGGAACCATTAAGACATTGGCGAGTTCTTTTCGATGTTTATTTTTTTCTTAGTTTCTCCTGGTGCTAAATGCGTAAAATAAAAACTATAATCTCCTTAGCAAAGCAACAGTCACTTTCAGGTTTAACTTCCACAAGACTTATTTAGTTGGTACAGTGAAAATTAATTACTTATTTCAGCCAGGAGGCTGTTTATAGTCAAAACAGGGAAGTGACTTTTTGTTAGGGAGCAGATGGTGATTTAAAAAAAAAAAATTTAGCTTGTAAATATAAATGTTTTTGGATAGAAAATAAAAGCGAAATTAGATCTTCATTTACATAAGGCAAATTCTGTGCTTAAATAGACCACAAACAAACTGAACAGCAATAAAATATAGAAGATATCAATACACAGATTATTCTATGTAATATACAATATCTTAGTATGTGTTTTCATGGGTTATGGAGAAGATGTGTGCATGCATAAATCTCCAGATTATACAAAATCCCTGATAAAATCAATGTTATTCCTATTAAGAACGATCAGTGCTCTCTGAGCTATCTTGCACCAGAAAAAAAAAAGAAGGAAGCAAACTCAAAAATTAAAAAATAGTGCCTATGCAGCTTTCTGTAATTTTATAAACAAATACAAGCAATTTATTTAGTCTGTTTTACCATGTTAGGATCCTTTGACCAGAGAAATACACTAGATTATGGTACTATTTGCTAAGTATTCTGTAGGTATCATATATAAAAATATACACATCCACAGTACATTTAACCTCCACGACATTGAAAAAAAATCCCAGTTCGTTGCCTTTATAAAAAAAAAATAGGGTGAGTTATAAGAGGTAAAAAGCTTTTGCTGGTTGTGCTACTGCAATAGAAAGATGGGTTAAAAATACAGGTCCATGCCTGAGAGGGTTACATATTTAAATATTTCACTCACACTAGACCTTTGTATATTACCCGTATAGATAAGTAAATAATGAATGTTGGTGCAAAATAGGTTTTTAAATATGTTTTTAATTACATCTAATATTTATATGGCGCTCGAGAGGTAAACTCCAGACTGTCACTTCTTTGGGGGCAGTGTAACTTTTTTACCATATCCAATGTGTAACTTCACAAGCCCGCAGTCCTTTGGCCATCCCAGTCAATCTGCTGTTAAAGTTGTACCAAACAGTTGGAGATAAGTCACTGATCACCTTAGAGTACTGTGAATCCAGTTAGCCCCTAATGGGAAACTATCACCCAAAAGGAACTTTGCTTTGAGTTAAATATTATTAGTTTGTAGGAACATTCAAATGATCATTAATTTAAAAAACATTGTAATTCAGCAGTCAAAGCTAAAAGTGGGATCACAGACTGCAGAACAGCTGGCATATGATTTTAACTAAAGGGTCAGTCTTTTCCCCTCACTTTCTGGCAGGTGGGAATCAACAATGTGTCCCACACTCCCTTCTCTTTGCACTCACCCCACTTCTTCTGGGGCCTGTTTTGCAGGGGTGCTGAGCACCCAGGGCCGCAGGTGAAGTCAGGGACAGCTGAGAAGCAGGCCCCTGGACAGCCCAGGAGGTGTCGGTGCCCCATGCAGTTATTTCTTGACTCCCTAGCTTGGCTCACTCCTTTAATCCTTCACCCTCCCAGCCACTCAAAACTTCGAAGGCACGTTTCAAATTCAATCGTTTGCCCACTGGTGCATGCCAAGGCTCTGCTGGAGTTAATGGAGGCCGCGGTTAATGTTTGACGCTGTATTTTCAGACACACACCAGCGCTATGGGGGGGGGGGGGTCTGCTCTGCTAGGGAACTCGGATCCAGTGCACCAGAGTCTCCGTTTTTAAAATGGGTGTGTGCAGCTTTAAGAGAGTGATGGGGGGGGGGGGTGTCACTCTGTGATGCAGAACTCTCCAGCTGTGTCACCTCTACAGCTGGGGGGGCGGGAGAGGGGAGTCCAGCCCCCCCATGTAACTGCCTCTTGCAATCCGCTCTGCAGTGGCCGTGCAAGCCCCAAGCCGGTGTGTGTCCCACGCACCCTCTGCAGCACGCTGAGGTGTGCGTGTGCCCGGCAAGGGATGCACGGGGCTGTGACACGGCGGCTCACACTCACCCCCCCCCCTCGGTCTAGCCTGCGGGCTCCTGCTAGGATGCGGGCACAGCCCCTGCTCCGCCGCCGCCCCCCTACCATCGCGGACACCCCGCGGCTGCTCAGCGGACGCCTCGGCTCGCCCCCCTGGCGCGGGGGGGGCAAGATCCCCATTCCCCGCCCCCAGCAGGCGAGGGATCCCCCCGTGCGGCTCTGCCCGGTGTCCTGGCGAGGGGGAGGAGGAAGAGGCGGCGGCTGCGGCGCGGCGGGGGGAGGAGAGAAGGGGAGGGAGGCGATGGGGAAGGGGGGTGCCGGCAGGCGGCTGCAATCCGGAGCGATGCCCGTCCGGAGTCGGGGTTGGGGGGGAGGGGAAGATGTGAGCTTTTATTTCCCATAGCTGCAGAGCGGGCGATGGCCTCCCAATAGTCCCCGCAACCGCCCCGCCGCCGCCGCGAGGAGCCTGGGAAGCGGCTGCGTTTCCTCCCCTCCTGCCTGGGGGCTTAGGACCATTTTCTGACTCCGCCAGCGCCAGGCACCTCCTTGAGCCGAGCCGGGAGCCGACCGGAGAGCAGATGCCCGTGTGCGCGCTCGGCCCAGCCCCAACCCAACACACAAACCAAACAGCCAACAACCAAACTAACAATACACACGAGCCACGGTGGGGGCACTGACATGGGCGCCCAGAGCGAGAAGGAGCCGGAGAGATGAGCCAACTCTGAGGACACTTTGATTTTTTTTTTCTCCTTCTCTCTGTTTGTTGGTGGAAAACACAAATTGTAGAATTTTTTTTTTCCCTTTTCCTTTGGCTGCAACTTGGTCTGGAGCCTCGTTAATTTCACTGGGCGATGGTAGGTTCCCTGTCAGTTTCCTTTTCTCTTCTACCTCCCCCCTCCCCGCTTTGGTGGATGGACCAAACAGCAAAAGTTTATGGGTGGGGGTGGCGGGGGGGGGGATGTTGGTTACCCCCCAATGGCAAAGCAGATGCGTGGAGCGCTGGGGGGGGAGATGGGGGGATGTGGCCGGCATGGGTCTGTGTTGGGGGGGGGGTGCAGGCTGGGGGCGCAGCCGGAGTGGATGCAGAAGTGACCAGGAGCTGCCTGCGAGGCAGAGTTGTACCGTCGGGGGGGGAGGGAGATGGTTATTGCTGGGGAAGTTTCTTTGCCACTCCCCCCCCCCGCCCCCTCCCGCGAGGTGCTGGGGAAGGCGGGGGGGGGGGGGGCCCCCCCCCCCCCCCGCCCCCTCCCGCGAGGTGCTGGGGAAGGCGGGGGGGGGGGGAGCTCTCCGCAGCCCAGCAGGCGAGGAGCTGGATGTAGCGGAAAATGGCCGCTCGCAAAGGGGCGGAGAGGACTGCAAGCCGCACCGACTTGAACTTGGCAGTGACGCCCAGCAGAGGCGCGATCAAGCCCCGGCTGCGCACCCTGCGCTGCTGCCCTTCCCCCCCGCTGTGTTTTCATGCCCACCTGCCTGAGCTGGCCCGGCTCGGCCCGGGGGGGGGACGGACGGAGCGCGGCCCCCCCGGTGCGAAATGCACACCCGGCTCGCCCCCGCCCCCGGCCTGCGTGCCAGCTGCAGGAGCAGCAGCTTCTCCAGCCAGCTGGGAGCCCGGGCCTGCCAGGGCCAGCCAAGTTCAGGGCTTGCGGGGAGGGAGACAGGCCACGTACCCCGCGGATCCAGCCCCCCGCTTGCGGATCCGGGCTCCCAAACGCGGTGTCTCCAAGCGGGGACACTTTGCAGCCCTCCCCTGCCACCACAGCACCAAAGACACTAAACGCGAATTTCAGTTCTCGGGCCACAAATAGCCTCGAGGTTTGGGGGCTGTTTTATTTTCTTAGTACAGAAGAGATTTAAAACAACAACAACCACCGGCCCGTTCTCCGAGCAAATCTGCTTCTTTGGCCTTTTGCTTTGGCGCTGCTACTTGCTGAGAAATAAACACTCCCCAAAAAGGGGCTTTCAAAAAATGTGACAAGGACGCAGATTTGTGCCACGCCGACACAAAAGTTTTCTGTTTGCAACATTTCGATGCGGGCAGGGGGAGGAAATCTCAGCGCGGCTCTCTGCTCCTGCGACGGAGGGGGATGGCCGGGGAGAAACACTGTTTTCTTCTAATGATGCTTCCAAAAACTTGGACCCAAACTAGAATCCCTTTGCCCTTAGAAGCCAAAGAGAAGGTGGTTTGTCCACGTACAGAGGGGAACCCATCGGGATGGCGAATGCAGAGCGCGCTGCCTGCCGCAGTGGGTAGGTGTTTAACACACAACATCTTACCCTAGGCCTGCTCGATCCTAGCAGCTCTAGGCCTTGACTCGCTTCCAAGCTGCACCGCCGAGGGGAGAAGCGAGGGAACCCCCCACCCGCCTCCTCTCCCCCCCGAGTGCTCAGCAACGTCGGGACTCTCCCGCTTACAAACTTCGCAGCATCGAGGGAATTTGGGACTCTCTAACGAGCCCTTCCCGCCTGCAATACGTTGCAATAGGCAGACAATCAGACGCGCGGAGCACTTTCTTCGGCAGAAAATACGGGGCGGGGGGTGACCTCTGGAATTTTTTTGCAGAGAAAAGCACCGTGGAATTTGGAAAAGCAAAAGTGTCAGGGGGAAAACAAGGGTTTATCATTGGTCATGGAGATGCGATGATTAATTAGGTGTCTAAACTAGTAGGAAAATAAGGTGGGAAGCTACGGGAATCTATTTTGTCCTATAATTATAAGTAGATGCTACTACATTTCGTCTGATATAGAAAGACAGCTGTAAAGCCATCGCTATTTCATCCCACACACCGAATAGACACATGCCCACAATTCGAATCCAAACTCCTGATTTAGGCAAAACCCTTCGTTTTAATATTCGCCTCCAAATCCTGCAACATTTCCTAACCAGAGAAGACGTTTCCCATGTTCTTTTTGTTTAAGGTCACTGCTAAGATCAACGCAATTTAAAAAGAAGTTGAGGGATAGTCAATCAAAAATCGCAAACCTCGAGAGTCTGACATTTTGCCATGGTAGAGAAGGGCTGAGGTCTCACTTTCGGAATTATGAAGCAGGGATTCCCTTTGTTTTTTCTATACGTGTCCTCTCTCTCTCTCTCTCTCTCTCTCTCTCTCTCTCTCTAATTAGTTTTATTAAAGCCTCCAGAAATTTTTGGTTGTTGTTTTTGCCGCTTTATGCAGCGAGAATTTGTGGTTTGGAGTTTGCTGCTTGGCTGCGGTGGGTGTTTTCTTTTCTGTCCTTTTTGTGCTGTTTGTGTTGAGGAAGGAGGCGAAGTGATGTTACTANAGGAATCTCCGAAGCTGACAGATGTGTCCTCTAATGTTCACCTGTCGCTTAATGTTAGCATCCCCCCCTCGCCCTTCGAAACCGGAGCGAGCCCGGGAGAAGTTAACTCGCCTGACTGCAGCAAAAAGAGAAAACGAAGTAAATAAACTCAAGCTTGTGGAGTGAGCGGGGTTTGAGGTGTGACTGGCCGGCTCGCAGGGTGTGATCCAAGGGGGGCCATGCAGAAAGTCGGGTTGCCGGGGGGGCTGGTAACAGCGCGATTAGAGCCCTGGTTGGCTATTGATTTGTTACGAACATTTCCAAGGGCCGCTTCGGCCTGTTGCGCTGGGGACCGAGTCTATAGATCCGGATTTTGCTCCCAGCGCAGCTTCTCTGCAATAGGCGCCTGTGCTGGTCTGAAGGGGAACCGTGCTGGGCTCGGGCTGCCACTTGCGTGTCCGGGGTCGCTTCTGGTCTTGTCTATTTCCCTCTACGCCGGCGGCGGCTGGTAGGAAGGAGAGCGGCCTGGAGGGGCTGTTAGGCGCTTCTGGGTGGTTGTGGTTGTTTTGTCTACGTGCCCTGAGTCCAGATGTTAACACAAGATTCCCCCCGACATCATATCGGGCGATGCCCTTCCGCCAGCTCTTGTCCCAGGGGCACCAATCCCCCCCCAATCCAGAGCAGCAACCCTGGGGTGGCTTCCTGTGTGTGTGTCGGCCTGGGGCAGTTCCCGCCGGGGAAGACGCATGTGTCTAGCTAGCTACTAGATATAAAGTTGACAATGTGTTAGCAGCAAGTAGTGAAGCTTGAGGGGAGAGCGGGCTGTGTGTGTGTGTGTGTGTGTGACACACACACCCCATCCCTGCACAATGAGTTCCCCAGAACCTCCATCCACTGGGGCTTGAATCCTCAGCGTCTCCTTTGGCGCTTGCCCAGCAGCCGAATATGAATCTGCAGTTTTGATCCTATAGGCTCTGTCCAACTGCTCCGCAAGCCCTGGCATCTCCCAGCCACCTTGTGCCCCCCCCAACCTAGGCATCCCCCCACATCTCCCCACTCTGCCCCCCCCCAACTCCCTGCAAAACCAACTCCCAGCGTAGCTTTGCCCTGCAGCGGCGCAGCTATCTCAGCCAAAAGGGGGATCCTGCATCTTTAAATGGGATGTAATATTTTGGGATGGGCTTTTTCATAACGTCACTTCATTCCTCGCTCCTTTTTTTTTCATTTTCTCATTCTTTCTTTCCTCTCTCTCTCGTGCCCCTATAACTTCCCCGATCGCTCCCCCTCTGTCCCCCTCCACTTTGTATTTGGGGGGAATCTTGTAGGGGGGTCGGAGATCTATACCCCCCCCCCCCCCCCGTGAGGATGAGTCTTTTTTGTCTTAAATTTCGGGTTGATATTTTTTCCTCTTAAAGTTGGATCTTTCGCTCTCTCTTTATTTTGGGGTCCTGCCCAACACCCCCCGCCCCCCGCCTGCGATCCATCTCCAGAGAAGAGAGAGATTCCGGAGAAGGAGACGGGGAAAAACTGCTACACCCTTCGAAATGACTCAGTAACTTTTGCGCCTTGGGTCTCTCTTCTGCAATTAGTCAGTTTCCCAGATCAACTCGGGATGTATTCGTCTCCTCTGTGCTTAACTCAGGTAACAGCCCCCCATTTCTCCCCCCCCCCCCAATCCCCTCTGGCTGCTTCCCTTCAAGCCCCCGCTTCATTGCTGGCTCTTTTATTAGTAGCTGGGCTGTGGACAGAGAGAGATTTGCTTCCTCTGTTGAGATCGGGGGGGTTTTCGGTGGAGTAATTTCTCTGCCACCATTAGTGCAAAATAGTTTTACAGTTAAAGAAAAGGGCGGGATTTCTGGTGTGTGTACAGATCCGGGCTGTCTGCAGAAGGGATGACGCTCGGTTCTTGCCGGTTGTTTTTAGTAGGGTGGTGGTTGTTTTTTCTGTCTAGTGATTCCCCCCCCCCTTCACTTTCACTGGGGCTGTGTTGTTCGCAGGGTTGCGAGTGTGGTTGGGGTTTGTTTTTGTCATGCGGCGGGAGGTGGATGGGCGCAGGGAGACTGCAGGGTTTGGGGGGGCATTTGGGGAGGGGGGGAATGGGGGGGCATTTGGGGTGTGATTAAAAAGAGCGACTGGCAGCTCGCAGCCGGCTCGCCTCGGGGCACTCCGGCCTTCATGGGCATTTAGGGGGGAAAGAACCGGTCTATAACTAATTGCTTTCAGCCCCCCCCCCCCCCCAATACACGTGAAACTTTCCTCTGCAACGAACGGCACATGTGTGTGTGTCCCCCCCCCCAGGTCTGGGCTTGCGGGGAAGCGCCTTTCGGGCGTGATGGGGGCAGTTTTTCTTCGAAATGATCTAACTTTGTACGAAGTTGGAATCACATGGGCTCGTGTGTGTGTGTGGACTCTCTAGGAGCAACTCTCTGTGTGTGTGTGTCTCTCTCTGTGTGTGTTATTTTAGGGGATGATCTGTGCACCGTGGCTAGTGTGTATTGTGTAGGTCACAAATATTCACGGCGTGTGTTGTGTGTGATATTTGAAGGGATCATTGTTTCTTGGTGTATATTGTGTTTGTGCTATTAAAATATTGATTATGCGTGTGTTGCTTTAAATGATAACCTATTCATTGTGGGTGGTTGTGTTACTGTAGGTGATAAAATAGTCTCTGGGTGTTGTGTATTTTATGTGCATGTTGTTTTAAAGGAGGTGGCAAGAATCACTACCTGTGTTGTGCATTGTGTTACTCTAGGTCATCAAATATTCCCTCTCTGTGTGTTGTTTTAGGGGATCACTGGGACTATTGTGTGGGTTTGTGTTACATTGGGTTATAACATATTGACCCGTGGGTGTTACTTTAGATCACAGCATATTGGCCCTGTGTTGTGTGTGTTAGTTTATAAAACATAGGCTGCAATACGGTATGTGGGTGTTCTCTTAGGTTCTGTTCACAGTTGGTGTTGTGTGTGTTATTTGACAGGAGAGAATATTCCCTGGTTGTGTTGTGTGTTACTGTTGTGGGCTCTGTGAGTGTGTGCTTTGTGTGGTTTCTTTTTGTGAATAAAATATTCACTTGAAAGTTTCTTTGCATATTCCACCAAAACTCGGCCGAGGCAGGGCCCCGCTGGAGGGGGAGGCTGGATCGCTTGCTCTGTCCATATTGATTCTTGATATTTATTTAATTATTGAGCAGCCAGCCTTCCCTTTGCGTCTGAGTAACCCTTTCCCTGCTGCGGGGCCCACTTGCTCCAGCAAATCAGGGGTCCGCAACCTTTCAGAAGTGCTGGGCCGAGTCGTCATTTAGTCACTCTGATTGAAGGTTTCGCGTGCCAGTAATACATTTTAACGTTTTTAGAAGGTCTCTTTCTATAAGGCTATAATAATAACTAAACTATTGTTGTATGTAAAGTAAATAAGGTTTTTAAAATGTTTAAGAAGCTTCATTTAAAATTAAATTAAAATGCAGAGCCCCCCGGACCGGTGGCCAGGACCCGGGCAGTGTGAGGGCCACTGAAAATCAGCGCGCGTGCCATAGGTTGCCTACCCCTGAGCTAAATGAATCTCTCCTCCCTCTGCTCCTTAGCGACTGTGAGGGTCTAATCTAGGACTGGGAGCTCCACTGAAAAGAGGGGAGGAGAAAGGACAGGGATCAAAGGCTCGGTCTGCTCTGGGGTCCCAGCCCCTCAGCTCCCCAGCTGCCCCCCAGAAGGAGGGTGATGTCAGTGGGGCAGGAGAATAGCAAGACACCTCGCTCGCCTCTCCTTCAGTCTGCCAGTCAGTCCCTCTGGGGCTGGACTTTCCTAAGGCTTTAACCTGATTCTTGCAACCCCCACAGCAGGGTCACATGCTGTCCCCTCCACTGGGTGTGGGTAGGGGCCCACAGATCTGCACCCAAGGGGAGACAGACAAGCCACGGGGACAGGAGGATCCCTAAGGCTTAGCTGAGCACCCAAGAGGCAGTGCCCAGGACCAGGCTAACCTCCCCTGTCTTAGCCCCCCGTGCCAGACTTGCCAGGTGTTGTGCACATTGTAGCCGTGTTACACCTGTCTGTGTCTCTTGGAGAAAGGGGGAGAGAAGCCCCTGGGTTTTGGTCTCGCCTCTTTTACTGGCGTTAGTATTTCTGGGCAGTTCCCAACCCGCGTGTCTGAGACAGGCCTCAGGTTCCTGCCCCAGGAGCCAGGTGACGGTCGTTCCCCCCCCCCATTTTGCAAATAAGGCAACTGAGTTTGCACAAGGCCATGTCTGGAAATAGAACCCAAGGGTCTCAGATGCCAAAGCGACATCTCATCGACTCACCCATGCTGCCTTTGGGAGGGAAGGTGCCAAATCTGTGTGCTTGACTTTGCTGGCTGCAATCATTGCTCTAACCACTAGTCCATGCTCTGCTCACTGCTCCAGGAAGGGAACCCAAGAAGCCTGATACCCCACCACAGCCACTAACTGTGTAGCCTGCTGGCAAAGCGTGTGTCCTGTCCCTCTCTAGAGCTGCAGTGGGACAGGTCTGTGGCTGGAACTGGAAGGGCCTAGATTCGAAGACGGCTATTGAGCCAAGACGGTGTGTGATCACGTAGTTAAACACACATGCGAGAGGCTGCATGTGTGACATTAACTGTGGTGTTTCCTCAGTTCTGACTTTGTAACTTTAAAGATCTTGAACCCAGCTCTTTCCTTCTCTCGGTCCTTCCTATCCCCATGCACACGCCTCGCTCCCTAGACAGCCCCTCCTAGGTTAGCACTTGCTGGGGACCAGATGTCTTGGGGGGCTGGTAGTGGGCCTGCCACCTGTCAGTCACCACTAGCCCAGTGCGGCAAGGATAACAATTGTGCCCATCGAGTGGGTCTGTCCCACCGTGGCATGGGACTGAGACAAGCCAGGAGCAGAAGCTCCCACGCATGCCCGGCAGGGAACCTCGTTTGGCTTGGGGAGCTGCCAGAATGGGCCAAACCCCCGCCTGCCCCCCGCCCTCCCGGCGATGTGGGCCCGCCCCACGTTTGGCTTTGCAGGGCTCCCTCTGCCCTCGCTTGTGGGCCAGGAGAGGTCGGGGGTGAGCAACAGCTCTGGGATCATCCCTTCCCTGCCAGAGCTCGTCCACGGCTGGCGTTGCTGTTTAAAGTCTCAGAACCTAGCAGCACGAAAATAGCCCTGGCAAGGCACCTCCACCTAGTGCAGCGCTGGCCAGGGCTCTGCAATGCTGGGCTTGATTCCGATCCAGAAGCACGATGACGCGATTGCACACGGTCCAGCTGCCTCTCCCTGACTAGGGGCTTCCCTCCACCGAGACCCAGATTCACTCCTATCCCCTCGGACAGCAGCGTGAGCTAGCGGTTAGTGCACCGCGCTCTCAGCTCTGCCACTGGCTCCTGGGGTGTGACCTCGGGCAAAACACTTCTCCCCCCTCTGTGCCTTGGTTTATCCATCTGTAAAATGGGGACAGTGATAGTCCCCTACCTCCACGGGGGAGCTCTGAGGCTAAATTAATAACTGCAAAGTGCTTTGAGATCCTCAGCTGGAAGGTGCCTTAGATGAGCAATTTATTATGAGTGCAATTAATTATTATTATTAATGCAAGGAGCCCCTAGTGTGTACAATAAGCTCGGCCTGCAGAAGCAAGGAAGCACGTGACCTGCTGATTAATTATTATTTATTATTATTTCTGGTTGAGTCCATCCACCCCCTGCTTTGCAGACAAGGTAGGACTGTCCCAGCCAGGGGTAACTCTAGATCAGGGGTAGGCAACCTATGGCACGTGTGCCGAAGGCAGCACGCGAGCTGATTTTCAGTGGCACTCACACTGCCGGGTCCTGGCCACTGGTCCGGGGGGCTCTGCATTTTAATTTAATTTTAAATGAAGCTTCTTAAACATTTCAAAAACCTTATTTACATACAACGATAGTTTAGTTCTATATTATAGACTTATAGAAAGAGATCTTCTAAAAACGTTAAAATGTATGACTGGCACGCGAAACCTTAAATTAGAGTGACTAAATGAAGACTCGGCACAGCACTTCTGAAAGGTTGCCGACCCCTGCTCTAGATAATACTGAGTCCCTGCCTTGAGTGCAGGGGACTGGACTAGACAACCTCTCGAGGTCCCGTCCAGTCCTACGGTTCTATGAACTCTTACCTTGAGTTCCTAAAGCTACTTCTGGGGAGCAAATATTTCCCCTTTGAAATCCGTCAGAGGCACCAAATCACGGTCTCTTCTCTCCCCCCCCCCCCCCCCCCCCCCCCCCCCCAAAAAAAAAGAAAAGAAAAGAAAAATGCTTCTGGGGAAGATTCCTATAGATTAAGGCCAGAGGAACCACTGTGATCATCTAGTCTGACTCCTTCACAGCACAGGCCAGAGAATCCACCCAGGGGTTCCTGCATCGAGCCCACGGCAGCTTCAGCTCCCACCTCTGGCCCTTGTGCAGTCAGTGACCAGTGCCTGGTGAGTGTAAAACACGTGCCACGCTGGAGTAACTGACCACACACAGGGCAGGAGAATTGGGCCTCTGGCGTTCGCTCCCTCACTGTTATTCCAGTTCTTGGCCTGGGACAGGCTTTTCCTCTGGGCTTACCCCGCATCAGGGAATCCCATATCAGCTGCGCTTCCCTCTTCTGCGGATGGGTTTGGTCACGTCTCCCGGATGCTCGTCTCAGGTCTTGGTCCCATGTTTGGTGTTGCAGAGCTGAGGAGACGCTTGCAGGGCTTCCGAGACGAGCAGTGAAGTTCAGGGCCAGAATCTGCATTCGGGTGCAAGTCTGGAGGTGCCTGGATCCCGGGTTCTGGGTGGACCCACCTCTGCTTCTGGGGAAGATCCAGGGAACTAACTGTGTGCAAACGCTGACCAGGGGAGCCCTGTATGGGTATTTACAACTCCCAGAGAAGGAGGTCGTTGCCCAGCGTCACCCAAGGGGTAGGAGCCGTGGGAGGAAGTATGTGGTCAAAAGGAAAGGCAGCACCTGTGTGGGGAGCAGTGCGGCTTTGGACAAGGTGTGTATGGACGTGTGGAGCTCTCTGATACCGACCTTGGCCTGGGGAACCACATGATCTTGTAGTCTCACTTGATAAGCCCCACCTGCTGAGCCCCTGGCCCTTGAATTCCTCCCCCCCCCTTGGCTAGGTCTTTATCTAGGTGGGGGAGGGACAGGAGATGTGCTTGGTGGTTGTGCTGTTTTGTCCTCATTCCACAGCCCATGTGGGGGCTTCTGTGAAGGGGGGCGGATGCCCAGCTCCACTCACGCTGGGGCTTTGCTGGTTTGCTCCCGCTGGGCCCATTCATGCCTTCAGCCCAGTGACACCTGACTTACTCTGGCGTCAGGCGGAGGAGAGCCAGGTCCCCCGGGTGTGGGTATCCGTGAAGCCCTTCCTAAGAGGGAGTGCCTTGAAAAACTCACTTCAAATGAACCTCAGTTGAATTGTGCTGGAAAATGACTTGGCAGGGCTGGTGGCTCCGAGCCCAGGGCTGAGAGTGCTGTCTGGCTTGGCTCCAGGGCCCTGCGGGGCTGGGCCTCAGGTGTTCAAAAAGGGGAGCCCTGGAACCTCTTGGCAAGGGGAGGTCAGAGGAGATGAGACAGCCGCTCGGGCAGTGAATTCCAGCAGTGATCTCAGATCATGTGCTGAAACATGAGGGGTAACTAGCTAGGAACTCGTGGGTTGTGTGTGTGGGGGGGAAGGTTGCAACATACTTTCAATTCTCCCATCTGCTGCGCATTGTTTGGGAAAAACAATGGGCCCCTTCTTTAAATGTAACCTTCGCGATTCTCTCCCTCGTTCTCCCACTGTCTGTGCCCACCCTCCACCGTGCAGGACACAGCCGACCGGGGGCTCGGCCATGTCTCCCAGCCGTGCCCTCATGCTCTGCAATGGCTTATCAGAGGATTTGGCTCCTTCTGCCTGGTCTAATTTTAAAAGCTGGGTCGGTAAAAATAGATCCCCTTTTTAGTGCAATTTATGAACCCGGATACGAGCAGAACAACAGGCAACAGAGCCTGCAGGGAGCTCAGATCCGGAGCTGGGGAGACGTGGGGTGCAGGGACGGGTCAGATCAGTAACATGGAGATGGCAGGGTCTTGCTTTGCGCGTTTCAATGTATGGATGTATATGTGTGTGTCTGTGCATCCGAGCTAGCTTCCTCTGTCAGCTCCCCCAGGGAAATTCTATTGACTTCCGGGGAGTCGGGGCAGAACGGGGTCCTCCGAGATACATCGCAGATTGTTTAGTTACCCCTTTTGGACACTGTTTGTTTAAAACCAATGGCCAGATGTGATTCTGATTTACAGACTGCGTCAGTTTCGATGGACTCACACAGTATAACTAAGAGCCGACTTGGGCTCCATACATTAAATTATTAACCCTCATCTGGGTTACCAAAATACCCTTAAATAATTAATGTTAGGCATCTAATTTTCTTTTCCTCCTTTCTGCGGTTGGTTTATTTGCAGCATTTTGCTCAGCTTGGCAATGAAAACAGACTCCTCAGATTCTCATGTGCTGGCACCATACTGCAATGTTTGGGTTGCTAAGCTGCTAAGAGCGGGTGGGGAGATTACATTAAAATAAAAAAAAACTGCTTCCAATGACATTTGGGGGGAAATCAAGAGAGTATTTCTATTAATCGGAGATTTTAATAAACAAAATCTCAATGTCGGGCCTGAATTTCCTGACAGTGTCTCTTTAAGGGCGCTGGGAACTGATAAACATGGTCTGTGGCTTTATTGTAGGGCATGCTGGTTACAGGAGCATTCTGGGAGCTGTAGTTCAAATGGCCTCAGTGAAATCGCTTCCTGGTGTTGCTCACTTTTACTCTTCCCAGCGGCTCTGGCAGTTCAGTTAGTGTTCGTCCCAAGCAGTGAGGTCAGGATCTGGATTAGGAATGGGGGGCGGTTATAGCTGGGTGCTGGAGCCAGCCTTATTGCTGATTCGAAACGTTTGGAAGTGTAGAGGTGACACGAGGAACAGAGAAATTGGCCTTGTGCACCGTTTGCTTTGCGTCTTTGTGATGGCTAAAGAGGGCCTGGAAGTTGTTTTATGTTCTCCTTGGTTTTTTTCCATGAGAAACTCAGCTCCCATCTAGTGTGGAATAGTCTGTGGTGCCTGGCGCATGAATGGAAGTCGGGTTGTTGAGCGAGGGAGAGATTTGTAGGTGCACGGCTGTAACTATACAGGTGTACGTTAAATCCGTACCCCCACCCTACCCCCCAGTGTGGACACAGTTACCTTGGTGTAAAAGTACTCAGACCAATAGAGCTGGACCCGGACAGGAAGGGTAATGAGCTCTGCTGGGCTAAGATATCTTTACACCTGCACCCACACCAGGGCTTGTGAGATGGGACAGTACCGATGTTGCGCTACTGGGAAACGTGCCGTGTGTAGAGCAGGCGGTTTAACGCCGAGTTAACCCAGGCTCTGAACCTGGCATTGCCCCTACCCTGCTCCTGTCCACAAACAAAAGTCTCTCACCCAAGGGCGGGGGTGTTTGAGCCCTGTGCTGGGCCGCCCAGCCGGAGGGTGGGTCAGGTTCAGGCCCTGCCCTGACTCAGGCTGGGAACCCACTTTGCAATGTGACTGAGGCCAAACCGCTCTGGGCTGCTAGTCCTCCAGCGCCCGCCCACAGTTCCCCGCTGTGCCCCGTAGGACAGACGGGTTCTCCCACAATTGGCTGGGAAGGAATCACCGAGCAGCTCTTCTCACTGCAGCAGGGAGCCCCTGGGATGTGCCCGCAGGATACGTCCTAGCAACACGCGGGGGAAGCGCAGTGCCAGCGCGGGCACCGCCGCTTGGGTAGGGCTTTGCAGCAGGGCTGCTCAGACCCAGGCAAGGCTCAGGCCCAGGCGCCGAGCGCTCCGGATGCTCTGCAGTGAGACGGAGCCTTTGGCTTTGGTTTGGTTTGATTCACACTCAGTGAACTCCAGTGGGGGAGGAAGCCTTTGCTAAAGACTGAGCACCCTGGGTAGAGAGGGCACAAGACGCATCCTAACAAGGCCGCCACGTTCCCACGATACCGGACATTTCGGCACGTCCCACCCCTGCCCGCCTGACCCGCCCCCAGCAGCATGCCTAGTATGCACGGTCCGTGCGAGGTCACGCTGGTGGAGCCGGAGCAGCGCACTCTTCCAAAGGGCGTCCCCCATCCAATACCGGACAGAACCACGTCTGGTTATGGCCCGGTACCGGAGAGGGGACAAAGCAGCCCAAAAGAGAGCCCGTCTGGTGTAAAACCGGGCAAGCAACCTACCTCCCGGGTTGTGTGTGTGTGTGTGTGTGTGTGTGTGTGTGTGTGTGTGTGTGTGTGTGTGTGTGTNGCCAGGCTTTCTTTAGCGATCCCTTTAAAAAAGGAGGTGGATCCATGTGCTATTTAAAGACCCCAGCCTAATTCTTCTCCAATGAGAGAGTTCAAGTCCACGTCCTCTCCTGTTCCTGGTGCCTTGAACTCCGTTCTGATGGGCGGTGATGCCACTAGAACAACCCAGCCGATTTATTTCATTGCAAACCCAGGCAGTTGGGGATTAGTTTGTGCCCAATAAATAACCCCCCGAATGTTTCCAGCCTGGTGCTGTAAAAGGGAGTTGAAAATGGGTATGCTATTATTCATTGTATTCTAGCACTGCAGTGACCCCAACCACTATGCCCTTTACACACGCGTAGTGAGAACGTCCCTGCTCCTAAGCGCTCACAATCCAAACAGACAAGGCCCACAAAGGGAAACCGAGGCACAGAAACTTACCTAAGTTCACAAAACAGGTCAGTGGCTGAGCCCCTCACAGCACCCCCTTCTCCTGGCTCCTCAGTCTAGTGCCCTAACCCCAAGACCGTGATGACCTATTCAAACTTTATTCAAACACACAAAAACTTTGGTGACTTTTGGTCCTGGTTCATGATGCCCTGCCGATCGCATCTAATTGGTGCATCTCATTTGTCCACACGGTGTCCGTATAGACCCTGGGGGTGAAATGCAGCCACGTGCAGAGTCAGTGCCAGGGCGATGCAGGGTTCAAGCCCTGGTTTGAGGTCTCGGTTGGGACCTCAGCAGCTCGCTGGATGCTGCAGTGCTGCCTAGTGGGGAACTTCACCCCGTCGGAACAAGAGGCCAAAACAAAACTCCCTCTCCAAACTTTGGGCGAGTTTTGACCTGGGGCTGAACTTTGTGGCTCAGGTTCCCTCTCTAATTATAAGGAGATCATCAGAGTCAGGCCCTCTATTTTTGATCCCAACATTTTTTGAACACACACGCCCAACCCATGCGTTTTATAAGCCTGTAATTTTTCAGCTGGCAGATCCGGCCTGGCAAACAAACCACTGGGACTTTCCTTTCTGGGTTTGTGTTGTCACCAGGGATACAGCCGACTCCCTTCTGGGGCTCTCAGCTCTCTCCTGCGTCACGTGGGCTGGGAATCTTTCTGTCTCACTCATGGCCAATGGATTAATTTGTCCCTGTTCATTTCCCTCCCCCTTACCCAGCAGCGCCGGGATTCTGTCTGTGCGATGGGGTATGGACGCCCAGCATGGCAGCCAGCTGTCGGGATGGCTCGGCCTGGCACCGGCTTCTCCCCCTTCCCACACCAGATCCGAGCGCTTGGAGGCTGCAGCAGCTCTGGTGTTTGCTGCATCACCCTTCCAGAGGGGCATGGGGAGGGGGGGCATTTCAGCCATCCCTGACGTGTCAGGAGCTGGGTTTTCCAGACCCTGCTCCCCCCCACCCACACACTCTCTCTCCTTCACTCTCACCCAGCCTATCAGTTCCCCTCCCCCCGTACACCCCAAACAGCCCAAGCTGCCCTTGTTTGGCCCAAATCTCTGAGGATACTCGATTTTCCGGCCTCTGGTTTGCAGCGTCTCCTCCGGGCGCTGGAGAGCGAGACTCCGACCCCCCCCCGCGATGGCGGCTGCAGTCACACAGGGGGACGGGAACGGAAAGCAGCAGGGGTCAGTTGGGGGGCGGGAAGGGCAAAGGAAATACTTGCAAGCCCAGCGTAATGCTCCCCGCGGCGATGCCGGAGTGTCGGTGATTACCCACGCGCATGGCTACACGGCCACGTGTTAGGGTGAGCAGCAAAACCCTTGGGGGACAGTTCCCCTGCTGATCCTGCTCTCACTTTGTTCACACACGGGCTGAGCCGGACTCTCGGGTCTCCTGCCGTCAGCACGACTCCCGCAGCCAGGGCCACCAGCTCCCAGGCTACGAGGGTGTGTCTATCGGCAGAGTCATCACTCGCCCCCCTGCCAGCCCTACCGCTCCCGGCCTGGGTGCAAAAGGGGCTGCAGCTTGTCTGTGTAGAATCGCCCCAGGAGGTGCGGGGGGCTCGTTACACCGAGGGAGCTAACGCAGGAGCGGGGCTGGGGGGTTATCGTTTCTGAGCCCGCTCTGCTGCTCCGAATTCTCCGCCTTTGCGCCTCACTCTCAGCCTGAGATTTTCTCAGGCTTGGGCGGGTTCCTAGGTTGGGGAATCCCAGCGTTTAAGGCCAGAAGGAACCACTGGGATCAGATGCTCTCCTCTATCTCAGCAGCCTGCTGGGATCCACTCAGAGACGCAGCCACTAGCTTGTGGCTTGGATGGAGCCAGAGGTGCTCAGCGCCTCTCTGGACCAGGCTGATGGTGGCACCCGAGCCTCCCCAGGCGCCAGTCATGGCGTTGGCGTTGATCTATACAGGCCCTGTAAGGCTGGTCAGTGGGGCAGCAGGCTGGATCCAGGCACTGGCAGAAATCACCCCTGGAGAGAGACTCCAGATTTACGCCAACACAGCCGAGATCAGCGCCCGCCCCCTGCCGTGCCCTGATAACCCCCATCGCCCGGGATGCTCTCTAGAGCTGCACGTTTGCGGGTGGAGGGCAGCCCTGGAGTTCCCTTCCCTTGTGCTGACCTCCAGTCTCCCTCCCCAGGCCTCTGCCAGGAGGGTCCCGTTGGCTTTGTTTTCTTTCCTGGGCCCCGGGGCAGGGAGCTTGGGGAGGGGGCTCTGTGCTGCTGTTTGGTTTGATGGCTTTGGACACCCTGAAACACGGAGAGAGGGGCTGGGGTTCTGCCGGCTGCCAACCCGGGAGCCGGGCGGTGCTGGCGTCTGTGTGCACCCCGCATACTGAGACAGGCCAATGCATGTTACACCAGGGAGCAGGGAGCGCCTCGCAATTCCTTCCTAGGGCTTTGGAACAACTCAGGAAGACGCTGGTTTCCTGACGGGCCACCCCGTCCGTTGTGCTGAGCCCGGTTCCGGCTGGCCCAGGATCTGTCAGTGCGAGGATAAGTGAGAGCCATGCAGCTCCCTTCATCCATCCTCGCTCTGCCCCCTCCTCACACCAAATCACCTCCCCACGTCTTGGGCCAGCCGGAATCAGCACAACGGACAGGGTGGCCCGTCAGGAAACCAGCGTCTTCCTTAGTTGTTCCAAAGCCCTAGGAAAGAATTTCGAGGCGATCTCTGCTCCCCGGGTGTAACGCAGATTGAGCCCATATTTGTGGCATGGAAAATACTGTGCCGAGGATTGATTTATTGATCAGCTGTTTCTCTAAAAGTGCATTAACCAGACGTCTCCTGCCAGTGTCCATCTGCAATTAGCGCTAAGGCCAAAATATCCGGGCTGTGTCTGAATTTGATCGTATTCGAGGCTGGGAGGGTGTAAAAGAAAAGTCAAACAAGCAAAACATTTTTTTATTCCACAACTGAAACCCAAAAATATTTGGCACCCAAAAATGGAAAAAGGTTTGGTTTGGAGGCAATTCCCCCCCCCCCCCCCCACACTTTTAGTGGCTGAAAAGAGGGGGAAATATCCATTTTTGACAGACGCCCGCAAACCATTGATGAAAAATTTCTGGGAAACCTTTGAGTTTGTCTAAATTTTTCACAGCTCCAAAAACCATTTCCCGGCCAGCTTAGCCGGGGACCCTGCCCGCTTCCATCCTGTTCTCTTTCACGGAGCCAAACCAGGCCCGCCTGGCCACTGAGAGCCGGCTGATATTGTGGTAGGGAGTCTGTGGCTGATTTGTGTGTGTGTGGGGGGGGGTGCCGCTCCCCGCTGCCCCACACCTCTCCCATCTTTGCAGCAGCTGCGCCCCTGCGGCCTGGGAGGGTGACTTTGGTGGCTTGCCAGTTTTTCCTTGGTAGCCTCCAATCATGGCGTTTGCTGCAAAGCACTGGGCTGAAACTCCAGATAAATCAGGGGACGGATGAGGTTTATCACCAGCATTGCTTGGCTGGAGTTGGGACCTTCATGCCATTTCCCCCCCCCCCGCCCCCCCGATTCCTCCCCCCTCCCGGGATTAAGGAAAGTGAGACAGTGGAGAGAACTGTAATGTGAACCTCTCTGCGCACGGCTGTAAAATCTCCTTTAGTAACCTGTCCGCCTGGGCTAGAGTGCACCACGGGGTGCATACAAATGAAGCGGCGCTGCTGAAAAGTGCAGAGTAAAGGGTTTTTTGATGGAAGTGGCCGTGCATGCGAGATGGGTGTTGGAGAGAGTGTATGTGTCGGTGTGTTTGTGTGCCGGGGGGGGGGGGGTGCATGAGCGTGTACGTGTGTGCAAGGCGGTGTGCTTGGGTGCGTGTGTGCGCACGAGGAGCTGTGTGTGTTCGTCCAAGGGGGGAGGCAGAGGAGTGTGGGAATGCCTGGGCATATGCCGGTAGCAATGAGTGTGCGTGTAAATTAGTGAGAGGGAGGGGACGAGCCGACTGGCTGTGCGCAGGAAGGGCCGTGTGAGTGTGCGAGATGGCTTGGTGATGAATGGAGGGGGTGGCCTGTAGGCCGCCCGTCCCGAATTCTCGTAGCGGCTTGTCTTTGGGGGTCTCTGCTGCTGCCCAGGTGTGCCTTGGTTTAGGCCCAAGGGGTTCTCAGGCCAGAATTGCTTTGCTTGGCCCCTGCCTGCGAGGAGCTGGTGGGCCGGGGCTGGGTTTGTTCTTCCTGGAATAGAGCCCCGGGGCAGCCCAGGAGAGGGAGCTGCGCGCCACGGGCTGGGGCGTTCTGACAATCCCAAGGATGGCAAATCCCCACCCTCCAGTCGCATCCGGGAAGCTAGAGAGAGCTGTGCCTTGCCCTGGTGATGATCAAAGGGGCCGGGAGTCACTGAACCAGGCATGTCTGAGCACAGCCGCTGGCTCCAGGCCCACCTCATCTTCCCGCTCCCCCCTCCAGAGAGTTTATTAAACAAATCTCTTTAATTGCACCCGGAGAAGAGTTTGTAGGAAAAGCAAGGGAAATTCCCCTGCTCCCCGCTCTGCCTTTCCTGGCTCTCAGGGATCAGCCACTTCCCAGACTGGGCGTGCATTTTCTCCTCCTTGCCGGCTCTTTTTCCTCCGGCCTCTTACTGCAGCAGCCCTGAGTGCAGAGCCCTGTTGTGCTCTGAGCCGGACGTGCAAACAGCGAGAGACAGTCCCTGCCCCAAAGAGCTTCCCCTGCCCAGGGACGTGAGGAGACATGACTTGCAGAGCGTCGCCCGGCAGGACAGTGGCAGAGCCAGGCTTAGCACCCAGGGCTCCTGAGTCCCCGTTGGGTACCCTACCGCTCTGCCTCACCGCTGGCCAACGTTGGGAGGATGAGCGCCGTACCCCGGGCCGCAGTGCTAAGGCCTTTGGGTTGCTTTGCGCTTAGATAAATGACTGGGCTTAGCCTGTGGGGCTTCCATCTTGGCTCAGGCTTTCCTCCGGCACTTTGGCAACGGGGGAGGTCTCACCCCTCCGGTTCACTCCTGAATGCAGCATGTGGAACTGGCTGGTGCAGGGTGTGCAGTTCTGCCCCCTACTGGAGAGAATCCGCACTGTGTAGCTATGGGGCATTGTCCCACTCTTCTTGAGCTGCGGGGGTCGGGAGCGCGTCCCGCATTTTGGAGCAGGAGGAGCTGAGCTCTGTGCCTGCGGCCAGCGCAGGATACAGCACACGGGGACAACGATGCAGCCGTTGATTGCGTAGTGTCTTGTCCCGCAGCCTCCAGCCTGGGTTGTCCTAGGCAGCCGACCTGGTGCTTCACGTCTGTCCACATCTAGCCCTGCCCCTCTTCTTGCCAAGCCCCCTTTTGACCGGGGCCCCCGTGCCACTGGAAACCCTTTGAAATAGAAGCCAGTTTGCGGCGCATGCTTGTAAACGGAATACAAGCCCCGGGTGCAAGGCGGTTGAATCCACTCGCCAGGCCTGGCCTCTAACGACTGCCGCGCCTAATCAAGGAAGCCGATCGCCTGCTATGGCTCTGGTGGGGGTCATTGCTAGCGATAGCTGCCCGCCCTGGAAACGAGCAGTGGCCAAGACGACATTCGAGCTGTCTGCAGAGCAGCCCAATGAGGCTCACCCATGTTGTATCTGGACGGAGGTCGAGGGAGAAGGGCTAGTTCTGACCCCATGGCCTTGGAACCAGTTCCTCCTGGGCCAGATCCTGGGCCCTGCTCCAGCCGAGCAGCACTGGATTCCTGTGGGCCTGGCCAGTGCTAATGGCCTGTGTGCGTTTAGGCGGCTGTGCACGGAGGAGCGGAGGGTGCCCCGCTACAGAGACATTGCAGCTCGGGCTGGGCTCTGAGACTCCACACTCGCTGGGCGGATGCACCCTTGTTAGCCCCCAGCCACTGAGCCTGGCGCTCCAGCTTATGCCACCTCTAGCTCGGGAGCTCCCCAGTTCTGGGCCAAGACAGCGGTCGTCTCATGCAGCGCTCCAAATCTGGCCCCGATTTAAGTCAGAGGAGAATTAGCCAGGCCCTATCGTGTGCCTTCTAATACGTGCATTATGCCAGCCAGCCAGGGGGCACTCGCTGTGCCACTGCCCTGGGGAGAGTTGCTGGTGCCAGCTGTAGAGTCTGTGCCGGGTGGTGAGGCTGACAAGGGAGTTGGGGCGGCAGTGCAGGGAATCGCACGGTTAACGTCCACATCTGCCGATGGGCGACTGCAGCGAAGGGCTCTCGTTGCTCAGGGCAGGCGGCTCTGGTTCAGTTCCATCCCGCCCCAGCTGAAGGTGGTGTCAGTTTCACTTTTGTTTCTAGCCAGTTGCGAGTCAGTTTCTCTTCTTCTTGGCTGCAGTGTTGGCTGGGGAACCTTTGGCTGTGGAGCTGCTGCTTGTCTGTGGTGGTCTGATTTCTGGAGGAGCCAGTGCAGAGGCTTAAGCAGGACCTAGGCCTTGTGGAATTTAAAGGGTCTATAAACCCCACGCGGGGCCCTTTGCCCACAGGTGAATCCCACATTTCCTTCCTGGGAGGCAATCCGGCAAACCCTCCCTGGCAGATGTTGGGCAAGCTCTGCGTCCGGCTCCCTGTACTGTATCCGGCTCTTCATGCTCAGCCGAGTCAGCGGCCCAGGCAAATATGACTGCCTGAGAGTCCTGCCCGGGTGAAGAGTCGAGTGACCCGCTTCTCCCTAGGCTCTGGGATTCACTAGGGGTCAAATTTCCAAAAGCTCCTATGTAACTTAGGAGCTAGACTCCCATTTTCAAAAGTGATATAGGCACATAAAGGTCAGATTGCCAAAGGGATTTAGGTGCCTGAAGACGCTGATCGTGCCTAGCTGGATTCATAAAACCCCCTAAGCAGGTTAGGCCCGTAACCTTGACTTTCAATGGGAATTAGGCACCTAACTCACTTAGGCACTTTTATAAACTCCACTTGGTGCATAAACACCTTGGGAAACCTGGCCCCGAGTCTCACAGAAAGTCAGTGGCTCCTAAGTCCTTTTAGGCCCTTTTGAAAATGTTGCCTAAGTGGCCGCGGGCCCTTTAAGGACTTTCTGGAACGGAATGCCGATGTGTTTTTTCAGAGGCCTTGTTGATGAGGGTTCTAAAAATAGAGTCATACTGGGATCTTAATGGGACTTTGTGGGAAACCTGGAAACATTTTCTCATCCCTGTAAATGAGTCCAGATGCATTAGCAGTGACTGCAGCGCATCCTGAGGTAACGCCAGAGGAAGCAGGGACGCGTTTGAATTTCTCCTCTGATTGCAGCAGTAAAACCGTACAGAGCTGGGCCACGTCCTCCAGGCGCTCACCCCCCTCCCCCCCTGAGCCAGGCTCTGCCCAGTGCCAGGGCTGGTGGGGACACCGGGGCTTTAAACCTCTCCCCCTTTATTCTTGCTCCTGCTGGACGTTAGAGCAGCCTTGGAGCTAATAGACACTCACCCTAGCGCCTCTAGGTGCCTGTTTCGGAGATGAAAAAAGCAGGAGCTCGGCAGTGCTTTGGCCGGGCCTTGGGGCACGCTGCTCTCAGCCTGGAGTCACTGTTCCTTGTGCTGAGGGATTCCTCCCCAGGGCAGAGCGGGTCCCTTGCCTTTGCCCCAGGGCAGCGTGGAAGGCAGGACCCAGCCTGGGAATAAAAACATGGCAAACCCTTTGGGCAGCGCTGGGGAAAGGTGCTGGCCCCTGAGCCCTGGGGATGGAAATGGGGCCCGTTCAGAGCCGAATGCCCCCTCTGCCCCCTGCTCTGCCCCGGACGGGCCCCCCAGCGCCAGCTTGTCTTGCTCAGGTCTCTGCAGCGAGCCCGCTGGATGCGATGGCTGCGACGACGTGGAAGCCGGACTGCGGTCTCTAGTGCAGCTGGTGGAGCTCAGTGCGCAGCACGTCCTGTCGCTGCTGACCAGTGACCTGGGGGCGAGAGGCTCTGTAGCCCATTCCCGACCTGCCGAGCCAGCTGCTCCCAGCCCATGGACACACCAGCCCACTCCCCCCCCACATCCCCTGTTTGCACCAAAGCAGGGACATGCGCTAGGGGCTGCACGCCCCAGAGAGCTAGCATGCCGCATGCACAGGCAGGGAGGAGGTGGGAGAGGAAAGGACTTGCCCATTGTCACCCCAGCAGAGCTGGGAACAGAGCCCCCCTCGGGGCCCCGCTCACTTGGTCGTGCTGGCTGCCCAGCCAAAAGCCAATCGGTTTGGGGAAAGGAGGGTCCTGTACCCCACCTCTCTCATCCCCCATTATCCAACCCCCCGCCCTGCCCCACACACGCTCACTCACACTCGCTCATTCTCACTCGCTAACACCCCCCCCACACACCCCCACACACTCTCACTCGCCAACACACACTCACACTTGCTCACTCACTCTCACACACTCACTCACTCACTCACACACACACTCGCTAACACACACTCACACACACTCTCGCTCACTCTCACAGACTCACTCACACACTCACACACACACTCGCTAACACACACTCACACACACTCTCGCTCACTCTCACCGACTCACTCACTCACACTCTCACTCGCTCACTCTCACTCGCTAACACACACTCTCGCTCACTCTCACACACACTTGCTCACACTCGCTCACACTCACACACACACACACACACACACACTCGCTCACACTCTCAGCTGATGGCCAGGGCTGTCTCAGGCCCGCCACCCTCCCACCTCCCTGCCCCGTGCCAGGCTGGGCTGCCGTTGGGGGGGTGCTCCGGTAGGTCCATGGCCCTATCTTATCAGTGACCTAGAGAGAGTTGTGATAAGGGCCGTGCAGCATGGGACCTGCTGATAATGCCCCAGTGCGACACTTCCCATGTCATGGACCTGTTCTCGCCAGGCTTTCTACAGTCGCCTTGTGTCTTGAGCTGAGCTCTTCTGCAGGCACCAGATTCCCCCTCCCAGCCAGAGGTGCCTGGCGCAGCCGGCATCCCCCTGCCCCCCCACAGGTGTATAAACAGCCCAAAGAGCAGCTAGCGGCGTGGGGATCTCCGGTTTCTCGGCTGGGCCGTCGATGCTGGTGCTGTCACTGGGGCTGGTTCCCGCACAGCTCCAAGGTAGTGTAGACGGGACCCATCTACCAGCTGAAACCCTGGACGGGGCAAGGCAGCCTCCTGAAAAGTGGCCTCTAGCGATGGGTGCCTGAGCTGCCAGCGGCCTGTCCGCTCCCCTAACTGGTGACCACTTCTGACCATTTTGACTCACGGCCTTCGCCATGGCCTTTGGGCAGGTCCCCCCCCCCCCCCCAGGCCTGTCTTTCCCCTCCCACCCTGTGCCTGCCTCCTTGGGGCGGACCGCTCAGGACGTGTCTGGCCAGCAGCCGGCACAGCAGGACCCCGCTCCGTTTGCATCTCTAGACTTTGCTAGAGCCCAAGCGAAGGCAAGTGTAGTGAGAACGCTCTGGCTACGTCCCGACTGCACGGCTTCCGTCCCAGGAGTCCTGACTCGAGTATAGCCAGAGCCGGTCCTGGGCCAAGGGCTCACGGCTCTAGCGCTCAGGATAAATCTCCAGTGCCGTGGTCGCTGCGAATGCCCCTTGTGCTGGGGTTACTGCAGCGGTCGAATGCTACGCTCTGTTTCATCAGGGTGCCCAGGGGCTGAGCTGGGCCCAGGGGCTGTGTCCTCCTTGGGTGGCTTTAGCAATGGCTGCTGTAGCAGCTAGGAATAGGGAGGTATCCCACGAGGTATCCCCTATCTGCGGCGTTCTTCCCACGCCCTCTGAAGCTTCTGGGTGCGATCACTCTCACAGCCAGGATTCTGGGCTAGCTGCACTGGGTCTGATCTGCGCTGGCAGCGCCTGGGGCCCAGGGATCCAACAGATCCCACCCCAGGCTGTGGGGATAAAGCCAGAGACTCGCCGGGGAAATGTCGAGACGTCGGGTTTCACTTTGTTTGGATGCAGACCCATGACCACCCTGACACTGGGCCTATGTTGGCCCGAAGGGGTCCCTGAAGTTCACCTTGATGGATCTGTGGACCATCTGTGTCCCCGTAATAGGCGAGTTCTGCCTGGTTCTGCTCTGGGTATCCCCCAGGGTCACAGCCCCCAATGTTTCTCTCCGTTTGTGCCTCGTCCATTTGGTCCAGTCCCTTCAGTGCCTGGTGACCCTTGGCTGACAGAGAAGGGTGCTGGGAGGCTGCTTCTGCGGTAAGTTTGTCTTGTTCAGTAGTGAAATGTGGGCTGCATATAAACGAGAGCATCCGGCTGGCTGTGTGTCTGAGACCAGGCTCTCATCCTGCGGCCCTCGCTCGCAGGATCAGGCCCCTTGCGTCCCCTCTGTGCCTTTCACGCTCTTCCACCCTCTCCTCCTCCTCCTCTGCTTTCCCTGGCAGCCAGGCCACTGCCGCCTGCAGCACTGCGGGGTTTGATGGACTGCACCTTTCAAGGGAGTCCCACGTCAACTCTCGCTTTGCAGCGCCACGGAATTTTCCACCCTAATGGAAGTCCCGGCTCATAACCCTGTGAAAGTGTTCCCGCTGACTGTGCGCAAACCCTCAGCCGGGCAGGATTCAACTGCTCTGCCCATCCCCCCGGCCTCCCAAGCCAGCCAGTGATCACGGGCAGGGGGAGGTGGAATGGGGGGGCCTGAGATGTTTCAACACAGCCCGGAGTCTTTTCCATGTTGCTGTAACGTTAATTTCCCCTCAATCTCACGGCCTGGGAAATCTGTGCAGCTGATCCAGGCAAATGGACCCTTGTAGAAATCCCAGTGGGGCCCATTAGAATCCCCTAGCTGGCCTGTGGCCTCTACTGGTGCTACTGGCCTTTGCTGGCTCCTGCTAGAGCAGGGGTAGGCAACCTATGGCACGTGTGCTGAAGGCGGCACGCGAGCTGATTTTCAGTGGCACTCACACTGACCGGGTCCTGGCCACCGGTCTGGGGGGCTCTGCATTTTAATTTAATTTTAAATGAAGCTTCTTAAACATTTTGAAACCTTATTTACTTTACATACAACAATAGTTTAGTTATATATTATAGACTTATAGAAAGAGACCTTTTAAAAACATTAAAATGTATGACTGGCACGAGAAACCTTAAATTCGAGTGAATAAATGAAGACTCGGCACATCACTTCTGAAAGGTTGCCGACCCTTGTGCTAGAGAAAGAGTAGCTCGGGGGGATGGACCGAGAGACCCCTGGTTCTCTGCCAAAGTCCAGCTGCCAGTAGGAGCCTGCTGAGTATTTTCAGGTGGTTGGTCTTTCTAATGAGGCAGTCTGGCTCAATGGCTAGCGCGCTGAGCCGAGACTCCGGAAAGCTGAGCTCTGTCCCTGACTCTGCCACCGACATGTTGTGTGACCGTGGGCAGGTCACTTCCCCTCTCTCACTTTAGCTGACTGCCTGGTGAGGCCGTAAGTTGTTCAGCGCAGGGCCTGCCCCTCGCTGTGGGTCTGTGCGGTGCCCGGGGATCTAAGCAGTAACACCCCTTTCCGTGACAATGGGGTGGTGAGAGGCTAAAGTAGGGCGCTGAGAGCAGGAACAGATTTACTGGGGTGTCAAGCCCCTGCTCCATGCCTCAGTTTCCCCACCAGGCATAGCAGCACTGACTGAGGGAAGATTAACCGGCTAGTGTTTGCGAAGTGCTGCCCCCCCTTGCTGCAGGTGAGATCAGAGGGGCAGCACTTCGCAAACCTATTGTTTCATCAAGTAATTCTTTCGTGAGACCACGTTTTATTGCTGCACCAAAACCTTGGGCAATTTCTCCAGCATCGGGTCCAAGAACACGAAATCCTACCACACGGTTATTGTCAGGGTTAGTGCAGATTATCTTTGCATAGCAAGTATTGCTGTCTCTGCTGGGTGGCTAATGCTGCTCCATGCCCTGGATGGAGCCTGCCCCACTCAGCACACACCTGAGTGAATTGGTGGCTCCTCCCGGTCAGTTTCCTCTGGTCCCCGAGGGGTTTGTTACTGGGCGGCTGGAGCGATGGGCTGCCGGCGGGTTCTGTTACGTCTGTGGGGGGCCCTAGCAGTGCTGATAGGGATCTTCGGGCTCCTCAAGCTCTGATGATGGATCTGGGCTGACTGGGCCTTCGGGAGCAGAGGGCGGGAGCTGGGCTCTGAATCTGATCATCTTTCATCATTCAGGTCCAGGGGGTTGGTTTGGCCTGGTGCCCAGCATGGCTCCGGACCCAAACTCCTCCCAGGTGGAGGTGGCTCCAGGGTTCCGATCTGGCCCCGTTTTTAGTTCAGGTCTCTGCCTCTGAGCTGTTTATAGCCAATGCGTAATTCTATTGGTTCGGTACCCCACGGGCGGGGGTACTGAACTGTGTCCCTGCAGTCCGGCCTGGGGGAAGGCAAAGCAGCCCAGCCTAGTGGAGACGCGATTGCATGAAAACTTATTTGATCCTTGCAGGGTTCCCCCCCCCCCCCACTTGCCTCGGTCTTTAAACTTCTGGGCTGGACGGGTTCAGTAAATCAGCATGATACTGGGCCCAAGTTTGCCCTGTAGGCTTCTGCGAACCAGGGTCTGCTTCTGGCTCTGCCACTGACTCGTTTTGTGTCCTCTGGCAACTCACTTAATCCTGCTGTGAAACAGGGCCCGTGATGTGATCCCTGCTCAGCGTGGTGAATGGCTTTAAGATTGTGGGCTGGAGAGCACTGGAGAAGGCCCTCTGCAGACAGGCTAAAAGGTGTGGCTGGGCCCTAGACCACTCCTGTTTGTATGTGCGTGGCCATCCACGCCAACCTTTGTAAACTCGTTCGCTCCCTCCAGTTTGCGCCAGGTAAATCTCTCTCATGTGGACAAATCTTCCAGGTGTTGTTATTAGGGGTGAAAAGTTCCCTGTGATTCTCCTCTGGCTGATCCAAAACCCCAGCCCCCCAAAGCTTTCGGGGTCTCCAAAACTCTTCAGAAAGGTCATGTTGCCAGTCAAGACCGCCGAGACCAGCCTTCAGATCAGGAGAGTGGCTTCAAAATTGTGAGATATTTTGAAAAAGAATCCATTTGGGGCTCTTTTTATTTGGATTTTGAGCCTTTAGATCACATTCAGGTCCCGCTTTCCAGCTTTTCTCTCCAACCACAAGGGCTAGAAAGTTGAGAATCACAGGCTTCCAGGAGCTGGGGCTTTAATGAGAGTCACGATAACATGGCGAGAGTTATCAGCACTGACAGTGGAGGGTTACACCTCCGCCAAGAAGCACATTGGCTCCTCCAGCCTGGAGGGCTTGGAAAGCAGATAGCCAGTGCCACTTCAATTCACATTCCCAGTGGGAGCTCAGCAGTTGGGCCTGCCCGAGGCTGTCTGCACAGGTGTCCTCTCAGCTCCCCACCAGGCCGCTGGAGCGCGGGTGGCTGCGTGCGTCACCAGGACGTGCTGATCTGCCACGGATATTCCTTGTCCTGGGGACTCAGCATCCCCTCCCTCCCGGGGCCGTGAACTTTTCACCTCCTGATCTAGGGACAGGAAGGCTGTCGGCTTGAGCCAGCCAATCCTCTTGCCACGTTACCAACTCCCCTGCAAAAGGCCTTGGTTATTTTTAACCAGTGACTAGCGCCTTCTGCCCGCCCTGGATTTCCAGTGCAGAAACCTCCCGCTGGGGGGCGGGGGGGGGGAGGGCACTGGATCCCGGCCCCACATGGGGAGCTGGGTTCTCAGGGTGCGTCTACACGGCAGTAAAACACCTGCGGCTGGCCCGTATTGGCGGACGCAGGCTCGGGGGGCTCGGGCTGCGGGGCTATAAAACTGCAGGGGGGGCCCAGAGCCCAGGCTGTCGGTGAGACCCCAGGCCCTGGTGCTCAGTGCCACGGGTGGTGTGAAACAGGCAGGCTTGGCCCCTGGTCTGCAACTCACAGTTGCAGCCCGGAGCCAGGTGTGTTGGGGGAGGTGCTGCTCGTGTGCTGGGGGGGAGGGGGGGGTTCTGTGTCTGTGTTTGGGGCGGGACTGTGTTGGTTGGGCAGGGGGGGCGAATCCAGGTCTGATGGGGCTGATGAGGCCCTTCCGGGGCTGCGTGTTTCAGGGGGCGCTGTCTATTTCCGGGGAAGTCGTCCGTTCTCAGGGGGTGCCTGATACTGGGGGGCTCGTGGGATCGCACCGAGGGCACAGGACTCTGACTCTGTCCCTGCTGGGTCTCCCTGCTGCTCCCCGATGGTGGTACGGGGGATCCCCCATTCTTGGGCTGAAGGACTATCTCTTCCTGGCAGCCCCCCAGATCGCAGCCTTGCCGTTCTACCGGTAAATAAACCCCCTTGCTGACAGGCCCCCCGCCCGGTAACCCTGTGTGGCTGGCTGGGCTCCTGATCCCCCCACGCCTCCTTGGGCTTTCCCACCTCATCCTCAAACACCAGGAGAGCCCCCCCCTCTCCCCCCCCGGCTGGAACGAGGCACAATCGCCCCCAAGTGGGGCAATCACTGCAGCCTGGCCGATCCCTTCGCTCTCCAGTGGGGAATCAGGGCTCATCCACACACACCCCCCATACCTCTCCCTCCCTCCCTCCCTCCCATACACACCCCACTGTCCTGTCCATCGGCCCATCCACCCCCCCCATACCTCTCCCTCCCTCCCATACACACCCCACTATCCCGTCCATCGGTCCATCCACCCCGCCCATACCTCTCCCTCCCGCCCTCCCATACACACCCCACTGTCCCGTCCATCAGTCCATCCACCCCCCCCCATACCTCTCCCTCCCTCCCATACACACCCCACTATCCCGTCCATCGGCCCATCCACCCATGCGTACGCCGCCACTGCAGAGTTAGGTCAGACAAGAGCAGGAAGAATGATCAAGGGCCTGGAGAATCTCCCCCGTGAGGAGACAATTGAAAAGGCGGGGATTGTAACATTAGAGGGGAGACGGATGAGAGGGGACGTGATAAAAGGCTAGGAAATACTGTGGAACTCCCTGCCACATGAAGTCTTTGAGGACAAGAACTTAGCAAGATTCCAAGAGGGACTGGACATTTCTAAGGCTAACGAGACTGTCCAGGGTTATAACCGGGAATGGTACGGAAACGCCGGAGGAGATAAACCTCCGACTTCAGGGCTTAAAACAATCGCTGGCTACTAGAGCCCAGCCGGGGACGGGTTAGCCGACACCTGCCTACGGGGGCGTTCTCACACCTTCCTCTGAAGCAGCTGGTGCTGAGACGGACCTGGGGTCTGAGCTGCTGTGGCCTTGTGATGTTCTGTCCGACCTGACTGACCGATTCGCCTGGGGCCCCACCCTCTATCTGTCACATTTCAAACTCTCCTAGTGCTTGGTCCTGCAGCCTGCAGGGCCTCCCACTGGCACTAGCTCTAGTGTAGACGGGTGTTGGCCTCAGAGGTTTTCACCCCCATGCTCACGGTCCCCAGGCTGCTCTGAGCTCGGGGCTTGGCTCCCGGGCTGCGGTTCACGCTGTATCCTAGGATCTCCAAGCACTTTCCAGTCTTTAGCTAATGAACCTCTGCAGGGGGCGTAATAGGGATCTCTGGCTCAGGTGTCTGCTGCCTCAGTTTCCCTCTCTTGGCTCTCCGCTGAATGCACACACACGGAGTGCAGATAACACCCCCTCTTAGAGACTGGGTTCGAGACGCAGCTCGAAGAGGCCCCAAATAGTCCATCTCTTATGCCCTTGAGGCTTAACCCTTTCGCCCCCTTGGTCGCCGGCACCTCAATGGCCACTACCCTAAACAGCCTCCCCTCCCCCCAGCAGTGTCTCACAGCCTGTCACCCCCTGCCTGACTCTCCGGGTCTCCTCCCAGGGTGCAGGGGGCTGTGCACCCTCCAGGGTTCTGTCCGCCCTCTGCGAGCTGAACCCCAAACCTCTCCTGCTGCTGCCCAGGCCTTGGAGCTGGTACCTGGTTAGGTCCTGTGTTTGCTCCCAGTCATGTGCCCTGAGACCCCAGCACCCAGCTGGAGAGGACCAGGACCAGTGGCAGATGCCCTGGGGTGTGTCAGATGTCCAGGGACCAGCCCTCTGTGACAGGGCCTCTCATCATCCTTGTTCTACAAGGGGAAACTGAGGCAGGGAGGCTGGTCGATGTGCCCACCGTCTCACAGGGAGTGAGACGGGACCAGAACCCAGGAGTCCTGAGACCCTGCTCCACTATGCTAATGCACAGGCCACAGTCCCCTCCCAGAGCTGGGAACAGTGTAATTACTGGCACCGCCCAGTGCAACATGCCAGCTGAACCGCAGCCCAGGGGCAAGCTCTGTGGGTGCTTCACAGCTAGGCCCTGCTGGCCCCAGCCCTGGGGCGTCCCAGGATCCACACAGACACCGGGTGAGGCACAGGGTGTGTTCCTGGGCCTGGCAGGCCGGGGATGATTGCTGGGTACAACGGCGTAACCAGTTCCAGTCGCCGTGAGTGACAGCAGTTCCTGGTGGGGTCCCTGGGGCAGGGCAGCCCTCGGGCCTGGGGGCCCCACTCCAGTTCAGGGCTCGCAGGTTCCAGGCTCAGTTGGGGTCCCCCCACCCTGGCTCCATGCGCAGCCGCTGCTGCTCCCCCGTAAGTCCCACACAGACCTGCGCCCGGCACGGGGCTCTGTCCACAGCTCCCTGCTGCCGGGCGGCTCCTGACCCAGCTGCCCTGCAGCTTCTGCTTTGCCAGGTAGGGGGCAGCCATTCCCAAAGGGAACTTGGCCACCTCCTGGTTCAGGATCACAATAGAACCCAGGAGTCCTGGGACCCTGACCCCATGATGCTAACCACTCCCCTAGCAGAGCAGTGACTAGAACTCAGGGCCCTCACGCGGTTGTCGCCCGCTCTAACCACTAGACCCCACTCCTTCCCCTTGTAGTAGGGTCGCAGTGAGGTCCAAGCTGTCCCCTCGTGCATTCCCTGCAGAGACGTGTACAGTGAGAGGAGACCAGACAGCAGCTCTATGGTGATGGCCAAGCTCTCCTCTCTCCTCTGGGATTTCCATGCAGGGGCTGCTTTGAGCCCAGCCAACCCAGTCAGCCCTGCTCTTGTTCAGGGGCTGCGTGTGGTGCCCGTGCCCCCTCCCTGCCCCGTCCCAGAGAGAACTTGCTTTACTTTGTTCAAACTTAAACCCCTCGGTGCAGAGGGCTCTGGGGGGCTGCAGCTGGCTGGTTCCGTGCCTGGCTCCCTCCCGCCTTCCCGCTCCTGCGTCCCATGCCAGTGCCTGTGAAGAAAGTGGCAGCAATGCCAGGAATCCGATCTCGGACCAGACCGAGAGCCCCCAGCAGCCTGCAGAGATGAAGCAGGGGGCGGCACCGGACGATCTAGGGGCATCTGGGCCTTTGGCAAATTTTATCAAGTGTCACAAAACATTTGCCCTTGGTCTTAGCCCCCAGGGAGATCTCAGCTTGAAAAGCCACCGGGTCACCACTCGGGGGTCCTTGGACTTTCTCACCTCCCATGCCGGGGCTGCCCCAAGGTGGCTGGCTCGATGGGCTGCTGGGTTGGGCCCCATCCACTGCGCATGTCTCTTTGGGTGAAGGCATTTCCATGTGCTGCATCTCCCCTTCCCTCTGCCCCACACTCCCCTCTGCAGGCTGGGCAGTTTGGCTCTGGCCTCTGGCACCAGGCAGATGGCACGGTGCTTTGGAGACAGGCTGTGGGCTGGGGAAGCAGGACACCTGGCTTCTAGTCCTGCCTCTCCTGCATACTTGCTTGAAGAACCTTGGGCTGGTTTCGCCGCATCACCATGCCTCAGTTTCCCCACCTGTACAGCAGAGGCAGCGGTGCTGTGCGGACTGCGTGTAGAAGGCAGCGTTTAAGGATTAAACATTTCGATCTGTTCTGTGCTCTCCTTCCACCCTTGGTGTCCCTTGCAGATGCCCGGGTTGGACCGACAAAATGAAATGCCAGACAAAAGGCTCTGAAGCAACTAACTGAGAATCATGCTGAATCTCCGGGTTCCTGTAGCTGGTGCAGCAAGGAGCACTGTGCTAGAAAAGAACAGGGACCCGGGTCCAGAAGCCACAGCTGGAGAACTGAGGTTCAAACCCCCAAGGAAGCACTGTGAATTCCTGTCTGAAGCGTCTGGGATGGTTCTGTTTTTCCAAACCCTAAGAGCAGCCCTTCGCTCTCACCCCGAGCGACTTCCATCTCAGATGAAGGGGAAACGACAACAAGCCAGAACAAAAGGAAAACCCTTCCCCAATACTGCGTGGCTGAGAGCACAGTGTGCATCTCCTCCGTAACATGCTGCAGCAGCCCTGAGAACAAGATGGCTGCTGTGCTCCTCATGCAAGGGAGAGCGCCTGGAAATGTAAAGGTCTGGTACACAAAAAACCTCCCAGCTGTGAACCCTCCACGTTCAGCAGCCCAGCACATCCCGTGCAAAGAAGGCTCTGGCTGCAGTGAGATTGTCTCTTGGTTTTGCAGTCAAATGAGCCAAGCCCTGTGATACAACCACATGTCTGGTTCTAGCTGATCTGGACTCAGAGAAGAGCCATCTCCTGCCTCCGTCTCTGGGTATTTATCTGGTGTCCCATACCTGAGCACCTTGAGATCTTTCATCTAGATATCCTCACAGCACCTCTCTGAGGTCATGCGCCTTTCACAAGTGACTTGCCCAGGGTCACACAGGGAGCTGGTTGCAGAGCAGGGAATTGTAACTAGGTCTCTGGCTAGCTCCCTAACCACTAGACCGTCTTTCCTCACCTGTCCCTTCTTTATGGCTGCTGCCTTTGGGGCCCAATGACGTTAGGGGCCCCCTGCCCTCCATGGAGATGCTGCCAGAGGCTCAATACGCTTCCCTCAGCCAGCGGAGCGGAAAGAGGCTAAGACAGAGCGAGGTGCTTGGGGGCAAAGGGAGACTTTGGCAAACAACCGCAGCAGCACGTGGAGCAGCCGGCAGCCGCTCCCCAGCTGTTTCCTGCGATTCCTAGGGAGCCCAGGACCTTTGGCTGCACTGCAGGGATATTCGGTTTCACGGTCATGCTCCAGCCCAGGAGCCCAAGCGAGGAAGGGTCGTTTCCCCATCCTGGCTGGCGTACTCGGCCCGCTCCTCGCAGCCTTCCAGGCCCCGAGCAGCCGGGACTCCCTTGGGAGGACGGGACGCTGCCTTCCCGGAGCTCTGGCCCCAAACATGGAGCAGGCAGAGCCCAGCCCGCGGTCACAGGTACAGATGGTGCCGAAAAACGGAGCGCCAAGCCTCCAAGGGAGAGGCGTTCCCAGAGCCACTTCGGCACGGCCGCGCCTTGGGCAGAGCTGTGCAGGGGACCTGCGCCCCTGAGACGTTACCAGCACCCTGAGCTGGTGAAAATCGCTTGCTCCTTTGGAATCCGGGTGTCAGGCCCTGGGGGCTGCAGAGGGGGCATTGGGGCTCTTCACAGTCCTGTTCTTCCGTTCTCTCGGCCTCCGTCCGTCGTGTGCCCTGCGCAGGTGGGCAAGCCAGCACCCTCTCAGGCCTCCGGCTGCTCATCTTCTCTCAGCCGCCGCCCACTCAGGCCGGCTGGGTTTGCCCGCTGGCAGAGCCGAGGCCCGTTGAAGTCAATGGGAGGCCGCCCCGTGCCCTCTGGCCAGAGCCCATGGGGGCAGCGTGCTCAGGAGAGGGTCTGTCAGGACAAGCGAGAGGCTCAGGTTGCTCCTCGCTCATCTTGCACAGCCCCGGGGCTGCCCAGTGCAGCCCACCACAGGCGCGGAAGGGACGTGCCAGGATCGCAGGCCTGGGATCAAGGGATCGGCTGCCTTTGCCCCACCAGCCAGCCTCCCGCGGAGCCCAGCTGGGAGCAGCCTCTCCAGGAAGCTGCCTGGGGCAGAGGCGTCTCAGCGGATCGCTCGCAGCGGCTCTGACGGGACAGCCTAGCACTAGGGAGGAGTCCAGAGACCCGCCTGTCATACATTGAGATCAGATGGTAACGTGCTTGGAGCAGGCACTGCCATTTCATTGCACCTGGCACAGTGGGGGCTGGGCGGGGTCGGGGCAGGGACTGTGTTTGCTNCCCCCATACCTCTCCCTCCCGCCCTCCCATACACACCCCATTGTCCTGTCCATCGGCCCATCCACCCCCCGCCATACCTCTCCCTCCCTCCCATACACACCCCACTATCCCGTCCATCGGTCCATCCACCC